>CM055404.1:142655395-142676610 GCA_029228625.1 Pseudolycoriella hygida
TTTTCTTAATATCCCAAAAAATTCTCCTGACCAAACTCTATAACCAACTCTCTAGCTATTGTCACTTCGGAGCTAAAATTCGAAAACTCCTAGCATTACCTAAAAACCCTCAAAATTGACCACTTTTCGACACGCCACGGCTTTTCCAGAATTTTCCCGGAAAAGCGGCATATGAAATTTTTCATTTGGGGCCGAGACTGACGTTCCCTGAAAATTTTAAGGAAATCGCTCGGGTGGTTCTCGAGAAAAAAAAGTAGATAGATACGTACATACATAGAGACCTATAGATCGTTGACACACAACACAGGAATGAAATTGTGATTACTTTCAAAGATAATTTTACCATTTTTATAAAGAAATTGTTCATCTTTGAATGGCGATATCTCGGCTCGTTCTCAACCGTTTTTGATGAGTGTGAGCTCGTTGGAAAGCTGCTGCAAGGTAGTATTTTTTTAAATAATTTGGAGGGGGAAGGAAGCGAGGGGAAAAAACTCAAAAGTTCGCTTATACATCGTGTCTTGTCCCAAAGGTTTTTGTATGGAGTTTTTTGGGTTTGTGGACGTTTTTTATGGGGTGTGGGGACTGCGTCACGCTCTCCATTACCGCTCCGAGCATGATGTCGAATTGAAAGTGAACTGTTGATTCTATTGAGTTGATAGTTGACAATACTAATACAAGTAGGCGTTCTATACCACACTTGATTGCTTAAAGGCTACAAATATAAAACTAGGACTGAAATCCCACAAATTAAATTATTTATTTACGAATAAAAGTTCATTGTCCAGGCTGGGACATATCAGCATTATTGAAGCATTGAGAGAGTAAATAAAAAAAAAACTTCTACGAGTATGAAAAACTACGCTATGAAAATTCCATAGGCTGATAGACTCCAACTTTTCCCGACTCTTCATCATGGATTTTATATACGTTGACATAAGCCGACATCGCACTAAACGCGTGGATTACAATGTGCTGAGATGCATTGCACGAACATTATGTGTTACGAAAAGCTTTAGTGGTGACGTACTGACTTTCCACTAAGAATAAGGAAAAACTTCCGTATAAAATTTTTCTTCCACATAATTCAAGTGTCTAAGAGGAAAAATTTCGTAGTTTCGTTATTCACCCAGTTTTTGTGACATTTTTGCTTCGTTACAATATGAGTATGCGATAAGGTGGAATCAATACAACGATCGGGCCAATAGTGAAAAGATGACTATTGGCGCCCGGGGGCAAATAGTCAACTCGTTATGCAAACTGCTTTTTTCTAACGGGTATTTTGGTCTTGATAAAGAGCTCAACGATTGAACGCGCAAAATGTGTAGTCAGTCCCTTGTAAGCGTTCTAAGCAAATGGAGTAGGTTGATGTTTTTTCTGATTCGGTCGAAAATTAAAAATGGCATCGAATATCGGCGCTGGAGGTTGTGCAGTCACAATAGGTCAGAGTGTTTTGATAGACGAAGATACAAAAACCAATCCAAATGTTATCGAGAAAGACATTCGAGGAACACCAATGGGGAAACGTCCACTGTCTATTTTTTTGGCAGTAAAAAAACGTTTTCACAATATGCTTGCTCTCGTGATCGTCAGCGTACGAAATCGAATCTTAAAAATCATCGACTCAACTTTGCAGTACTTACGGCTCAAGCAAAAACCTGCAATCGGCAATGGGCAAAGTAAGTGTGAATTAAATCGTGTGTAGAGGAATGATACATGGTAGAGATGTGCAGGCCGATGTTTTCGGATTTGGGTTTTTTACTCGAATGCGGGATCGTATAGCTTTTCTTATTCTTCTTCTTGTTCTTGTTCTCCAAACCTGTAACTGTGACGTCTGGCCATCATTACAAACTGTTAGCTGAACAAATTTTTACTGTACCTAACTAACTATCACTGCAATACCACTGGTGCATAAGATACAATTTCGTACGAGATTACCCACACGCACCAATAGCTATAAACGCTGTGACACTTTGTCACATAACAGAAAGAATATTATATCACAACAAAAACCTCTTAAAAGGTAGAGTGTGACGCAGTCCGTAAGTCCGCTTCCAAAATTAATGATATCGCTTGAGGTGACGCTATCGCTGATAATACGCAGAAGTTTGTTTGAATGAAACCTTGTGTCCAAAGTTTTAATTTACTGAAAAAATTACATCGCTTTTTATAAAACAAAATTACGTTGTGTTAAAAAAATTGCGTCACCCACCAGCGGAATAATTTTTCAACACTTCCAGTTTTTGCGCTGCAAAAATTTTACTTTGTTTCTTATTGCGTAGATTGCTTAAGGTAAATTTAAATTTTTGCGTGTAAAAGCTGAAAGTAAAAAAAAAATATTTCGTCGTTGGGTCTGGCATTTGTGACGCAATTTTTTTAACGCAACGTAATTTTGTTTTAAAAGAAGCGCTGTAATTTTTTCAGGAAATCAAAACTTTGAACACAAGATTCCATTCAAACAAACTTCTGCGTATTATCAGCGATAGCGTCACCTCAAGCGATATCGTTAATTTTAGAAACGGACTTACGGACTACGTCACACTCTACCTTTAAAGAGGTTTTTGTTATGATATCAGTCGTTTTGGAAGTTTTCAGTTGTTGAAAAAATGTCTATTTTTTGAAAAAAATTTTCTCCGAAAAAAATTTTCTCCACACACTTTCCACATCATTCCACACACTTCCCACATCATCCGGAAAAACTTAAGATTTCTGGTCAGGTGTGGGAGGGGGGTGGTAGGTAGTGGTAATGATTGGGGACCACCCCACCACCAATAATCAGTAGTCATTTGGTGGCGGTCACCTCTCTGGAGAGAATGGGAAGGGAAAACAAAAACAATTTTTTTTCTTTTTTTTAACTTTTTTGGTACTAGGAATTGTCGGAAAGTGCTGGGTAGGGCTTAGTAAGGCTGAATAGGGCTGGATGAGTGGTGAAATGGTGTTGGAAGAGTGGAGAAAGAATGAAAATTACCATGAAAATATATTGGGCGCTTTAAAGAGTCTACATTACGCAAATTGGGCGCTCTAAAGAGTCTACATTAGGCAAATTGGGCGTTTTAAAAAGAAATTTTATCGATAATGTAAGCATTCGCTGAGTGGACATCAATTTTGTGTGCACTCATCCAGGATACGCCGCGCGGAGGCTGCTTACTTGTAACCCATTGGCCCTGAAAAGGGCCTTTTCTTCGTACTGAGATGGGGACCCCTCAGTTCGTCACTAGCGAAGTATTTACCGACTACAAACCCCTCTCAGTACCATTATACCAAAGCAAGTTCGTTTACTATTCATCCTCCTTTTGGTTTGATGCGACCATCTAGATAGGTGACAGCCTTGTTCGTTGTGTCATAAGAGTATGCACGACTTCGTCTCTCTGCACCATGCATGGGATCATTGGTCGCTTTAACGCCCAATTTGCCTAATGTAGACTCTTTAGAGCGCCCAATTTGCCTAATGTCGACTCTTTAAAGCGCCCAATATATTTTCATGGTATATTTTCCCGACAATTCCTAGTACCAAAAAAGTTAAAAAAAAGAAAAAAAAATTTTTTTTTGTTTTCCCTTCCCATTCTCTCCAGAAAGGTGACCGCCACCAAATGACTACTGATTATTGGTGGTGGGTTGGTTCCCAATCATTACCACTACCTACCACCCCCCTCCCACACCTGACCAGAAATCTTAAGTTTTTCCTCTCGAGAAAAAAGAGGTAGATAGATACATCGTGGACACACAACACAGGAATAAAATTTTTATTATTTTCAAACATATTTTTACCATTTTTATATGGAAATTGGTCATCTTTGATTGGCGATATCTCGGCTCGTTTCAACCGATTTTGATGATGCAAAGGGCGTCGGAATCATGATAGGAAGTAGTTTTTTTTTAATAATTTGGAGGCGGAGGCGGACAGTGGGAAAAAACTCTAAAGTTCGCATATACATCGTGTGTAGTCCCAAAGGTTTTTGTATGGAGTTTTTTGGGTTTGTGGACGTTTTTTTTTTTGAGTGTGGGGACTGCGTCACGCCCTCCGCTTCCGCTTTCATTTTTCATGTCCTACAATGTTTTTAGCGACGCTAATGCTAACTAAAAAAAATATTAGCGTTAAGTAACTCGCTGATTAGAAAAAATTTGGCGCGCTAAAAGCGGTTGCTTTAGCGGGCGTTAATCGTCTCAAACTTCGACGGTTAAAATATAACTTAGGATTTTTGACTGTACGGAAGTGTTGAAACTCTTTTGAGATGTTGCGAGGTTTTTTCGACTGATATCACTCTATTTGGCAGTAACGCTGCCCAAAGAAGTAAATCCTACGTTTGCTAAGAAAGTTAGAACGTTGTTCAAATTTTCAGGAATTATTAGACCATCAGGCACTCGATTGATTCTTTCTCTAGTGGCTGATACTCTAGTTTAATTTTTGCCCGGTACATGGTCTGGTCATGGACAAATATCGTAACAAGAGGAGGTCTGCAATTAAGAATAGATGTTTTAGTCAAATCATTAATTTTAACAATTTTCAATGGAAGTTTCGGGATTTGTTCTGCAACTTTTCATGCTGCATCTTCCTAGACTACTGCCCGTCAACCACCAATATATTTTTAGGCTACCGCTCTATTGTGTTTTTGCGTGGTCAACTGGCAGAAGGCTGAAAAGATACGGCAGGAAATGATTCCATTTAAAAATATCTCGACTCTCACCAGGTGAAACTACCGCTTCACCAACATTTCTACAAACTTTTCCGAACGCGTAGCTCTCAACCACCTTCAATACGAACCTAACATTTTTTTCCTAGGAGAACGAGCCCGAGTAAAAAAAACATGCAATTTGAGACTGAACTTGAGACTGTTTTTGTGTATGGCACTGAGTACTGTCAACAGTCTCAAAAGCCTCAATAAAATTGCAAGAAATATTTTTGTCGAAAATGACTACACTCAACAGTCTCATTGGCTAAAAAAATATTTTTCACAATTGAGCATACTCAACAGTATCGCAAGCCTCAATAAAATTGTGAAAAATATTTTTGTCGGAAATGAGTACATTCAACAGTCTCATCGGCTAAAAAAATATATTTTCATAATTGAGCTCAACAGACTTCTCGAAATGAGCATACTCAGCGATCTCAAATAGTCTAAGTGAGTGTGCTCAATGACCTCAGTCAGTCTAAATCTAAAGAAATGAGTGTACTCACTGGTCTCAATAATGATGATTTTATAAAAAAAGCAAAATTGAGTACTTCTGAGACTGCCATTTTCACTCGGGAACTTAGGAGATAACTAAATATCCTCCACCAGTTTGTCCATCTGATATCAAAAGAGGTTCTTCATATAACAAATGAAACGTTTCAACAATATGCACAATGCGTAACAAACTTTATTTTCATATTTGTCATTTGAAGCGAAAAATTAGGAGAAATTCTCAAAAACATTCACTGTTTGATATGATTTAGGAATGGTAGGAACTATGGAAATTTTCAATGATTTGGCCAAATGCAAGTACGAAAAGCATTAATTTTGAGAATCTTCATTGAGTTAGTCTTATAGAAGCAGAAAACTTAGCGATTAGCAACTAGCGAAAATAAGACATCTCTAATTTTGGATTTAGCTTCGCTACTAGTGGGGCCAATAGCGACGCTAACGATTAGCGACGCTAACGATTAGCGACGCTAACGATTAGCGACGCTAACGATTAGCGACGCTAACGATTAGCGACGCTAACGATTAGCGACGCTAACGATTAGCGACGCTAACGATTTGCGACGCTAACGAATAGTGACGGTAACGAATAGCGACGCTAACTATTGGCGACGCTAACGATTGGCGACGCTAACGATTGGCGACGCTAACGAATAGCGACGCTAACGATAAGCGACGGTAACGAACATTGTTTACGAAATATTATTCGATATTTTCATTCTATAAATAAACATATGCAAACACCCGTACGTAAAGCTTTCACGTGCGGAAAGCCTTCACGCGCAAAAAGCCTCGATGTAGCAAACTCTTATTATTATCATAAATATAATGCGCATCAGAATCATAGTCAAGTTCTTTTAGAACTGCCAGAATTTAAATGACTCTCAGAAATTACCCAAAGTAATATCGAAAGCCCTCCCGAAGTACATTTTCTGAACTCTGACACCAATCAGGCGTTGTCTAATGTTCTTATCCCTCTGAGTTCTAGAAGTGGCTGAATCTCAGGATTGGGACACTTTTCGGGAAAACCCTGAAACACGGAAGCAACTTTCCATCTGTCATAGTTCTTGAGATATGACTCATCCCTACCAATTCTAGAAGTGGCTAAATCTCGGGATTGGAACGTTTCTGGGGAAAACCCTGAAACAGTTGTTCGCTAAAATTTAGTTCTTTACAGCTTTGCCCCAGAAAGTAGCTTTCTAACTGCCTTAATTCTAGAGATATCTGAGAAAAAGTCTCACCTACCCCCCAAAAAACCGTGTTTTTGGACACCTTTTCGACCATATTTCCGAAACTACACGATCGAGTTTGCTCATCTTTGAACTTGAACCATGTACCTTTCAGCGAAAAAAAAAATTCAGGGTGATCGATGCAGCCGTTTCGAAAAAAAAGTGGAGACGGACAATTTTTTAAATATTGGATGTGTGGGAGCCCTGAATTTGTAGTAAACGTATAGGACCTTCGTACTTCGTACGGGTCCAATTAGTCTTAGTGCGATAGCGTATTGGTGTAAATCATGTAATCAACAACATATAACAAGTAATGACATCGATCAACTGTTAAGTTTGCATGAGCACACACTCAGTGCAGATATGTGAAGTATATGATAACGTTATACGCATTAGGGTGGAGAGAAAATGACTTTTTTTAACTTCTTACCTCTCTACCTGAAAATACAGAGACAGAAAAATGAAAACCAGCACATCAAGCATAATTTTAGCTTGATATGCTGGTTTTCACCTTTCTGACGCCCTGATTCTGCTGATATGTACATTGTTTTTTAAAGTCAATTTTAAGGTATGCGCCATAGCTTTGAATAGTTTGGTCAATTTTTAGTTGTACATGGACACGTTTTTCCGGGTCTAAGCACACCAAACTATCGAGTAATCTCTCACGAGACTTCTGAGACCTGGCAACGATTGCGCATTTTTTTTTTTTTTTTTCAAAAAACAGTCGAAAAGTTTTCCCGCCTCTGGCTTTTTTCGTAAAAGAATCGACTGAAAATCGCTACAACGTGCTCTGCAAAAATGTGAACTGTCAAATTTGCGATGTTTTTTTAGAGCAGAATCCTTCATAAATGACAAGTTATTCAAAATTATAGCTCATGTACTGTGAGAGGATGGTTCTTACACGATAAATAGATGAATCAGATTTCAAAAAGTTTGAGTACGAAGGTCGAAGGTTGCTCTGAAAAATCATCGCAATCCAAGTGAATTTGCGATGTTATTTCAGGACAAATTTGTACTTTAATACCTAAAGATTTTGAATTCTGGTTCCTCTATTATTTGGGTAAGAGTCATCCTATCACAGTACATTTGGGTAAGAGTCATCCTCTCACAGTACATGAACTATAATTTTGAATAGTTTTTTATTTACGCAGGATTCTGTTTTGAAAAAACATCGGAAATTTGACAGTTCCAATTTTTGCGACGTGCTCTTAAAACTTATCAAACACTTACCTGCTGTCTCGTTTCCTTATTATAGTAATGTTCTAATAATAGGAGCTGAAACATCATCGCATTCCAAGTTCGTACCTTCATACTTAAACTTTTTCAATTCTGATTCATCTATTATTTGTGTAAGTGTCATCCATTCACAGTAAGCTATAATTTTGTATAGTTTTTTATTTGCGCACGATTCTTTCCTAAAAAACATCGTAAATTTGACATTTCACATTTTAGCGATGTACTCTTAACAGTCGCCGATAATGTTGACAGGGCCGGGTGGATGAAATTCATTTGTCATAACCCGAAACCCATTGTCATGAAATGTGAGCCAAAGTTCGAAAATATAAGTGCACATCGCAAAAATGTGAGGTGTCAACTTTGCGATGTTTTTTTTAAACAAAATCATGCGTAAATAAAAAATTGTTCAAAATTATAGCTCAGTAAGGTGCTGAGGAGCTGTGTAAGAGGAATATTCTTATACAAATAATAGCTGAATCAGAATTCAAGAAGTTTAAGTATGAAAGTACAAATTTGCTCTGATATAACATCGCAAATGAACTTGAAATGATTTTTCATAGCAGCTTTCGACCTTCATACTCAAACGTTTTGAATTCTAATTCATCTATTATTAAGAGTCATCCTCTCACAGTACATGAGCTATAATTTTGTATAGTTTTTTTATTTACGCTGAATTCTACTCTAAAAAAACATCGCAAATTTGACAGTTCATATTTTTGCAATGTGCTCTTAGTAAATTACCGGAAAATTTATACTGTGCCAGTTGTAAACTGTGCCACAAACCTATTGCCATATGAATGAGATGCACTAGGATCAAAAATGGTAGACGTTACACCAGATAAGCCCAAGAGTCAGGCTCAAGTGGCTTATTGATGCAGGCTACCTAATGTCGCCTAAGACGGCCCTCCGTTGACGCTACTCCGCTCGGGCCACTCATGTCTGTGGTAAGAAGCGGCTCTGGAGCCACCTGCTGTAAAGCGAAACTGCAACGTTTTTTTGTAGGAAGACATCACATGAATTGGGAGCCTGAGGGCCACTTTGTCAATAATTATTGGTTTTCTCGCCATTTTGTACGAGGAAAATACAGTTTATTGAAGATGTTGTACAATGGTCGTAGGCATTTTGTATTTCTAAGTAAAATTAAATTTAACGAATAAAGGAGGGGCTCCCACATCGCGATTCTTGTTGTACTGTCATCACGGCATTTCCACCTGTCAATCTCCAACAAAACAAAACATTTGCTATGAAATGATAAAAGAAGAAAACTTTGGAGCTCCCCAATGAGATGTTACAGCGTCCAATTCTTGTTGCATTATTATCTGGAGACCTTTAGTTATCAATCTAACAAAGAAAAATTAAATCCAGAACAATAGCCAGAGAACAACCATTTATCGTTCGTTTTCTCTACTCCCATTTTAGACCTCATCAAATTCGAGATGGAGTTGAAGGAGATATCGGCAGGAATATACCCGAAAGAGAAGTCGGAGTTGCTGACAATAATCACCACTGACAATTTCGATTTCGAAGTTCTAGCAAATCAACTAAATAAAGTTTTGCCAGCAGGAACAGATGTCGTCTACAAGGGTAAAGAGTCGATGGATATATCAGCATTAATACTTGCAGTTCTCGAGTTATTCGATTACAACCATAACATCCTTAACGCTGAATCGATTCAAAACCACATTCGGACATTCCGTGAAAACTGCCTGTCGATTGTTTCGAATGTGACATATCAAGAGAACATTCATCAAGAGAATGCGTCATCCACATTTAACGTCTACGCCGTGAAAAATCACTTGGTCAACATTGAGATCAGACATGATAGAAATTCTATGTGGAGCTCGATATCGCATTCTCTTGTTGGTGATTATACGATGACAAAGTCACTCAGACTGTTGACTGCCTATACGTTGATGCACAATTATGAAACGTTTTCAGAAGCCTTGAAGAATCAGGTAACAGTAAAACGAATCAAATTTAGGGAAATGTTGGCAGGGCCGTGCCTACCGATCAGGCGAAAGAGCAGCCGTCTAGGGTGCAACAGGGACGCTATTTTTTTTATTTTCTTTCGTTTGTTTGATATTGTTCGACTTAGAAAAGGCATACGATTGGGTAACGAGGCAAAGGCTGTTCGAGGTGCTTAGCGAGTACGGGATTCATGGAAGTTTATTGGGCGCTGTTAAAAGCATTTTTTCACGGAGCAGATCTGCGGTAAGAATAGACGGTGAAATTAGTGAGTTAACGAGGGCGTTCGTCAGCGTTGTTGTCTCTCTCCTCTTCTGTTCATAATTTTCATTAACAAAATCATCAAGCAATTTGAAGGGGAAAGTGGAACTGGGGGAAGTAATTATGAGAATCCTGGCCTATGCGGATGACTTAACTCTGTTAGCGGATGAAGCCAATGATTTGCAGAAGGGGATTGACTGCCTGAATGTCAATGAAGATGAGTGTAAGCAAAACAAAGGTTACGCATATCGGCAAATCTCGAAAAGAGATATCTTGTAGTGTAAATGGGGAGCAGTTGGAACAGGTTTCGGAATTTAAATATTCAGGAACTATTTTTTCAGAGGATGGCAACTAACTAACTACACTTACGGAAATATATTTTGCATCAAATGGAATTGTGTACTTCTGCGCAGGTTTTTAACACCGCAAAAACCTGCACAGAAGTACAAAATTCTGTTTGATGCAAAAATATATTTCTGTGAGTGTAACTAAGAATTTGAAGAAAGGAGGGAAATGGGAAACGCAGTTGAGTCAGTTGAGGTCGCATGTGTTCAACAAGAAGGAATTAAGTGCACACAAAGTTGGCTATTCACAGTTCAATCTTCAGGCCAACGAGTTTATATGTGGTAGTGAAAGTTGGGTGGACGACGGTTACCTTGTGCATAGCCTGTCGGTTTCTGAAATGAAGGTCTTTAGGAGAATAGGAAAGGTGAATCGGAGGGAACAACGTAGATGTTTCAGATTAACGTGCGTACCTAACAATGCTTTGGGCGAGGAATTGGGATACGCCCAGTTAACGCGAGCGTACTAAGCACAAAGAATTTAGCTCTACCTAAAACGACAGCTTGCGCTAACTGTGGCGGATCCTAGGTCGAACCAAAATATTATCGTCTGTACTGTACTGTATTTTCTCCAACCTGGTTGCCTAGGAAGGACTAGGGTTTCAGTCATCCGAAATCAAACGATGGGGCCGGATGCGGCCGTTTTGCATGACAGACAACAGCCCACCGACCAAAATTCATTTATTTCCTCGCATTTCTTCGTATTTATCCGTAATTTCCCGCATTTACCCCCAGGAGCCGGCCGGTAAGGACGGATTCTTAACCCTTTTTAACCCCTATGACCCTTCATATAGCGACACTAAAATAATTTCATTTTACATTTTGTCTGAAGTCCGGTTGGAGTGTACAAAAAATTTTCAGTTCTGAATATTTCGAAAAATTCATTTTTGGCACTTTCAGACTTTCGTCATTTTTGTACTCATTTTCGAACACAGAACCTTATGAATCGTCATATTCAAAGGAAATGATTATTGGAATTTCACGGATTCCAATCCGGACCACCAATAAAACAGTCTGTGCGTGATAAGGTGTACACATTTAATGTACGAAAAATGTGCTTGTAATGTAGTACATTTTTCGATGTAAATAAAATTATTGTACTAGATCACAAGTACATTTTTCGTACCTTTTATGTTTGTGATAAGGTGTACACTATTCCTATCACATTTAATGTACCAAAAATGTGCTTGTAATGTACTTTCTATAATTTAACACTTTATACAAATTTAACACACCAACACATAAGTATCCGGTGGTACAATTTGGTAAAGCAGTCGACTCATAATCCCGAGCGTCTTGGGTTCTTGGGAAATTTTTCTAAAAAAAATGGGAGCTTGGCATAAAAAATGTTAAATTATTTCGGGCGACTTTATCAGAAATAGATCAAAATTAGCGTCAATTTAGAAATGTGGCATAGATTCGTCGCTTTTATTCATTCTATATTCTAACAATATACGACAAAAATTTGGCTGATTGGGACGAAATGGAAAAGTCGGAAAACAAAATTAAATTTTCCTTTCTCTTCTTGTATAACATTAGATGTACATTAAACGTGCTAGTAATTTACACTAAAATGTACATTAAACGTACATTAAATGTGTATTCATGGTGTTTTAAATGTACATTAGATGCACATACATGTACCACACTTCAGTGTACATTTAATGTACATTAAATGGGTTCACATTTAATGTACATTTGATGTATACATTAAATGCACTTCTCGTTCCAAAGAAAAGATGTAACGGTAAGGGCGCTTTTTAATATCATGGGCGTGCGGTAGCGATGCGCCCGTGACGCAAGTCCCCACACGAGTAAAAAATTCAGAAAAATTTTTTTCGTAGACTTTGGAACCATATATACAGCTAAGTTTTGACTTTTTTCCCTTGCGTCGTATCCCCCTGACACCTAGTTTTTCGAATTCTACGTAAAATTTTGATTGAAGTCGACATTTTACTCATCAAAATCGGTGCAGTGGCTCCTTTCGGAAATTGCAATTTGGGGTCATACACAAATTACGTACGACAGGGGGGTCTCAAAATTAGTACGGAAGCGTACGATGGGTGGGAGAGGGGGTCAAAAACATAAAAAAAAACTGCGTACGTAATTTGTGCATGACCCCTTTCCGGTACAAAATGTTCCTTCCATAGAAGCCAAAGTAAATGAAAATATCCTACGTTAGTTAGTTAGTTCGTTAGTTAGTTAGTTCCAGTGCCATTTGTATTTTTGCCTCGTGCTCGAAAACGGCTCGATAACTTTTCTTGAAATTTTGCAGGGACTTTCGGGTGGGCATTCTACGCCACATGAGATTTTAAAAAAGGGGGGTACCGGCCCCGTGTGGGCGCCAGGGCTCTTAGAAGGTGCCATATAAGGCCCATATGTATGTGTTTGTGTGTATAAAGTGTATGGTAGCACATTTTTTATGAGACAAGGTTGGGTGTTTGAGATAGAGGTTTGGTGTCAAAGGGAAAATTGTTGGGTTGGGTGTGTAGTGTATAAGAGTGACCGCCAAAATGGCGGAAAATAGGCGGGACTCAAAAAAAAACTTTTGATATGTTGTAGAGGAAGTTGAGGGGACCATTTTCGCCTATAGAAGTAGTGGCCGCAGCGCTTCGGTTTTGCGGAGGCGGCGGCTCAAAACATTTTTTTTGATATGTTGCAGAGGAAGTTAAGGGGCTCATTTTCTCCCATGGAAGTAGTAACCGCCGCGCTTCGGTTTGGCGGCTCAAAAAAAAACTTTTGATATGTTGTAGAGGAACTTGAGGGAATTATTTTCGCCCATGGAAGTAGTAGCCGCCGCGCTTCGGTTTGGCGGCGGCGGTGGCTCAAAAAAAACTTTTGATATGCTGTAGAGGAAGTTGAGGGGATCATTTTCGCCTATGGAAAAAGTAGCCGCCGCGCTTTGGTTTGGCGGCGGCGGCGACTCAAAAAAAACTTTTGGTATGTTGCAGAGGAAGTTGGGGGGATCATTTTTGCCCATGGAAGTAGTAGCCAGAAAAACCCTTTTTAAAAGGTAAACGTGACGCAAGTCTCTTTGTTTCTTCTTCCAATACGACTGATATCAATTGGGGTGACTCTTACAGCTTGGAAACGCAAAAAAATTTTTTGCAATGTTTTCGTTTTTGATTAAAAAAATGCGTCACAAATGCCGCACCCCCCCAGTGTTATAGTTTCTCTGTTCTTTCAGCTTCCACAACGCAAAAATTTGACATTATGGAATGTATGGCGTTTTTTTTGTACTGAAATCAAATTTTTGCTTATGAAAGTTGAAAGTAGAAACCAAGAGACTTGCGTCACGCTTCCCTTTTGAAAAGGGTTGTTGTGATACACACATATTCCGATGGCACTTTATGTACATTTCGTGGGGTCAATTGTTATCTGGGGTTATTATCAAATATTAATTCCAACAATGACTTCCTACTATCGAAATGTCGATTTTAATTTTGCGTAATTTGGAGTGACTCGCAAATGGAAGGAGCCAATACTGGCTATTAGTGACGAAATTTAAAAACTTAATGGAAGATTAATCTCAAGATTGGCTGTAATTTTAATTGAAAATTGAAGGGGTCGGTCATCCATAAAAGACGTTCAACCACTTTAGGAAATGTTTGACCCTCCACCTTGACCAATTTCGTGAGCTTTCTCTGAGTACAGTAGATACGGAACTGGACGGAAAATTTTTAGTACGCCTAGGTAATGATATGGCGAGTGATATGGTCACAGCACGGCTCTGAATGTTGGCACATTACTGATTTCTCTTTGATCCAATATGCAGATAAATTGGTGAAAGCAAACAGTTAACTGACCAGCGCATTTATCTTGCAGATCAACAAATTCACTCCTACCTTCTTAACGCCAGAAGGATTGATCGAAACCTCTCTTAATCGGCGGTTATCAGGAGAAGATTTTCACCTTATGGCATTGTCTTTGGCACTCAAGCGACCAATTTATAGCTATGGTTCACTGATCGCCATTACCGAGTCAGCGTCTTTAAGCTACGAACAATTTCGACCAAAATACGAGAAACGGTGCTTTGATAGACATTTTAAATGCATCGGTGATGCAAACGATCAGAACAATGAACCGATACTTCTTTACTGCGATGGCTATAGACATCATAGTTCCGTACTCAAAAGATCTGATTGTGTTAAGCCGTTGGTGCCGTTAGTTCAAATAATTGACGTTTTATTCAATGGTGAACTATCAGTAGACGATGAACAACTTGACGAGCTGGTTAAGTTCGACAAATATTTAAGGGAGAAATATCGTTATTGTTACTGGAACTGAATAACCGAAAAATTGACCTCATGCAACTGTAAGTATTTGTTGATTTGATAGATGTTTGAACTAGTTGATGTTTGTGCTCTATAATAATTGACTCATCTGTGACTGACCCTAATAAAGTCCTAATAAAGATTGAAGTAAATACAATATGTTTTTGAGAAGTTACTTGGTAGGAAGTATAAGCACACGAAATGAACCAGAGCCTAAAATAACACATATTGAAGGAGGAAAAGTGCACCTGACTTCCACCGACGTCTCCCAACGCCCTTCTCATCCTCCAACGCCCTCCTCATCCTTCAACGCCATTTTCATCCTCCAACGCCCTTCTCATCCTCCAACGCCTTTCTCATCCTCCAACGCCCTCCTCATCCTTCAACGCCATTTTCATCCTCCAACACCCTTCTAATCCCCAACGCCCTTCCCATCCTCCCCAGCCTCTTTTTAGAAATTTCACGCAGATATCGATGAAGAATACAAAAATCGCACTTTTGAATATGGAGAATGATCGGTCAACCGGACACTTCTTGGTGCTTTCTTAGTAATGACACCAACAGTGTGAGTTCGCTACTCAACAAGTAACTTAAAAACCGTATCGCGACAGTAAAGTTAGTCGACGGAACATCATCTTCTGACTGCGTGTGCATGTGTGCAAATAGTGTAGTATACTGCTACCGAGGATATCGGGAAGTTCTTCGACTAAAAAATCGGATACCGGGAGAACTATTTGAACCTGAAGCGAAAACGTACGGAAAGAAAAGATTGCCAGTACAGGAAAAAATTACAAAGAATTTGTTTGCAAACGGGAAATGGCTTAAAAATGTTAAAGGATCCGGAAGCGGAGAATGATTTAGAAATGGGAAAATGAGAAATAACTGAAAAACAAGAAATGATTCAGAAACGCAAAGTGGCTTCTCCACACTGTGTTTGAGTTCAAAATATGAAAAATTCTTGCTCGCTTCGCTCGCGATTTCTTTCAAAGTGGTTCGTTGGTCAATAATTTAAAAATTTTTCACACACTGGTTTGACTTCGAAATCATAAACATTTTTCCTCGCTCCGCTCGCGGTTTGTCCTCAAGGGAAAAATATACCTACTAGTTAGTAATGCACAAAATGAGCTCATGAATTTTTATGTCTATTCCGACAGACAGGAAGAACCCTCCCTGTTTGGGATTCTCCCCCCTTAGCAAATAGTCGAAAGTCAACTGGCTCTTTATACCAGTTGACCTTTGCACCTATCGGAAAAATGATGATTCACGTTATGATTATTTGAGCGTAAATATCATGTTTGTTGTCCTTACGTCGCCTTCGGGTGAGGACGTTGTAAGTAATAAAGGTAAAATCAGAAAACAACACTGGATTTTATTCAATCCCGAAAACACAAAATTGATCTCCAAATAGACAAAAATGTTCGCCTCAATTTTCTCTACAACATAGCAAAGCACAATTTTTTTTTGTTAAGGGCCCAACTTTACGGACCGACCTAGGGCCATAAGGAAATATCTCTGACACATACTTCCATAAACAAAAATGTTTCCCTCAATCTGCTCTGCAATGTGACAAACAAATGTTTTTTTGGTTAGGTCCGACCTTAGGACCGACCAGAGGCCAACTTGAGCCCCAAGCACAGTCCCAAATTTGTTTATGAATATATTTCGGTACACGGTTACGTCTCAAATAGAGAAAGAATTAACAAAATCGGTTAGGATTTTCCCGATTTATGTAAACAAACATATGAAGGGACCCCTACGTATCAGAATATCAGAATAGATGTGGCAAACAGAGTTGATATTACGAAAAGACTCGAACGTATTTAAGTCAATATTGCCTTACCTTTGCCAGAAGGCGAAGTGGCCGGGAACGTTTGGGAAAATTCAAGCTATTTGGAAAAAACATAACGCCTGGGACCAGAGCTAAATACTTGGGAGTTATACTCGACAGTAAATTGGACTGGACAGAGCATGTGAAGGACAGAGCAAATAAAGCCCTGACCGCCTTTTGGATTTGTAGAAGTGCCTTTGGTAAAAGTTGGGGTCTACCATCCAGGGCAATACTGTGGATATATGAAGCAGTTATGAGACCGATGATCACACACGGCAGTGTAGTGTGGTGGCCGAGACTCGACAAGGAGATCGCTAGGAAGGAGTTTGGCGATCTTCATAGACTGGTATGTATTTGTATTACTGGTGCTATGAAAACAACAGCCACTTTGGCTATGGAAGCATTACTGAACATCACACCTATTCATACGGTTGTCAAGGCTAGAGCGTTCTCTACATCGGACAGGCTTTGGCTTAACAACCTTTGGATGAGGAATTTCAGTACAGGACATGGTAAAATTAGAGAGGTAATAGCCGATCAGATTTTCCTTATGCCCAGAGACCGGATAAAACCGGAAACCAAATTTGTGAAGCGGTATGAGGCTGTCATACCGTGTAGACAGGAATGGCTAAACCATTGGCCAGACTGTCTGCCGAACGATGGACTCATCTGCTTCACAGACGGTTCCAAGAACTCAAACGGAGTAGGGGCTGGGGTAATAACTCTGGACCCTATTACTGAAATGAGTTTCTATTTAGGAAACCTTGCCAGTATTCTTCAGGCAGAAACGTTTGCTGTACTGAACGGACTGTATAGCTCTCTACAACCGGAAACGGTTAATAAAAGAGTGACCATCTTGACAGATGGGGATTGGGTAGTTAGATAGGGTAGCGCTTGATAGCATATGAGCGGAGTGTGGTAGTCCGGGTCATATGCCAGGCGTGCAACTGTTTAACTATCAAGTGCTCTTTTTACGTCCACGTCGTAGTCCCTGGGACCTCAATTCTCTTCGGAGTTTTGTGCTAAACTTAAGAGTGCTACCTGACAACTTGCCTAGGGGTTGGGTTCGGTTGAGCGAAGTGTTAACGCCTCTTCCTCGTAAAAAAATCACAGTTCAAGAAACTCTACAATGAGCCTCGGATAAACGGACGGATTCAACAACGACGACCACGTTGAAGAAGTCTGGCCCAGGATCGCTCCAGATGGAGAAACGTTGTAGAGTCAGCCAAAACCCGCTTGGGTTAGAAAGGCTGATAAGTAAGTAAGTAAGTATCTTGACAGATAGCGAAGCGTTAGTTAAGGCGTTAATATCGCCTACTACCACGACCAAAACTATTAAGGAGTTGAAAGGAGCCCTTAATCAACTTCATCAGTGCGATCACCGGGCACTGTGGACTCAATAGTCACATGGCGAAAATCGGGATTAAAAGTAATCCTGAATGCGACTGTGGTCTCCACATTATTTGTGAGTGTCCACGATTCTCTCAGCTGAGGCTCAGGAGTCTTGGTGGTCATACGATCAATCCCATGGATGTACCAAAACTAGGACCGCTTGTTTTGGACAAGTTCCTGGTTGGTACTGGTAGGTTCGAATGATTTATATGATGAACGGGAAAAGAGATAAAAGATCAGTAGATCTGTGTTTCATGACTCAGAAATGAGTCTTCCCAAACTGAAAAATCTTCAAAATACCTCTTAAGTGTATGAAACTACGTCCAACGTCCACATTAAGTTGTATTGTAAACCCGTCCAAAAAAAACGATGTAAAAAAGCCTTCCGAAAGTACAAAATTGACCCCCAAATAGACAAAAATGTTCAGCTCAATCTTTTCTACAACATAGCAAAAAACCATTTTTTTGTCTAGGGCAGACCTTAGGACCGACCTAGGGTCTTCAGTAGAGGCCTCGGACAAAGACTTACATAGACAAAAATATTTCGCTCCATTTTTTCTACAACACAGTGAAAAACCATTTTTTTTGTCCTAGGGCCATAAGGAAATGCCTCGGACACATGCTTCCATATACAAAATGTTTACCTCAATTTGCTCTGCAACAAAGCAAAAAAAAATTTTTTTTGGCTAGGGCCAACCTTAGAACAGACTTGAGGCCCACTTCAGCCCTAAGCACAGGCACCGGGTCCAAATTTGTTTTTGAATATAATTCGGTACTCGATTACCTCTCAAATAGAAAAAGAATCAACGAAATCAGTTAGTATTTATCCAATTTATGTAAGCAAACACATTGGGCCCTAGTAGAAACTAGTTTTAAGGTCCTGACTGAGTCGAAGGTTTCTACCCAGATTCAATTCCAAAAAAGATATTTCGGTTACCTTTCAGGGAAAAAAAGTTCTTGAAAATCGGTTGAGTTTTACTCGAGTTAACGTGTTGACGGACAGACGGACGGACATTTTTAGATCCATACGAAGATACGAAGTTCTTCGAAAACGGGGCTTATGCGTTTACCACGATGTTTGTAACCACCCCAATTTCGACCTGGGAGTAGGTGGGGACTATCGATCCTGGTGCTTAGATGACGAATCAACAATAAAAACGTTGCCCGTCCATCCGTCTGTCACCGCGATAGCATGAGTAAAACTCAACCGATTTTCAAAAACTTTTTTTTCCTTGAAAGGTAATCAAAAAATCTTTTATGACCGAGCTAGGGCCATTTAAGTGGTTTTTGGTCTCTTGTAAATAACTCGAGTACGTCTTTCCCGATTTTCATAATTTGGCATGCGTGACTTTTTATGGAAGAATTTTTTTTTTAATTTTGAGCTTTTGGACACAGCCAGGGCCCTAAAAATGAATCTCTACTAGGGCCCAACATGTTTTTTATACATAAATCGGGTAAGTCTTATCTGATTTTCATAATTTTTTTTTTGTTTGAAAGACCTAGGCATGGCCGACATTTTATGGAAGAAACATTTTTGGATTTGAGTCCTTGGACTTAGCTAGGGTATTAAAAACGAGTCTCTTGCTAGGGCCCTACGAGTTTTTTGTACATAACTCGAGTGAATCTTTCTCGATTTTCAGATTGTTTTTTTTGTTCGAAAGACCTGGGCATGTCTCACATTTTATGGAAGAATTTTTTTTTTTTAATTTTGCGCTTTTGGACTCAGTCAGAGCCCTAAAACTGAATCTCTACTAGGGCCCAATGTGTTTTTCTACATAAATCGGGTAACTCTTATCCGATTTTCAAAATCTTTTTTTTTTCCTGAACGATTAACACAAAGTTTATTGAAGGGATCGAATTTAGGCAAAATCGGACGGGAACTTTCGAAGTTACGGTCGAAAAGTGGTAAAAAACATAGTTTTTTGAAGGTTGGTGGAACCTTTTCATTTATTTCTCTGCGAAGTTAGCACGGAAATCGCTCTGCAAGGGTTTTTATGAAAGATGTGGACTTTAGTAAATCCCGAAAATTAAATTAGTGAAAATATGTTTAGTTTTTCGGGCTGTAGAGTCCTCAGTGTGGGACCAACTCACGCTACGCGACCCTACACGATATTTGGTGGTTTTTCGTGAATATTTCTTTGATGATGAGGTTTTTATGCACTGTTGCAGAGAGAAAAGGGGAACATTTTTGTTCATGGAAGTATGGGGCAGAGGCCTCTTCTAAGTGCTCTAGGTGTTTTCTATGTTCTGGGCTTATTTAAAGGGTTGTTTGGAGAGGTTTTCTTTAGATTCTTTAGATTCCGAAAAATTTGACATTGCTTTATTAAATTGAGTAGTGAGCGCAAATTTTGAGCGCTAAGAGCACCGCTCATGAGCGGCGCTTAGAACGCGAACGCGAGAGCCGCTCGTTTTTTGAAGTTTGAGCACGAGCGCCGCTCAAATTTTTCACGAGCGCTGCCAGCCTTGCTTATTAGTGCACTAATCTGCCTTAAAGGCTAATAGCCCTTAAGGGCGAATAACTTATAAATACACTAATCGCTTTTAAGGACTAACAGCTTACTGAGAGACTAATAGCCCTCAAGAGCGTATAGCAAGTGCATTTTTTCACGGCCTGCTGCGCTGCAATTAAAAATTAAAGCGGAATTTCGCGCCCTTATACTTTTTATTAATTTAAGGAGCGAAATTACAATGCTATGATAAGAATTTCGCACTAGACAATTTTTGGATAGTGGTGCGAACAAGTTGATGTAGAAATTGGAAAATGGGTGCAAACTCGGAGCGGAGGCTTTTTCGTTAGAAAACAACACTCAGCATTAAATTCGCACACACTTTCCAATATTTCGCACTATTTGCTTCAATTTATATGGGCGCGATAGTTATTTGGATTACAAGGGATGAAAGTATAAAAATTCAACCCTGTGCTCTTCATGAATTGCCGAATTGATTGAATGTCAAATGACCTAAATTTTAACATATGTATGTAAATGTGAACACAAACACAAATACAAAGATAACTTTGTATTCAATCAACATTGTAGTGATATGCTTAAGAGTCGATCAAGATCACACGGTCTGGGGTAGCACGAACACTAACCCGAGAGGCTCTCTTCTGCTTCAGTTCATAGCTGACGCGGAGCTAAATATTTTGAACAGAGGTAAAGTGCCGACCTTCGTTACTAAAAACAGAAGCGAAGTGCTGGATATCACTTTAGTATCTGACTCCCTGGTAGACCAGATCGATTCATGGAAAGTATCGCTAACGCCTAGCTTTTCGGACCACAGGTGCATACACTTTAGTCTGAAAGGCCAAGTGCCGAAGGTGGTCAAGTACAGAAACCCGAGAAGGACAAACTGGGAACAATACAGGAATTTCCTGAAGGAGCATGTTGAGGAGAAGCTATCCACGGTCATTCCGAGATCCTCTGAGGAGCTGGAAGAAGCCGTGAATAGCATCACGTCGCTGTTAACCGACGCATACGAGAGCTCGTGCCCAGAACTAAAATCTAGTGGGAG
>CM055404.1:142677110-142688897 GCA_029228625.1 Pseudolycoriella hygida
ATCACACGGTCTGGGGTAGCACGAACACCAACCCGAGAGGCTCTCTTCTGCTTGAGTTCATAGCTGACGCGGAGCTGAACATTTTGAAGAGAGGTAAAGTGCCGACCTTCGTTTCTAAAAACAGAAGCGAAGTGTTTCATATCACTTTAGTATCTGACATCCTGGTAGACCAAATCGATTCATGGAAAGTATCGCTAACGCCTAGCTTTTCGGACCACAGGTGCATACACTTTAGCCTGAAAGGCCAAGTGCCGAAGGTGGTCAAGTACAGAAACCCGAACAGAAAGTGGGAACAATACAGGAATTTCCTGAAGGAGCATGTTGAGGAGAAGCTATCCACGGTCATTCCGAGATCCTCTGAAGAGCTGGAAGAAGCCGTGAATAGCATTACGTGGGAGACGGAAAGATAGGCTATGGAGCCGAGCGATCGGAGAACTTCGGAAAACAGCTCGCAAAACCTGGAATAAAGCCAGGAGAACCTCCAGAGATGTAGATTGGAACGCCTACAGAACATCACAGAGAATGTTTAGTAAGGCGGTCCGGTGGAAAGCGAGGGAGGTATGGAAAAACTTCTGTGCAGAAATGGATCATGTTCCAGACTATGCCAGAATTCATAAAATCCTTGCAAAGAATTCGAAGCTTACACCAGGCTCATTATTGAGGCCGGGTGGGGAATTCACGAGTTGCGGGAATGAAACGGCTGTACATCTTCTGGAGACCCATTTCCCGGGCTGCAGTAACGAGAAAAGCGACCTCGGAGAAACAGCTCCACACTCGCCATCAGAGGAGGACTGGGCTCTGGCTAGCCGGATTGTCACTGTGGACAGGTTGCGATGGGCCATCGGGAGGTTCAGGCCATTCAAGTCGGCGGGAAACGACGGAATATTCCCTGGTCTTCTAAAAGAAGCCGGAGAGATTCTGTTGGAACCGCTCTGCAGAACCCTGCAAAGCTCGCTAGCTCTTGGTCACATACCAATGGCGTGGGAAACCGTTAAGGTAACATTTATACCGAAGCCAGGTAAACCCTCACATTGTGAGGCTAAGGACTTCAGGCCTATCAGTCTCACATCTTTCGTACAGAAAACGTTAGAAAGGCTGATAGATTTCTATATCAGGGACGAAATCCTTCCGAGGTATCCGCTGCATGCGAATCAGCACGCATACCAGGTAGGGAAATCTACCGATTCTGCTCTTCACAATCTGGTGGCCAAGGTAGAGAGATCTTTTGAAGGTGGGGAAATTGCACTTGGATGCTTTATGGATATTCAAGGCGCTTTTGACAACACCAATTTTGAGATCACTCACCAGTCCCTAGAGAGTAGAGGAGTAGCACCGGTAGTAACGAGGTGGATCACTAGTATGCTCAGAAACAGGGCAGTTGAGGCAACGGTATGTGGCCACAAGATAAGTTTCTGGGCATCTAGAGGCTGCCCTCAGGGGGGAATACTATCCCCACTGCTGTGGTGCATGGTCGTGGACTCCCTAATTAAGAGGCTGAACGACGAAGGAATTTTCGCTCAAGGGTACTCGGACGATCTGACAATTTTGAGCAGAGGTAAGTTTGAGAGCACATTGGGCGACAGAATGAGGTACTCGCTGAAAATAGTGGAGGAATGGTGTCGAAACAACGGCCCAGGGTAAATCCGGACAAGACTGACATTGTCCTTTTTAGTAGAAGGACGTCTGGTCAGCGAACGGGTGGGGAAATTGAGGCTGTTCAATAAAGATATCGTTCCTGGAGCGTGGGTGAAATACCTGGGAGTTATTCTCGATCGTAAGTTGAACTGGATCGAGCACGTCAAGGACAAGGCACAGAAGGCTCTAGTAGCCTTCTGGATATGCAGGAACTCATTTGGAAGAAACTGGGGCCTGCCGTCCAAGGCTATACGGTGGATGTATGAAGCTGTCATAAGACCTATGATGAGTCACGGCTGCGTTGTGTGGTGGCCGAGGCTCGACATTAGGAGTGCGAGGAAAGAGATGAACGAGATTCAAAGGCTGGTATGCATTTGTATTTCCGGAGCTATGAAAACGACAGCCACGGTGGCTATGGAAACATTAATTAACCTGCCACCGGTCCACGTGGCATTGAAGGCGAAAGCTTTTGCTACGGCGGATAGACTGTCTCAGAACGATCTCTGGACTCCGAATTTCACTTCGGGCCATGGGAAAATCAAGAAGGCTATCACTAACGAGGTCTTTGAGATGCCTAGGGACCGAATGAAACCGGAGACGGACTTCCTAAGGCGTTTTGAGACTGTCATACCCGATAGGTCTGAATGGCTGGAAGGTCGGCCAAGCTGCCTATCTGATGAAGTAATTGTGAGTTTCACTGATGGCTCTAAAACTTCAGAAGGTACGGGAGCCGGAGTATTCTCTCCGGAACCGTTGGCGGAAAGGTGGTCCCACCTAGGTGGGTATGCCGACATCTTTCAGGCTGAGATTTTCGCGGCACTAATGGGAGCGCGGGAAGCAATCTCACCAGAGGCATGTGGGAAAAAAGTCACAATCTGTTCTCATAGTGAGGCAATGATCAAAGCGCTCATCTTGCCTGTCGTTACATCCAAGCTAGTAAAAGAGTTAAAGGAAACCTTGAATCGGATGGGACTGAGAAATCAGGTGACGCTGGTCTGGGTTCACGGACACTCTGGCGTGGAGGGTAACAAAAAGGCGGATGAGCTGACGAGGACAGGCTCGGCTAAATTGGGTTGCGGGCCAGAACCTCTCATACCCATCCCACACTCGGCATGCGTAAAAGCAATAAAGAGTTGGGTGAGGTCGGAATTCTCTAACCATTGGAACACCTATGAAAGAGGAATGCACACAAAGCGTTTCTTCCCGGTGCCCGATAAGAAGTGGGCCAAAGAACTGCTAAATATGGACAGGACACGCATCAAGAGGGTGGTGGGTGCGATCACCGGGCACTGCGGACTGAGCAAGCACCTGGCAAAAATGGGAATCTCTAATGATCCCAGTTGCACCTGCGGCCTAAGTGAGGAGACGGGCGTTCACGTCATATGCGAATGCCCGAAGTTCTCCTCACTAAGGCTCAGGACACTAGGAAGTCATGTAGTCCAACCCGAAAATGTCTCCAAAATGGGACCTGCCGCTTTAGATAGGTTCCTGGTGGGGACTGGGAGGTTTTCGAGATTTACATGATGAACGGGTTACGAAACAAAGGATCATCAGATCTGTGATTCAAGGACCAGTAATGGACCGGCCCAAACTGATAAATCTAAAAAATATCTTCTAGTATCTGCAGTAACCGATGTTCGGCGGATCTGACTCAAGGTTCGATCTGAGAACCAAACCATACCCAATTTCGGGTAACACTAGAGCTGTCATTCACTGCAACTTTTATGTGAGATTCGATGGCGCTCCTGATGTCTCGGAAAAATCCATTCAGGTGAGTCTACTACTTATAATGTCGGGACCTTTACCATTAGCCAGCACAAATTGAGCACTAATTAGGGAAACCAATTCGAATCTTTAAAAATTAAAATTGAAGGAACTTCCCATACAAAAATGACAAAAAATGGAAAATTCTATTTTCAATCGAGTCGTTCTCGGCTCCCAGAACAGCACAAATTCTGGGACCGGTACTATTTGACAGCACAAATTCAGGCGCAAATTATAGACCCTTTTTTAATGCTAGCACAAATTTGGGGGGTGCTGACGACATATACCTCAAAATAAGAGCAGAAAAAACGTGTTGAAACAGTTTCCATAATTTCACAATAAGTTTTTCAATTTCAAACTTGAATTTTTAATATTTTGTCGGTGAAGTAACACAATGTCAGCAGAAATAGATAATACTATCGTCACTAAAAGCATTCAGGCGAAATATTTTCTCAAAACGGATCTCTCCGACATTGAATTCGTGTTCGACAATGAAAGAGTGCCTGCGCATAAGACGATTTTAGCAATGGCGAGCAACGTTTTTGAGGCACAGTTTTTTGGCCCATTACAACATAAAGAAGAAGTGAAAATCGAAGACGCGGACACCGATGCATTCAAAGAATTCTTGCAATTTCTCTACTTGCCCAAAGTTAAACTCACTATGAAAAACATCGAACAAGTCGCTTATTTGGCCGATAAATACAACATGGCGGATTGTCGCAACACATGTGGAGCGTTCCTTGAAAGCCAATTGACAGAAGAAAATATGATTTGGGGCTATCATCTTGCTGTTAAGCTGAACATTCAACCATTGAAGAAATTTTGTGAAGAACAAATTTCATTCCTTACATATGATGCGTTCAAATCGGACACATTTTTGCAATGCGATAAAGATGTTTTGAAACATATCTTGGAACTTGATACGCTTTTGTGCAGTGAAGTCGAATTGTTCAATGCTTGTGTTGCATGGGCGAAGGTATCGTGTCATCGGAAAGGTTTGGATGGGAACGATCCAGGGAACGTGAAGAAGGAACTCGGTGAATGCTTCTATCTGTTTCGGTTCGGACGAATGACAATGATTGAAATCACGACAATGGTATCAGACGAGTTCAACGAAGATTTGTTCAGCAAAAAAGAATTAATCGACGTTTATCGCATCAAATCTGAAGGGGACTTCGAATTGGCTGTATTCAAACACAAACAACGTAAAACGCCAACTTTCCAATGGAACGAAGCGAAAGCAATCACTTGCTCTGCCGGACCTCAAGGTAATGGAGTGCATTTGCAAGGTTCAGAGTCAACATGGTTTTCAGCGAACTCTATGGTATTGTTGGGGAGCGTCCAAACGGTCCAAACTAATGTGCGTAGCAGCGGTTATAGTAGTTGTAGTACAACTTACAACGCCACTCTGCATATTATCGAATACAACGATCAAACATTCTCCTCTGGTGCTGCTCCGAAGACTTTGTATACGGGTACTTTTGGTACTTCTACTATATTCAATTTTCCACAGCCAATTTTGATTCGCCCGAATAAAATGTACGAAGTTCGTTTTAATGATCTATATACTGGATATCACTGTTGTAAGACAGTCCTGGATCCTGAAGTCAAGCTCAACCATGGTATCATAATCAAAACTCACCAGAAGCCATCAGATGCTAGCGGAAATCGTAGCTTGATAACTCAACTACGCTTTAATAAAGTTTAATTCATCGTATAGCATTTTGTATCAATTTCATGCAGTCAAAAGCCTTCCAAACATGTGGACAGAAGCGGCTGAAACACAAGAAAAATTTTGAATCGATCTTTATTTTTTGATATAGTTTTACTGAACAAATACAAATAAGAATAAAATCCAAGGATTTCCAAAAACTAGATCCAAACACAGCAAGACTTTGAAATTTCCGAAATGGAGTTTTACTTGAATTTCTTTTGAATCAACTTATCGGATCGAAATAAATTTTGTAATGCTGAACAATGTATGTGTTTCTCTCCAAAATGATATTCTGTTTCCAATGTATGCAGTTGTCGGTAGTGAAACTCGAAGGTAAGTTCGGGCTCAAACATAGCTTCTTACACTAACCAATCAACAGAGGCATAATTGTCGAAATTGCTTGAAATGTCATAACTCATGAGAGTATACCCGAGTAAAAAAAACCATGCGATTTGAGACTGAAATTGAGACTGTTTTTGTATATGGCACTGAGTACTGTATTTTCGAATGTTTTAGACTGTTTTGAGACCGTCATCATCATTAAAAATGATGAGTATGCTCATTTTTGCCTCAATTAATAGACATTTTT
The DNA here is from genome assembly GCA_029228625.1 of Pseudolycoriella hygida. NCBI lineage: Eukaryota > Metazoa > Arthropoda > Insecta > Diptera > Sciaridae > Pseudolycoriella > Pseudolycoriella hygida. Next base: position 142,682,813 of record CM055404.1, read on the forward strand.
CTGGTGTGTGAGACTGTTGATACTGATGAGTATGCTCATTTTGCGACTATTTGAGACTGTTGAGTATACTCATTTTGAGACTGTTGAGTATGCTTATTTTGAGACTATTTGAGACTATTGAGTATGCTCATTTTGAGACTATTTGAGACTGTTGAGTATACTCATTTTGAGACTATTTAAGACTGTAGAGTATGCTACTTTGAGACTGTTGAGTGTACTCATTTTCGACAAAAATATTTTTCACAATTTTATTGAGGCTTTTGAGACTGTTGATCATGCTCAATTGTGAAAAATATTTTTTTTAGCCGATGAGACTGTTGAGTGTACTCATTTTCGACAAAAATATTTTTCACAATCTTATTGAGGCTTTTGAGACTGTTGAGCATGCTCATTTATCAGTAGTTTTGGAAAAAAAGAGGACACAAATTTTGGAGAAAAAATTTCAGGTGAAAAAAAATTTCCGGCGAAAAAAGTTTTCGGCGTAAAAAAATTTCCGGCGAAAAAAATTTATTCCCTTAACTTCCTCTACAACATATCAAAAGTTGTTTTTGAGACGCCGTCGCCGTCAAATTGAAGCGCGGCAGCTACTACTTCCATTGGCGAAAATGATCCCCTCAACTTCCTCTACAACATATCAAAAGTTTTTTTTGAGCCGCCGCCGCCGCCAAACCGAAACGCGGCGGTTACCACTTCTATGGGCAAGGATCCCCTCAACTTTCTCTACAACATATCAAAAGTTTTTTTTGACCCGCCGCCGCCGCCAACCCGAAGCACGGCGGCTATTATTTCCATTGGCGAAAATGATCCCTTCAACTTCGTCTACAACATATCAAAAGTTTTTTTTTGAGTCTCCGCCTATTTTCCGCCATTTTGGCGGTCACCCTAGTACACTACACACCCAACCCAACAATTTTCCCTTTGACACCAAACCTCTATCTCCAACACCCAACCTTGTCTCATAAAAAATCACAACAAAAACCTCTTTAAAGGTAGAGTGTGACGCAGTCCGTAAGTCCACTTCCAAAATTAATGATATCGCTTGAGGTGACGCTATCGCAGATAAAACGCAGAAGTTTGTTTGAATGGAACCTTGTGTTAAAAGTTTTGATTTCCTGAAAAAATTAGAGCGCTTTCTTTGAAACAAAATTACGTTGAGTTAAAAAAATTGCGTCACAAATTCCGGACCCAACGACGAAATAATTTTTCTGTACTTTCAGTTTTTGCGCTGCAAAAATTTGATTTTTGTTTGTTATTGCGTAGATTGTTTAAAGTAAATTTAAATTTTTGCGTGTAAAAACTAAAAGTATTGAAAAATTATTCCGCTGGTGGGTCCGGCATTTGTGACGCAATTTTTTTAACACAACGTAATTTTGTTTCAAAGCAAGCGCTCTAATTTTTTCAAGAAATCAAAACTTTTAACACAATGTTCCATTCAAACAAACTTCTGCTTTTTATCTGCAATAGCGTTACCTCAAGCGATATCATTAATTTTGGAAGTGGACTTACGGACTGCGTCACACTCTACCTTTAAAGAGGTTTTTGTTGTGATATCAGTCGTTTTGGAAGTTTTCAGTTATTGAAAAAATTACTATTTTTTGAAAAAATTTTCTCAGAAAAGAAAATTTTCTTAGAAAAAAAATTTCTCCGAAAAAAAATTGTCTTCGAAAAAATATTCTCCGAAAAAAAAATTTCTCCGAAAAAAATTTTCTCTGAATAAAATTTTTCTCCAAAAAAATTTTTCTCCGAAAAAATTTGTTCTCCAACACCTTCCGCTACCATCGGAACACTTCGTATCACCTTCGGAATACTTTGTGTCACCTTCGCCTTCCTTCGGAACACTCCGTGTCACCGGCTACCTTCGGAACACTTCATGTCACCTTCGGAACACTTCGTGTCACGAATTCTTCCCACTGATTCTTATAACTTTTCTGAAGAAACCAACTGTCTAAATATTCTTATACAGAATTTAGCAAAAAATCCAAGATGGCGTCACTTTGACAGTTGGCAGCCATTTTCTAATGATACTAAAAAATTCTCCTGATGAAACTCTATAACTTTGTAGAAGAAACCGTCTCTCTAAGTAGCGTCAGTCCGGAGCTAAAATTCGAAAACCGTAGAAGCATAAACGAAAATCCAAGATGGCGCCGCTATGACAGCTGGCAGCCATTTTCTAATGATACCAAAAAATTCTCCTGATGAAACTCTATAACTTTCTAGAAGAAACCAACTCCGCAAATGTTATCATTCCGGAGCAAAAATTCGAAAACCCAAAGAAGCTTAATTTATACCTTACAAAAATCCAAGATGGCGTCACTTTGGCAGATTTCTTAAAATCCCAAAAAATTCAGCTGATCAAACTCTATAACTTTCTCGAAGAAACCAACTTTCTAAGTATTGTCATTCCGAACCAAAAATTAGAAAACCAAAAAAAACCTAATTTATTGCTTGGGAAAATTCAAGATGGCGCCAGTTTGACCATTGGCAGCCATTTTCTTAATATCCCATAAAATTCTCCTGACCAAACTCTATAACTTTACCGAAGATACCAGCTCTAAGCTATCGTCACTTTGGATCTAAAATTCGAAAACTCCAAGCATTACCTAAATTGACCACTTTTGCACATGCCACGGCTTTTCCAGAATTTTCCCGGAAAAGCGGCATATGAAATTTTTCATTTGGGGCCGAGACTGACGTTCCCTGAAAATTTTAAGGAAATCGCTCGAGCGGTTCTCGAGAAAAAAAAAGTAAATAGATACATACATTCATACATACATAGAGACATAGATAGATCGTGGACACACAACACAGGAATAAAATTTTGATTATTTTCAAACATATATTTACCATTAATATATTGAAAGGTCATCTTTGATTGGCGATATCTCGGCTCGTTTTTTGGGGTCTTGGGGACTGCGTCACGCCCTCCGCTATCGCTTCGGGCATGATAGTTGACAATGCTAATACAAGTAAGCCTTCAAAGCAATAGTTGACTGCCTTAAAGACTACCATTTTTTGTTTTTTTAAATAGAGAGACCAAGTTCGATTAACTCTCTCACTAATTATTTACACAAAAGTAGAAATTTAGAGAAGGGCGGCAATATATACGTTGACATAAACCGACATCTCACTAAATCCGTAGATTATAATGTGCTGAGTTTCATTGCACGAACATTTTGTCTGACGGGAAGGGGTGAGCTATAGTGGTGATGTACTGACTTTCCACCAAAAATATCCTGGTAAGGAAAAATTTCTTAGTTTCGTTAATGACCCAGTTGTTGTGACATTTTTTCTTCGTTACAGTATGAGTATGCGAAAAGGTGGAATCAGCACAACGAATGGGGCCAAAAGTGCAAAGATGACTACTGGCGCCCGGGGGCAAATAGTCACCTCGTTAGTCTAACGGTTTTTTTCTAACGGGTATTTTGGTCTTGATAAAGAGCTCAACGATTGAACGCGTAAAATTTGTAGTCAGTCCCTTGTAAGCGTACAAAGCAAATTGAATATTTTTTTAATTCGGTCGAAAATTGAAAATGGCATCGAAAATCGGCAATGGACATTGTGCAGTTGCAATAGATCAGAGTGTTTTGATAGATAAAACCAATCTAAAGCCTATTAATGGAGACGTTGGAGGAAGGCTAATGGGGAACCGTCCACTGTATAATTTGTTGGCAGTCGACATACGTTTTCGAAATACGCTTCTTTTCGCGGCGTTCAACGTAAAAAAACTAATCTTAAAAATGATTGATTTAACTTGGCAGTATTTGCGGTTCAAGCGAAAATCTGCAATCGAGTGTAGTCAGCAAAGTAAGTGTGAATTAAATGGTAGAGTTGTGCAGGCCGATGGTTTCGGTTTTGAATTCGAGTAAATAGGGGAAAGTATAGCTTTTCTTATTCTTCTTCTTGTTCTCCTAACCTCTAAACTGGCTCATTCCACGTACTATTCTACCATTGTAAATAACGTAAGAAACTTTTCGTTCACTTCACACGAGTTTGCAACGTAAGCAAATTCACACAAGGCTATGTTATGCGAGGAACAATATGCCAATTTATTGTGGATGTGTAGTAAGGGTAAAGGAAATGAAAATAACGTTCCGCATATAACACACATATGGATTTAATGTGCAATAGTGTATTTGTGTAAGTCATGTAGTCAACAACACATAACTATTAATGACATCGATCAACGTCAAGTTTGCACCAACACACTCTTGCGTATGTAGCAAAATACGACACAGTATATGAAGTATATAACGCTATACTTATACGTACACCTTATCGTTTCATACTTCGTATAGCTATGTCATTGCTTCATATTATAGCTTCATTGTCCAAACGAACAATTGTCAGTACACTGTCGCCATGGATGTTGTTCATTATTATGAAGGACTTTTACGAATTGGGAAACATTTTGGGTCACATCTCGATTCTTGTTGTATGTACTGTCATCACGGCACTTCCACCTGCCAATCTCCGACAAAACAAGACATTTGCTGGGAATTAATAAAAGAAGAAAAGTTTGGAGCTCCCCAAATGGATGTTACCAGCGTCCAGTTCTTGTTGCATTATCACCTCGGGACCTTTAACTATTAATCTTACGAAAGAACAATTAACTATGAAAATGTCAAAAGGCGAAAATAGTTGGGGGACAGGGCTACCCCCAAATTAAAAATTAAATCCAGAACAATAGCCACAGAACAACCATTTATCGTTCGTTTTCTCTACTCCCATTTTAGACCTCATCAAGTTCGAGAAGGAGTTGAAGGAGATATCGGCAGGAACTTACCTGAAAGACAAGTCGGAATTGCTGAGAATAATCACCACTGACAATTTCGATTTCGAAGTTCTAGCAAATCAACTAAATAAAGTTTTGCCAGCAGGAACAAATGTCGTCTACAAGGGTAAAGAGTCGATGGATATATCAGCATTAATACTTGCAGTTATCGAGTTATTCGATTACAACTATAACATCCTTAACGCTGAATCGATTCAAAATCACATTCGGACATTCCGTGAAAACTGCCTGTCGATTGTTTCGAATGTGACATATCAAGAGAACATTCATAAGGAGAATGCGTCATCCACATTTAACGTCTACGCCGTAAAAAATCACTTGGTCAACATTGAGGTCAGAGATGATGGAAATTCCATGTGGAGCTCGATATCGCATTCTCTTGTTGGTGATTATACGATGACGAATTCACTCAGACTGCTGACTGCCTATACATTGATGCACAATTTTCAAGCGTTTTCAGAAGCCCTGACGAAGCAGGTAACGTTAAAACGAATCAAATTTATAGAAATCTTGGCACATTACGAAAGTTAACTGACCATTTATCTTACAGGCCAGCAAATGCAATTATGCCGACTTAACGCTAGAAGAATTGATCGAAACCTCCGTTTGTCTGGAGTCATGGGGAGATGAATTTCACCTAATGGCATTGTCTTTGGCACTCAAGCGACCGATTTATTGCTACGGTTCAATGGTCGAGATTAACAAGTCAGCGTTGTTGACCTACGAACTATTTCGACCAAATTACGAGAGACGGTGCTTTGACAATCATTTTAAACTCGTCGGTGATGCAAAGGATGCGAACAATGAGCCGATCCTTCTTCACTACGATGGCGATAGCAACTATAGTTCCGTACTCAAAACATCTGATTATGTTAAGCCGTTGATGCCGAGAGTTCGAATATTTGACGTTTTATTCAATGGTTCTGAAAAACCAGCATACGACAAACAAATTGACGAGATTGTTAAGCTCCACAAAGATTTAAGGAAGAAATATTCTCATTTTTCGGTCGCTGCATAACCGAAAAATTGACTTCATGCAACTGCAAGTATTTTTGTTGATTCGATAGATGTTTGAACTAGCCGATGTTTGTACTCTATAATAATTAACTCATTTGTAAATGACCCTCAGGTCCTGATAATGTAACTGACCCTCAGGTCCTGATATGTAACTGACCCTCATATCTTAATAAAGATTGAAGTGAATGTAACGAGTTTTTTAGAACGTCTTAGCTAGTGTTGTGTTCGCTAACGCTAAAAATGCAAAAAACATAGTGTTTCTAACGCAATTCGCTA
>CM055404.1:142689397-142701497 GCA_029228625.1 Pseudolycoriella hygida
CGCAATATGTAAAGCGAGGGAAAATGGTGAGTTTGTCAGACTATGCAGTTCAACATGAAATTTCGTATCGTGTGTGGAATTTATGTTTTTTTCCCGGGGCAAAAATGCAGTATACGGAATCAGCTGCGATTGGAGTGCTTGAGGATGGGATCGATAGAGGGAGGTCTCCTGATGACAAAACAACAAACAAAGCCCCTCCCTGGGAGCCCAGGGTCATCCAAACTTTTTTTTTTCAATTTTTGTGTTTTTTAAGGTGTAATCGACGCGCGGAGGTCACCTAATGACAAAGCAACAGGAATTTCTCAAATTTTACTCATTTTTTTATTAGCTTGTTATTTATCGCAATTAACAGAGATCAACGTCCACATAACCGTCGTCTTCTTCATCGTCGATGTTTTCGTCGCAATTGTCTTGATCCTCGTCGATATTGTCTTTGGTCGCGTCGTTGACCTGACCCAATCGAAGAAATTCGAAGAACGGATCATACCAATTCTGACGGCAACGCTTCAGAAACATGCATTTAGCGAAGTAGCCAGCAAAGAAATCTTTTTTGCGACCACCTGTGTCACAATGCTTTTTAGCAACTCTCCATGACGCTTCGATGTGGTTCGTTTTTTTTTTTTGATTAGATACATTTATTTCAAAATAGTAAAAATTTGTTACAAATTATTAAATATTGTAAATGTTGAGATAAATTTACAGCCTATAAAGACTTTATCAAATTTATATGACGAAATTTCTTTATGTCAAGCGCAGTCGCCTGATAACTCAGAGTTGTTATCATTTATTTGTCGAATTTGGAATTTCATTGGAGGTGCTAATTTCCCTTTAGATTGTAAATTTTTTTTTTAAAAAAGCAATCAATATTCATAATTTTTTTACTTAAAATTAAAACTTAAACCCAGGGTTGTATTCGCTAACCGATTTTTTTAGCGACGCTAACGCTAGCGCTAGAAATGAAAAAAGTTAGCGTCGCTAACTCAATTCGCTAACCGGAGACAGATTAGCGCGCTAATAGCGATCGCTATTAGCGACCGCTAATCCTCGCTAAACTCGGGAAGTGAAAATTTTCGTAAAATATCAGTAAAAATCTAGAGTGAATGAAATCGTGGACTCATTGATTCGTTATTTGGGAATAGTCTTATCACGTACAGAGTTACGTATCACGTATGACGTATGGCGAATTCTTTTTTGAAATTTTCGACCTTCTCATAGGTAAAGTGGTCGGAAAATTTTTTGTGATAGACTTATTAAATTCGCTTAAGAACCATAGTCGAGGGGGAAACAACTCGAGGAAATACTGGGACAGGTGTTATTTGCCATTGGACCCAATAGAAGGAAATAGAAAGGAAATAGAAGGAAATAGTAAGGTATTTCCCTTTCTATTTCCCTAGTTTCGACCATTTTTCAGTCATAAAAGTGAAAATTTTGCAGAAAAAACGAAAGTTGAGTAAACATTTTGCATTTTTTCGGGTAAATAGAAGGGAAATAGCTATTTAGTTCCATTCCCATTGGGGGAAATAGACACCAATGCCAATACTTGAGACAAAATTTTCCCCCTCGACCATAGTACTATAATAAGTAAAGGGTCAAAGGCTTGTTGGTTGCTTTAAAATTAAAATTATTGCCACTGTCGCTAGATATGAGCAGTAAGTGCGTTAGTCACGGGACACCGGAAATGTCCCGTGACTAACCAAATCTTTTCTTAATTTCTAGCGACAGAAGCAATAATTTCAAATCAACGAACAAGCATTTGACCCTTCATTTATTATAGTATTCTGGCTCTTAAGCGAATTCAACAAGTCTATCACAAAAAATTCTCCGACCACAAATTCGTTAGGCATTTAGTACATTGTTGAGTCTTGTTGCATCTACTTGCATGAAAGCCAATTTCGTTGTAGTTTTCTTTGCATTAGGTAGAATAGATGTGAAGTTGCTGCGAACCGAGAGAGTGCAGATTTGATAATTGTACTAGATTCGATCGCAGCGCTGCGATGGGCAGCAATATTTATCTATATTTTCACGTCACCTTTTCCCGCTACGTGATAAGCCTACATTCCTTATTTTGTTGAGGGAAATTAAGCGACAGAGTAGAATCTTTTAAAAATCCAATTTACTGTAGCAAGGGATCTGGAATCTGGAATATTAAACATGAAACAAGTAAAGTTATTATTTTTACTACACTATTTTATGTATGTCACCTTCTGAGAAAAATTGAATTTAACTATATATTGTTTCATTAAGGAGTAACAAGCCGAGAGAAGAAGATTAGAGACTTGGAAAAGTAGTCCCTAAATCGACAAAAATACATAACATTTTAGCGATTAGCGAATAGCGAAATATAGCCTCGCTAAATTAGCTGTTAGCGAAACGCTAGTCGCTATTAGCGAGAAAATTATAAATTAGCTTCGCTATTAGCGTCGCTATTTTCATATATTTTCGCTATATATAGTTTTAGTTTTTAGACATTTTTATCAATAGGCGAATGGCTATTGCTGTCAAATTTATGATTTTTGACAATTGTGGATTTTGTGGATTTTGATTCGCCTGGAAAATAGGAAATTGTTTCAAAATCGGAATGTCTTTGAGGTGGAGTCCTACACATTTTACATTTTTTTTCGATGAACTCGTTAGCTTTATAGATGGATAAAGAACCTCAAAAGAAACGCGAGCTGGAAAATTTAGTTAGCAACTGATGTAGAGGAGTTTTCCGAGCCTACTACTGCCACTCAGGGGCCGTTCATAAAGTATGTCACGGTTCAAAGGGGGTGGGGTCGGCTTCGCATGACAGTGTGTGACAGGGGGGAAGGGGAGGGGTCTAGAGCCGTGTTACGTCACGCGAAATTTTTCGTTGGTTGGTGTGACACAAGTGTGACAGAGGGGGGGGGGTCGAAAAAAGGCGATTTTTGCGTGACATACTTTATGAACGGCCCCTCACTTTAAACTGTATAGAGACTTAATAAAATTTATACATTTATTAAGTCCAAAACTTGCACACTGAAGTTCTGAATTCTGATGAAGATGTAACATCGTTGTTTGGAGCTTAAGGATGATGTTTTGTGTGACTTACTAGGATGTAATAAGATTTATTGAAGTGAGATGGGTGATTTCTTCGGATTTATTGGAGTGTGTACCTACTATCTATGAGATAGCACTGAACTATATTATGAAACAGAGAGTTGTGACCTCCAACAAAATTAGAAAGCTTAAAGAGGAGCTGGCGAGGAAAGATTGAGCGAATGAGCTGGTTTAGCTATATATATCCGCTAAGTTTTTTATGCGTTGTACGGCAGTGAAGTGATTAAGTAATTAGTTAAACTGCGACCAACTAACTGCAGCTCTGGTTTGAGGTGCCCTATAGTGTTGAAAATTCGGGGTGTGGACATAGTAATTTTGGGAAACTTTACTCACGCTTTGAATTTGAGTGATTGCATCCTTTTATCCTTCCTGGGCAATTTTCAAAAAAAAATTTGCTGTACCCTAGCCGATCTCAAAGCTGACCTAGAGAGAAAAAAAATTCTCCTCAATTTACTCGACAACATAGGACACAAATTTTTCGATGTGGAGCCGACCTTAGAATTGACTCGACCTATGGCCCTTAGGGAGACATCGGACCCATACTGCACAAAAAAACCTCATTATCATATTCATATTCACATTCGTGTTGGGTCGCATAGCGTGAGTTGGTCCCACACTAAGAACTCTATAGCCCGAACCACTCGATAAATTTTCACTAATCATGCCCGGAACAATAGTTTACAAACCAAAAAAACTCCATACAAAAACCTTTGGGACAAGGAGCCATATATATGCGAACTTTTGAGTTTTTTGCCCTCGCCCCCCTTCCCAAATTATTTAAAAAAAAAAGTATGTCGCAGCAGCTTTCCAACGAGCCCAGAAAAGTGGTATATTTTGACGGTTTTTCAGGTAATGCTCGGGGTTTTCGAATTTTAGCTCCGGAGTGACAATAGCTCGAGAGTTGGTTTCTTCATGAAAGTTATAGAGTTTGGTCAGGAGAATTTTTTGTGATTTCAGAAATCTGCCAAAGTGACGTCATCTTGGATTTTCGCTAAATTCTGAATAAGAATACCTAGACAGTTGGTTTCTTCAGGAAAGTTATATGATTCAATGAGAAGAATTGGTGACACGAAGTGTTCCGAAGGTAGCCGAAGGGGACAAGAAGTGTTCCGAAGGCAGCCGAGGGTGAGACGAGGTGTTCCGAAGATAGCCGAAGGTGCCACAAAGTATTCCGAAGGCAGCCGAAGGTGCCACAAAGTATTCCGAAGGTGATACGAAGTGTTCCAATGGTAGCCGAAGGTGTTGCAGAACAATTTTTTTTCGGAAGGAAAATTTTTTTCGGAGAAAAATTTTTTTGGAGAAAAATTCTTTTGGCGAAAAATTTTTTTTGGAGAAAAATTTTTTTTCGGAAAAAATTTTTTCGGAAAAATTTTTTTGGAGAAAATTTTTTTTGAAGAAAAAGTTTTTTCGAAGAAAAATTTTTTTTGCAGAAAAATTATTTTTCTGAGAAATTTTTTTGGAGAAATTTTTTTTCTGAGAAATTTTTTGTGAAGAAAACTTTTTTTGAGAAAAACCTTTTTTTGGAGAAAAATGTTTTTTCGAGAAATTTTGTTAGAGTAAAATTTTTTCTGAGTAACTTTTTTGTTGGAAAAACTTTTTTGGGGAAATTTTTTTGGAGAACATTTTTTTGGAGAAACTTTTTTTCGGAAACAATTTTTTTTCGAAGACAATTTTTTTCGAAGAAAGTTTTTTTCGAAGACAATTTTCTTTTCTGAGAAAATTTTTTTCAAAAAATAGAAATTTTTTCAACCACTCAAAACTTCTAAAACGACTGATATCACAACAAAAACCTCTTATAAGGTAGAGCGTGACGCAGTCCGTAAGTCCGCTTCCAAAATTGATGAAATCGCTTGAGTAGACGCTATCGCTGATAATACGCAGAAGTTTGTTTGAATGGAACCTTGTGTTGAAAGTTTTAATTTCCTGAAAAAATTACAGCTCTTTTTTTCAAAAAAAATTACGTTGTGTTAAAAAAATTGCGTTTCTCCAGAAACGAATCCGAATAAGTTTTATAATTGATTTTGAAAAAGGCGGATATTGATAAGGGTAACACATTAGTAATTTGAATTGTCGATCTCAGCAATTATTATACCAGAATTCGTTTCGACATTTATTATTTTCACATTTTTATATCAAAACAAAAAATGTTCGCATCGTAACCAATATAATCATCGCTTAGAGTAGACCTAGAAAGCTTTGCGCTAGTTACGCTCACGCTCATTGGTTCTCATAATGATTGAAAAGGTAGGTGTCGGAATTTACGCTCCAGCAATACCTGATTCGTCCTGGGAAGAACTGCAGACCGAAATATACGCAGTTCTGGTTGTAGCACACAAAACAAACATTAAATGAACGTAAAAAAGTAAATTCGCCATAAAGACTTTTTATTATATGGAAATTTCAATTAAAATTTCAGAAAATAAATCTGAACCTTTTAAATTCCCTGCAATTTTAAACCATCGAAATAACAAAGTGATACATAAAAAAACACAACACTCACAAGAAACCACCGAATTGTATATAATTTTGAGAAGTTTATTGAAAATTTATTTGCGGTTAAGAATACAAACAAGATTACTTAATAAAGTCATAACTTAAATCCAAACGGCGATGAAATGAAGCGAGATCAGGTGTACAAATAATATATTGGTGAGTGGGAAGCATAAAATTACGTATATGGTGTCTAATGGGCAAGAATTTACGGTAGAATAGAGTGTTTTTAATGAAATTACACAGATTGAATTACGAATTCAAACATTAGAGTTGGTGCTGCTGTGTGTAGCCATTTAATTAAATTATTTATTACAATTGTTAGTGGCCATTGATTGACAAATATAATTGAATTTTTACACTTGTCATGTATTTTGTGGCACGAACTTTTTCTTGAGAGTATGCGAGATTCTATTCACCTCACAAATATTCCAGAAGTGACTGTCATTCTTTCAGAACGTCTTGCTCCTAGGAAGAAATTTGAAGACTGTTTAGTGCCTTCGAAAATGTTGAAAAATTAGGAACGCCACAATCCATTTTTTTAGTGCATTAAAGATGGAATTTCTGACCCGAAGATAAAAGTTATAGGTCCCCACCTCGCTACACCACATGTCACCACGCCTCACTACATCTAACTACACTACACTGCATCTCACTACACTGCATCTCACTACACTACACCTAACTACAGTACACTACACTACACCTCACTATGGTGAAGATTGATGGGGAAATCTTCATAGACAACCGGTCCTCCTGGACCAAGGGAGTGCTGGATTCCATTCTTCAATGACCTACCAACTAAAACCCCCTTCCCTAGTATTCATGCTCTCTTCACCCCTGAACTGCCTCAAAGCATTACTTCGGGGAGGAGCTGTGCTTACGTATGTACCTCCTCTCTCAGATCAACTTGCAGTCTTCTTTGATCGTCTCTCCATGCACTTTGCAGCTTACCCATTATTTCCGCTACTCTCCACACCTCCTCATCGCGGCACATCTAACACCCACCCACCCACCCACACCTCACTATGCTACACTACACTAAAATAAACTAAACTACACCACACCACACAAAATTACATCTAAATATAAACGAAGTGACTATTCGCCCTTGGGCGATTAGTCTACCGATAAGCTATTCGCCTTTAAGGCAATAAGAAAACACAATTTCAACTTGAAAAAAACACAATTTCGTTTGACCCGACAAATTTCTCCTCCACAAAATACTACGAAAACGCAATTTCGTCGCTTTGAATTATTTTTCCTTCCACAAAATGCTACCAAAATGCAATTTCGTCGACTCAGCTAATTTTTCTTTCTACAAAATGCTGCAAGAACACAATTTCGTCGACTCGACTGATTTTTTCTTCTACGAAATGCTACAAAAACGCAATTTCGTCTCCTCGAATGATTTTTTCTTCTACAAAATGCTACGAAAACGCAATTTCGTCGACTCGACTGATTTTTCATTCTACGGAAAGCTACGAAAACGCCATTTCGTATCCTCGAATGATTTTTCCTTCTACAAAATGCTGCTAAAATGCAATTTCGTCGACTGGTTTTTCCTACTACGAAATGCCACGAAAACGCAATTCCGTCGCTTCGAATGATTTTTCCTTTTACCAAATGCTACCAAAACGCTGGCGGCTGACACCAAGTGCTACAAAAATTGTTGTTTTTTGCTTCCACTTGAACAACCGAGCGGCGAACATTGAACTGCGTGTGAAGTTTGGCGACGCCTGTCTAAAGCACGGTACGAGGAATAACTTACTTCGCAAACTAACCCGAACGACCTAGGGTGCATCTGCAGCTTGCTCAAGAACGACCGCAATTGCTCTGGTGTATTCATGGGCGGAGTACTGTTGCTCCACCTAGCTGAACAGCGCTCATGCGGATAATCACCGGCACAGTACGATCGATGTCGGTCACATGGTTGCCAGCACTGAGCAAGATTGCATCACCTGCAGTCAGGCGACAGACTGCGTTACTGTCACATTACCGCAAAGTTTTGAATAACCCATACATATCACTTCACGACGACTTGGCGACACCATTCATAAATCGATTGAAATCCAGAAAACCGTCGATCGTTTCAGCAATGGAATTGCAAGCCAATGGGTATGACCCGATGGTGGTATGGAAGACACAATGGGACACCGCTAGAACTCCGATTCACATCTGGATGAAGTTCAAGAGTTGTTCCTCCCACGTCGAATATGGTACAACAATATGTCCATCAAACTTGTACTTGTGAACGTTCAAACGTAATACAATAAAATAAGTCAACACCCTTGACTTGATGCGCTGCGCTTCCTTGACGATGAACTTAACTTGTAGCGAACATAATTTAACGCGCGGCGCTTATAAGTACACTAATTGCCCTTAAGGGCGAATAGCTTATCGGTAGACTAATCGCCCTTAAGGACGAATAACTTATAGATAATAGAGACACAGAGAATCGTCTTTATGTCAATTATAATCATCTGCCGCAAAGGATGAAGATGAATACAATGAAATTTCTACAAAAGTTATTATTGAATAACATGTCCGAAAAATGTCTTAAGGGCCAATGCCGGACCCCAGAAAAGCTATTTCGGCGCTTATTTCGCAGAGAGAGAATTTCAGCAACCCATGGAATGGAGCAAGATGGGAATCAACGTGAATGGAAAGTACTTGAGTCACCTTTGTTTCTCTGATTACATTATTTTGACTGTGGTGTATCTATACCAAGCCCAAGTGATGCTACAATGAAGAGTCAAGCAAAATTGGACTCAAGATGAGTTTGTCAAAAACAAAAGCCATGAAAAAACATCGACGACGACAGAGACATCAAAATTGGAGACAAAGTCATCGAAAGGATCGAGAGTTACGAATATCTGGGTCACAAAATAAAATTGGGTCGGGAAATGAAACGGCAGAATCGGAATGAAACGGCAGGCGTAGAATCGGTCTAGGATGGGCAGCGTTTGGAAAGCTCAGTTTAATCTTTAAAAGCAAAATGAATAACAGCCTCAAACGTAAAGTATTCGATTCATGTGTTCTTCCGGTATTGACATATTGTCATATGAATACTATGTTTGGAAATATCCATTCTCTCACTCTCATTTTTTATATGATGAACATTCATATGGAGCTGAAACTCTCACTTTAACAAAAGCATCAGAAAACAAACTGAGAGTCGCTCAGAGAGCCATGGAAAGGTGTAGGCTCGGCAAGGCTGTCGCGCTATTGAAATAGCGATAGCGATAGTGAAATTCGCGCTATTTCGCTATTGTATGTTGAGTCAAGTTATATGAATAAAAATACTTCATTTTATTGACTTAGAACTCGATGTTACACTTTGTTAAGATTGATGTTTGGTTTAAACAATATAATAAGTTGAAATATAGAAATAAAAAAAACGTGTCGAGGTTCGTATAAACCAACTCTATATTTTAGAATAATTAAGCTTATTACCACCCAAGTAAAAAAAAAGTCTCAAATGAAACTAAAAAAAGACCTCGCATTGGTCTCAAGTTTATGTATTTCTTTGTCTAAAAAAATCCTTATTTTGATCCATTAAAAAATTAAGTTCAGTTAAAGTACACGTTGAGGACTTCTCATTTTAGATAATTTAGATGCATTGAAAGTGTTGAGACTTTTGAGGTCACCTCTTTTCTTCTCATATTTTTAGATTTTAATTTACAAAACTATTACTGTGACCGATGAGGACTGTTGAATGGTCTCATTTCAAGTTCTTTGGTGATTAAGTGTTCACTTAAAATCATTAACTCATTTTGATATAAGCAATATACCTTTGCTTATAAACACGCAGGTAGTGTCTTCCGGGATGATTTTTCAATAGCAGAACGAAGAAATTTGTAATATTCAAACATATGAAAAATAGCGATAGCGATAGCGAGAACCTAACGAAAAAGTCGCTATCGCTTTCGCTATTCGACAAATGGAAACGCTAGTGAATAGCGATAGCGAAATTTTGCGCTATTTCGCTATAGCGCGGCAGCCTTGAGGCTCGGAATATCGCTCAGAGACAAAAAGACAAATCAATGGATTAGACATCAAACAAAGATAGTGGATGTCATGGAGCGTATAGCATCTCTAAGGTGGAACTGGGCTGGAATGATGATCGTTGGACAAAAGCCATCATGAATTGGCGACCACTCACAACACGACCGATGTGCAGACTACCAGAACGCTGGACAAATGGAATTAAGAGAGCAGCAGGGTCGAATTGGCAGCAAGTGGCAATGGAACGTTCGAAATGGAAGGAGCTAGGGGAGGCTTACATCCAGCAGTGGATAATAACGGGCTAAACAAGAAGAAGAAGAAGATGGTAATTTGCAGTTCGCAGCTTCTTTGTACCTGCTAGGTTCCTACCTGCTTGCTCACTTGACTCCATTTCTGCTTGCATTTAGAGATGTTTAGAAAGACGCAATTTACTATTTGTTTTTCAACAATTTTGTTATTGAAATTTGGTTAAGGAAATTCGATTTAAATTTTATATTTTACGGACTACCAAACAAATTACTCATCTGTGAAATGAGAGTTTTTCTTTGCATCTTTAAATATTTATGGCTCCCAGTGCATTTTGATTAATTGATTCGAGTGTTAATTACGCTACTGACCGACTAAACATCCTGCAAGAATTATTATGAGAATCAATAAAAACTTTTTGTACGCCTTTTTTTCGTTATAGTTTCCATTTATGCTCCAACTTTGGTTCATTTCGTGGTATCGTTAATTAGTCGAATTTATAGTCTTACGTTCTTATTTATTTGCAGCATTCGTTATAATATCGTACGCACATTACACGTTTTTATATACGTCGTAAAAATGAAATAAAAACCAAATAAACAAATACACATTTCTTTCATTGAATGATACACCGTATGAAGTTTTTACTGGCTAATCATGAAAATTGCCGCAAGAAATATTAATCGAAAGGAAACCACCCTATAGCTAGGCTGCGCTGTCCATTTTCTTATGCAAATTTTCTGCTAAGGTCTAAGAATGGAGTAACGTAAACACAGATCGGTGCATAAATGTACCTTAATGTACCTTATTGCAATTTTAACATGAATAAACTATAAAAGTAAATTTATGTTTTGTTGCAATTATTAACGCTTACCGACCGACAAACAAAATTGCATTTAAGATTTTATAAATCATTCCATAGATGAATATTTTCATCTATTTGAATCAAGTACTGAGCATTGATAACGATGAATATAAATTTTACAATCTACGAATTTTCTATTCTGAATGAGTAGATTTAAGAGAATGTAACGCTTCTTGTTCGCTTTACCAAAATCATATGCCGAACATAGTTTTCATATTAAATATATTCTGCACCGTGTAGAACTAGTATAGTTGAAGTCCGTTTTGTAGCTTTAAACTAGGGTATGTTCACGTAGTAACGAACGTTTCATGCCATATTAACGTAATGACGGGTTAGGGTCATTGAATCAAATTGTCTTTCATGGGTCTGAAAGTAATATGATATACCAACTAGAGGTGTGCCGGTCGACATTTTTCTCCGAAGCGAACCCGAACCAAAGAAAAATCTTGAACCGAACCCAATCTGATCTGAAATGAAAATTTCAAATCCGAACCGAACTCGATCTAAAATGAAAATTTCAAACCCCAGCCGAGCCGAACCCGATTGAAAAAGAAGATTTCAACCCCACTCGACCCGAACCCGAATCAAAACATAAAATCAAATCCGAACCGACCCTATCCGAAATAAAAAATTCAAACCCGACCTGAACCGAACCCGAAACCCTGACCCGAACTTTTTTTAACATTTGACATCATTTAAAATGTTTTTAAGCTCAATTTTGAGAAAATAATTTAGTAAATTCATTTTTTCGGGTCGGGTCGGGTTTTGTTAGTTGAAGTCTTCAAACTCGACCCGAACCGCTCACCTCTAGCCGTCACCGTGATATATTCAAAGTTGTGACACTACCCAGCCTCTTTTTTATGACTAAAAGTGGCAGAGTGCGCAGCGCCGCGCCGTTTAGTGTAATCAAAATTTTTTAGGTTCCATTTTTTCAATAAAAGTTATTTTGACCAAAACTTGTTTAGATCAAATAGACCGCAAAAATAACATCACCAAGGTTGACCGCTAGTTTGACTACACTATATCGTTTTGTCGTCCTAGGATAACAATAGTATATCGTACACCGTGTTGCACAAAGAGGAATTTTGTAGCATCAGTCTTAAGTCTCAATTAATGATATCGCTTGAGGTGACGTTATCGCTGTAACGCTAGCGCTGTAATTTTTCCAGAAAATTAAAACTTTGAATACAACATTCCATTCAAACAAACTTTTGGGTATTATTAGCCTCAAGTGATATCATTAATTTTGAAAGCGGACTTACGGTCTACCTTTTAAGAGGTTTTTGTATGCGATGTCAGCCGTTTTGGATGTTTGCAGTTATTAAAACTAAATTTCGGAAAAAAATTTTCTCCAAAAAAATTTTTCTTCTGAAAAAAAAAAATTGTCTCCGAAAAAAAATTTTCACCAATAAA
>CM055404.1:142701997-142713667 GCA_029228625.1 Pseudolycoriella hygida
AAAAAATCGGTTAGCGAATACAACCCTGATCCCCAGTGGAGGCGAAAACGGGTGAGAAATTAAACGTAATCTTCTTACTTTCGCCTCAACATTTCTCACTTAATATCAAAGTGATGTTTCTTCGTACGAACCCAATAGTTTCTTACGTTTTAGAGTCAGCGCATGAGGTCGGTACTCATCAGTGAACCAACAGAAAACGCCGAATCGAAGGTGTCAAACCCCTCCGGGGCAATTTCACCCCCAGTGGAGGCGAAAATGGGTGAGAAATTAAACGTAATCTTCTTACTTTCGCCTCAACCTTTCTCACTTAATATCAAAGTGATGTTTCTTCGTACGAACCCAATAGTTTC
Source organism: Pseudolycoriella hygida (assembly GCA_029228625.1). Taxonomy (NCBI): domain Eukaryota; kingdom Metazoa; phylum Arthropoda; class Insecta; order Diptera; family Sciaridae; genus Pseudolycoriella; species Pseudolycoriella hygida. Next base: position 142,702,348 of record CM055404.1, read on the forward strand.
TTACGCCTTAGAGTCAGCGCGTAAGTTTCAATTCGTGCCGAAGTAGCGGTTTCTATTATTTTTATTTTGATAGAAAGAATTTGGCATTGTCTTCGAAGACTTTGTGCATCAACGTCTATCCCTTTTGTTACCAAGGTCTTTATATCATTGATTAAAAATTTTGCGTACAATAGTGAGACTACCTATATATTAAAACGTATGGATGTATAATAACGTACGTAGTATCCGTTCGTCTCGCGAGCAAGTGAAAAATTCTGCATTTGTTTTGCTTCATAAACATTTCTCCATACACCAAACCTAAATACTAATCTTCTCTATTTATATTATCCAACTAGAATGATGCATAATGAAACTGATTTCACCGCATAATATACCTGAATCGCGAGATTGTATGTTTTAATATTTGTTTGTGATGAAGCACTGTGTGTTGTTGAATGTTTTTTTCGTTTTCTTACAGAAATCATTTTCTTCTTCCACTTCGACGGAGCTGTTTGTGTCTATATATTTTTCTTTGAACATTTGACTATGATTAAGGTTGCAGTCGTTCTTTGACCAGCGGCTTTGATAGCCATACGAAAAGGAATTGTATTTTGTGCGTGTTTCGATTGACTTCATTTAATTTTCGATGAATGATAACAACACCCGGAGTGTCATTTTTAAATTTTGAATTTTTTTTTTTTTTGAAATTGTTCATATACAAGACTTTGCAAACGACATTTTTAATTATATTTCTCTTTAATTATGAAAAAATGAAACGCTGAGTTTATGTTAGGCCGTCATCAGCATAAGTATGTGGAACAGATTTCGTGTGAATTTTTAATTATATTATACAATGCATAATCCGCAACCAATGCAATTGTGGTTGCACAGCACATGAACACAAAAAATTGCATTTGAAAATTAGAAAAGAAAAACTGAAGAAGAATTTAACGTACGGCAGGCACATTGTAAATGGTAATACACCTTATAATTATGTTAATATGGGAAAAATTGTGACAAAATAATGAAAAAAAAAGTTCTGACGAGTGTTACAACAACGTAGAGGAAAAACGGTTAAAAATTTCTTTTCTTTTTGAACTGTAAGAATCGCTCGAATGAATTTATTGCACAAGAGAAGTGAATAAGAGGTGAATTTCAAGAGAGTAACAAAAAAACTGTTTACCACGAGTGAATAATTACAGAATAACAAATTCGATGATTTTTGTCAATAAATTAATTATGTCGTCATAATATGTGGTGCAATACCAACAGAAAAACGGAGAAAGTCAAGAATTTTCGACAAATGTAAGTTTTTTGTTTCTGTTTAGTTGACTTTATTTGAGACGCTTTAAGACAATGTGCACATTCAATCGGAAGTATATTGAAGCAAATAAATTCAAATTCGATTAGATAGTGAGATGTTGTTGTTCCTACTTTATGTCTCTTTATGTCTTTGAGTACATTTTGTAAAATTTATCGGAGGATGAGGGATTCAGGTTCGAGTTGATAAATTTGCTTCTTTCAAGAGGAGGAATTTTTTCACATTTCCCCAAAAACAGTTTTTGAAAAATCTTAGGAAAATATATTCGGGGAAATGTGAAAAACTAGGTTTCTTACTTTCATGGCAGCTTGCAAGCACTGATAAAGTTGTTGACGGTGCCGTGATTAGAAATAAGTTGAGCGATTCAGTCTACCGCTCGAATTCTGATAAAAAATTTTAAAAGGAAAAAGTGTTAGAAAATTAAAAAAAAAAAAATTTCGACAGATTTTCCCTTGAATGCTCGTTTTTCTTTCCATAAAATCTTTGTAGAAAAGTCTATTCTCTTGAGGTGCTTATTTGGAAAGCTAACAGTCTCCGCAACATGACAGCGTTTATTGCTAAAAACTTGAATTTATCAAGTAACTTTAATGGACCATGGATATTTCGACAAAAGTGACGTAAAATATTATTTTAAACAAAAAGTTGTTCTACGACATGCCGAAAAAATGCACCAATTTTTTTATAAAATTAATTAAAGTAATAAATGAAAGGAGCAGTTCAGTTAGTACAGCTGCTGAAATCGAAAAAAATGAGCGATGGCGGAAAACTTAAATTGAATTTCAATGCACAATGTAACTCTTTATAACTCTAAAAATTGTATAGTTTTTGGTTTCCAGCGTAAAGACCGCTCATAACATAATAAATACTATTCGGTAGTACATTCGGCCTCAGTCAGTTCGTTTGCGGCTGTCAAATGGGGCTAAAATTTTGTAATGTTTTTTTCAAGAAAACAACAAAATAAAAAAAACGGTACGTTTTGAAGGTATGCCGTAGAATAATTTATTTCTGACAATTACGTTTTACGTCTGTTAAAATTAACTTGTCAAAATAGCCATGGACCATTCCTTGCTTTCCATTGCTTCGTCTGAATATTCGGAATGGAAAGTTAAGAGTAAGAAAAAACGTTCTAACAAAAATACGTCGTATCGAGCAAAGATGTTTTCAAGGCTTCAGAAAACTATCAATGCGACTATTTTCTTTAGAGAGAGAGCTCGCCTTTATTTAATCAAATCATAGTCAACAATGTTTAACAATTTACGTTTTACAAATTAGAAATAAATTTACAGCCATCTAGGCTTTATCAAATTTATATGACGAGAATTCTACTTCACGCAAGCGTGTGTATTTGCATAGAGATTGAAAATTCGGAGAAATTATTTTTATTGAGGTTTTTTGGATATGGAAATTTCATTAGGCGATCAAAATTGCCTTGTGGATTGAAAACAAAAACGTGAAAAACAATCAATATTCTAGTTTTTATAAATTACAACTTAACCTAGGGAGCGCGAGCATGTCGCGTAATCAATAATTCATCAGAAAAGATTTCAATTATTAATTTATTAAGGCCCATAACTTGTTTGCTAAAACATAGTCTACATTTAGGCGCTCCAATATCATATTTTCACTGATATCCGTGGACAAAGACGCAGTTTCAAAAAAGTAAGTCAGCATTTCTCTTCCCAAATAAGTTGCCTTTTAATAGCAACTAAACTTATTTTTTGAAATCCAACCTACTCTGAGAACGGTGAAAAAAATCGTTAAATTTGCACAAAAACTCGTCGTTCTGAGACTAGGTCCAATCCCAAAAAATAAGTTAGGTTGCTCTTAAAAGACAACATATGTGGGAAGGGAAATGCTGACTTACTTTTTTGAAACTGCGTCTTTGTCCACGGATATCAGCAAAAGTATATTATTTGAGCGCCTAAATGTAGACTATATTTTAGCACACCAGTTATGGGCCTTAAGGTTATTCATTCAAAATTGAGTGAGGAGGTTTTTTATACGCTGTTTGCAAGTCGTTCCCTTGAGAAGTTGCCAAATTGACTGATAATAGTGTTATCATGTAAATACGTTTTACTGAACACATTTTTCGCCAAGTCATACAGGTAAACGTTGAGCCTCGATACTTTTGTAACTCTCTGCAATCTCTCAGTAGATATAAATTTATAGTTCGATCTGGATCTTCTTCGAAAATAAATGCAGGCAAACGGAGGCATTTATTTTCGAAGAGCTTCAACCTTTTTATCAGATATTTCGGCAGACTGTGCCAAACCGCCACCGCATAAGTGAGCACCGGTCTAAGTATAGTCAGATAAATTTTCACCTTCACAACTTGTGAGATACCGTTATTCACTTTCATGATATGATACAGTTTGTGTAAGCCTGTGTTAGCCTTCAGTAGCATTCTATTCACATGCTCATTGTGTTTGAGATTTGGTTGCACATAGTACCCCAGGAAGCGAACGTTCGATTTGTAAGGGATTTTTGTGTCGTTCATTCTAATATCATATGCGCTCTCATGGACGTCGCGCCCACGGTTTGTTCTTTGAATAAAAACTGCTTCCGATTTCCCCACATTTACTCGAATTTTCCATCTTTGATAATACCTCTGTGGCTTTTCGAGATGGCTTTGCACATTGGATCTCGCTCTGCTATGAGATAACCGAGTCGAAAATGTGCTCGTGTCGTCGGCAAAGATTGTGAGTCGGCAGATCCATCATGAATATAATAAAAAGTAAAGGTCCAAACACAGAGCCTTGTGGAACACCAGAAACTGGATCAGACAGTACATATCCCAGCTTAACTCTGAAGCTACATCCTTTGAGATAGGACAAGATAATTCTAATGAGATAGGGAGGAAATTTTTTTCTCAATTATTTTGTAGACGAGTCCTTCGATCCACATCAATGCGCCTATTATTTATATTTTTATTTGTAACTCTCTTAGCAAAAAATCGTTCTACGACATGATCCAAAAAGATACCGTTTTTTATGGAGTTAGTTAAGTGGTTAAATTGTTTCTTTTTTCTGTTTTCAATCCACTATTTAGAAAAACCTTAAGTTTCCGAGTGCTTCATTAGAACAATTTTTTACTCAGAATTTTCATGTCTTTCGATTGAAAATGAAAAATCACGAAAGAGTTCAAAAAGTAGGTACAGGAACGGAAAAGTAAAAACCGAAAAGTTTCTGATTTGTATGGTAAATTCGTATGATAAATCAGACACTTGTCGGTTTTCACTTTTTTGATATTGTAGGTGGGCTGTAGGTGGATTGCACCCATTTATGAACTTCATAAAAAAACGGAAAATTTTCGAGGCGTCATAGAATGATTTTTTGCTCAGAATTATGTTCTGAATCGATTAAAAATCTAAAAAAAATCAGGCGCCCGGTCAATTGCTAACTGTACGAAAAAATATCTCTAGGCAAATTAAACCCGGGCGCAACAGTCCAAGGGACAAAATATTACTGGATTTAATATTCCGGTATATAAACTCCGGACCCATTTTCCCGTAAAAATAGCTAAAAAAAATCTTTTTAGGAGTTTGTATTAGAGATGATCGGGCGGACCTAATTTTCGTGCCTACTCGACACGTGCGACCATGGGCGATAATTATTTTGATAATCGAATATCGATAATTATCAATAATCGATAATTTTTTGCATCAAGTTGCAACGTTGTTATCAAATCAAATAAATATCGATAATCGATAATTATGATATTTTGACAATTATCAAAATATCGATTTTTTGATAATTATCGAAATATCGATATTTTTCTTTATATCGAGATATCGAATATTTTCAAATGTATTAAATAAAATTTGCGTGTGGCAGGTTTTCCTATCTGTCGAATTCAGAGTTGACCGAGTTTACCACACTCAAGTGATCACCGAAAATTGAATTTCTTCTGAAATATCTCATATTAGTGTCATTTGAAAGATAACAGACACGGCTTTTTAAAAAAATAGTTTCAGTTCGTGTAGGATACCTTTTGAACCTTACATTCAATTATTGAAGAAATTTGAAGTCTTGAAAAAATCTTCATATAACAAGGGAGGGATCACGATTCGAGTGGTCGACGGGAGCTCTAAAATGTAATTCCAAATTGTCTTCCGGAATCTACACGAACTGAATAATTGCAATCGTTATTGGAGAGAACTTTGCGAAAAAAAAGTGCGATCCACCCTAGTGCACGCAAAGACTTGTTTCAAAACTATTATTATGGAACTATCGATAATTTTGATAATTATCAAATTTTGATAATTATCAAATTTTGTTAATGGGGTGCGCTCCTTTTTGCAACCTATTTTTAATCGAAAGCTTAGTGAAATTTATGACTTTTCTGATATTAGTTGTTTAACAAAATTTTTATTTGGATTTTTTATTAATTTATTCGTAATTAAAGTGCAACTGGTTCAGCAGAAACTCAATTTTAATACGCCATCTCTAATAATCTTCATGTACTAAACAATCCTTTTATACATTTAACCGAGTACCACCACCTATTTCTTAGCCGAGACGTGCAAGGGATTCACTCGGGATTCCGATATATTTTATAAAATAATTTTTATAAATAAAACTGTCCCGAATTTACACATACTGTAGAACAATTTTTTGCTGCAAACACCATCACGAACCTTTTTTCTCAAAACAAGCTCACTCCATTGTCAAACATTCATATTTTTGATATTATCGATAATAATTTTGATAATCGAATATCGATAATTTGATTTGATTGATATTATCGATAATTTTTGAAGTCTAACATGCCCGAAGCCCACCTGAATTTTCTTATAAGGTCTTGCTGATAACGTTGTTTACGACAATTCATTACACCTTGTCTTTAAGACCATGTGTATATCAGCCCAACAATGATGACATTGATGGGATTATGTTATAGTAGTTTTGTAATGGCCAGACCCGCACTGTGTTTCAATAACAGCCAAGTTCGAACATTGGACATACTTTGAGTCATGGCAGATGTCTAAGTCCAAAATTTTGGTCTCATTGTGGCCTCCATTCGTAGCCAATAATAAAGATTTTGGTCATAACTTACTTGAGTTGGAAGCAAAAAACTGTTTTTCGACTCCATTGTAAGAATATGTGGTTGACGACCTCTAATTCCGAAAATATTCTTTTAAAAAAATCGGAGAGATACGTATTTCTCCACTAGGACCCACGATTCTAGGAGCCTCGATCGGCGATGGCTTGTAAAACCACTTGTCGGAGTTTTCGAGATTTCACTCTTAGGTTCTTATTCTTAACAATCGATCGTCTACCCTAACGGCTATGATTTCTTTCGACACTTCATTCAATCCCAATTTAGTAATGCGCTAAATAGAAAGACCTTTACTTTTAGTTAAAAGAAAGAAAACAGTAGACTAGATGACTCCAAGAGAACAATCAACATTCATCGCCAAAAGGGTTCTTCTTTCAAATAAAGTGTTTGCTCCTCAACGATCTGCAATCAATCAATCAATCTTAATTTGAGTTTATTTGACGCCGTTCAGCATATCAACGACTTTTAGAAAATATTTAACTTGACGAATGAATGTAAATGAAGAATATGAGTTCTTTTCCTATCTACGACTAAATTGATACTTGAAGCAGAAATTATAATTTATTTTTTATTCTCCGGAGCAATGACATTGGGTAAGTGCACCAACCAGTTACGAGCTTCTTGCTAGTTACGAGCCTTTCTTTCGTTCTTTTCGTTCTTTTTTGAGAACAAAGGAAAGGACAATAGGGACTCGTAACTACAGCAATTCCTAAACAGGCTCGTAACCAGTGTTTTCACCCTTGATGTTACTGCTGCGGAGCCAGTGAATAGTTAAATTTTGTGAAATGGTTGGACTTTGTAGCGACGGGACTTGTCTATGACTTCAAACGTACTGAGTGGTTACCTCATGGCATATACAAGATTCTTTTTGTGTTTTGTGTAACATTGAGTCTCGCGTAAAGCGTCGTTTTCGGCCCTTACATGATTTCCTCCTCTTACGCGAGCATTGGAAAGTATTTCATAAAAATGCAAATGTTTTTCCAAAGAAAAATAAATATTTTACATGTGACAGTTCTATCAAGAAAAGTGTCGATTCCTTTGCTATTGGAAAAATCTTTTTTGGTTAAAAAAATGATATTCGAAGTGCGACTTCGTCAGTCAATAACACGGAATACGTTCAAAAGATTTCTTAAAATTATCAAAACTATAAACTCGATTTCAGATCCGTTACATTTAAAAAAAAAACTGTTCATCTACCCAGAAACCAAAATTTAATGTTAAATTGTTATGCAAAATGGCTTTATTTAACACAATATACGAATAAAAATTTGCAAAAACAAGCTTTGAATTTGGTTTATTCGTCTGTTATAAAATTAAAATGTTAAAGCATCGTGCAATATTAGCGAAATGAGTGTTTTCTCAAATATAGATATAGTTTTAATATAAAACTGAGTTGTAAATTTTTGTGGCAGTTAAACAATGTCTGCTTGTAAATTAGGAGAGAATTTTTTTTTTTACAAAAACGAAATAGTTCTACAGACTAAAATCCTAGAAAAATGGAAATATTCTGTTCACAAACTTTAAACTGTTTGATTCGTAAGTTGGACAGTAACGATACGCACTGACAAATATATTTTTTGTGTATTGGTTGTGACGGAAAATATTTTCCGATCACTTGGGACGAAAAGTTGCTTTCTGCGATATGTGCTCCAACACACTCTCACTCTCTCTTTCTCATAGAAAAATATCTTTCAAAACATTCCAATACACACTCGATGTGTACTTTTCGCTTAAGCTTCACCCGTTCGTACGTACACATCTCGTTATACTAAATCGGGTATATTTCAAAATTATATTCGACAAAATTATATTTTTGATGAAAAATTAATGAAAATTTGTGTTTCATGCAAAAATGATGGAAAATTTATGGATAATTAATGTAGATTATGTAAAAAAGATGTACATAAGATGAATAAGTAATGTAACAACGATCGATTTTGCTACGTTATTTTTCCAAATTAGAAAAGCATTTACATCATTTTTTCATTACATAAATTTTACATTATTTTCACATTAATGAAAAATTTTTGGACAAATAATGTAAAAATTATGTAAATCATGTTAAAATGATGTGCAAAAGATGGAAAATAGTATATTGAATATTGACCATCAAGACATTTAGTTTGGTTTCTTTAGCTTTGGTTTTCAGCATATCAATGAGCCATTGTTTCTTTTTATACATCATTTTAACATGATTTACATAAAAATATTATTAAGTTGCGATAGCTACTTTATGGTAATGCTCTGTCTGTCTGTGAACGTTTTTTGACAGCTGTCAAAGTGACAGTTGTCAAAGTAATACGGACATTTGTTTTTTCAATAAAATTACTCTACCGCTACTTTGTTATACCGGTTTAAGTGTTTATTTGCCCATAAATTTTTCGTTAATTCAGAATTTTATCATAACCGAAGTTTAGCAAACATAAAAATAATTAAAGAAATGAACAATTATAAATAAAATATCTAACCTAATTTTGTGGTGGGTGGTAGTAAGACCATTATTGAGGAAACATTCGTCCGTTGTATGACAATTCCGATGTAAAATGTATGTAAGTAGTGAAAAATGATGTAAATTATGTTAAAGTGATGTAAATTATGCTTAAATGATGCAAATGCTTTTTGAATTTGGAATGTAAAATTGATGGAAAAATAATGTAGCAAAATCCATCGTTGTTACATCAATTATCCATGTTTTGTACATCTTTTTTACATGATCTACATCAATTTTAAGTAATTATCCATGAGCTTTCCATAATTTTTTCATGAAACATACACAAAATTTTACATCAAAAATATAATTTTGTTGAATATAATTTTGAAATTTACTCAATTTCCTTGTGGAAGACAATCTGATTTACCCCTAATTACTTTAGACATTTGTAGTTCATAGAATCAGTATAACATAGCCCGGAGAGAGTTCCCAGCTTAAAATTGTTGATCTTTTTGTCAGTGTAGTGAATGGTTTGGATATTTAAATCACTCCTATTCTACTGAAGTTACATGAAAACACACGTCTTAGTAGAGATGAGCGGGCGGACCTAATTTTCGCGCCAGCCCGGCGTCCTTTGCCCGATATTATTTTTATAAAAATGCCCGCCCGCCTGCATAAAGCCCGTAGAATTTTTTATGCCCGCCCGAAAAACTTTTATGCCCGAAGCCCGAAAATTTTTTTTCTGATAAAACTTTTTTTTCAAAATTTTAACGAATGTTCAACTACATATTGCTGTAATAACGCTTGAAAAGTGTAAATCAGTCAGACAAAACATCGTTTACTTCAATTTTCTGCAAGAAAAATTTTCTGATCGTTGACTGAGTGATTGATTTTATTATGGGGTACAATAGCACAAATTACAATAATTAAATGAACAATTATCACGGAAAATTTGACCATTGAAGACACTTAGGCCAGCTTCATTGGGCCCATTGTGCCAAACCCTATAGGAACTTTTCAGAGAGCCAAAACAGCAAAACAGCTGATTGAACAATGTCATACGTGAGCGGTAAAAATTGCTCTAAGCCAATCAGATAATAGTATTTGTCATACGTGAGCGAAACAATTGAAAATGATGTGCTCCGACTCTCTGCATGAAAAACTTCTATATTGTTGCTGTGGTTGCTGTGGTATTGATGTGTTAAATATTGTGTTGGTTTATTGCTGTGGTGATATGGTGTTGGGTGTTTTGTTATATGGTGGTGTTGATGTGTGTGTGGTGTAACTATTGAAGTATTCTCTCAATTCATTTACTTTCTGTTATAAAAGAAGCAATATTAGCTATCGGTGTTGTTCGGAATTCTTCCAGAGTAAGGTAGAAGTCTCCCAGCCATTTCACCCTTAATTTCGTAAGGCCTGGACAGTGCAGCAGGAAATGCTTTGCTGTTTCTGGTACGTCTCTGCACCTTCTACAGTTCGGGTCACTACTTAGTCCCATTTTATTCAGATGGTATCTTAGCGTGTTGTGGCCCGTTAGCATCCCTACTGTACACCCTATGTTTTTCCTGTCAAGTTTTAAGAGATCTTTGGTAGTATGTGGATTACACCCATCCAAGAACTCCTTAGCTTGTCTACATGAGCTTAACCCTTCCCTCTCGCGAGTCTTCCTTTTTATGAGTCCCGTTATCAGCCCAGGTTGAATGTCTAGGGCTGGTTCAGGTCCTTGAAAAGCCGTTTCGGTACCTAGCCTCGCCAGCTCATCGACTCTCTCGTTGCTTAGAATACCAGAGAGACTTCGTTTCTAGTGCCACTCTGCTTTCAAGCACCGATTTAGTCGCAAGCTTGTATGATGATCGTTGCTTGCCCGCCCGAAAAACAATTGCGCGATGAGATGCCCGAAGAATTTCATTTTCATTTTCGGGCCGCCCGCTTACCTCTACGTCTTGACCGTATTATTTGATTCAGGCACGCCGACTTCGAGGGAGCAGATGAGGCCTACCTCTCCTCCTCAAAAAAAAAAAAAACGAAGAAGGACGTTGATCCACTCGTGTAGGATATGCAAACTTCAAAACTGCAGTGCAATAATTTTATTTTTCTTCAATGTCACTCCAGTGTTTGCTTTTCTTTATTGAATCTCGTAATAAAAGACCCTGTCAACTTATAAATTTAAGTCTGGCCCCCGCCCCCCTCTCTGAAAACACGATGGGGCGCCTCTGAATTGACCCAATCCCTCATGTGGGAGGTAATACAAAAAAAAACGTCTACAAACCCAAAAACCTCCACACAAAAACCTTTGGGACAAGACACCATGTATAGGCGAAGTTTTGAGTTTTTTCCCCTCGCCCCCTCCAAATTATTTAAAAAAAAAAACTACGTCGCAGCAGCTTTCCAACAAGCCCTCACTCATCAAAATCGGTTGAAAATTGGCTGAGATATCGCCAATCAAAGATGACCAATTCCTATGGAAAGTGGTCAAATTACCTTTGTAATTAATAACAATTTTATTCCTGTGGGGTGTGTCAACGATCTAT
>CM055404.1:142714167-142727497 GCA_029228625.1 Pseudolycoriella hygida
TTGCGCTGAAAATACGCATACATTTCCTTGACGACAACGTTACCCTGTGTTCAAAAAATCGCGTCACAAATGCCAGACCCAACGACGAAATAATTTTTCTGTACTTTCAGTTTTTACGCTGCAAAAATTTAACATTCATGTCTCTTTGCGAAGATTGTTTTGAGTTTTAAATTTTTGCGTGTGAAAACTGAAAGTGTTGAAAAATTATTTTGTCGTTGGGTCTGGCATTTGTGACGCGATTTTTTGAACACAGGGTAACGTTGTCGTCAAGGAAATGTATGCGTATTTTCAGCTCAAGCGTCACCTCCACTGATATCATTAATTTTGGAAGTAGACATTAGGGACTGCGTCACACTTTACCTTTAAAAAGGTTTTTGTTGTGATTGACTGATAGGGAGTAATGCAAAATTTTAACCATGAAAATGAAAATGAAAATAAAATACGTTCCACCAGGCAAGTCTATCAGCAAAAGTCATTGCACGTACAACTTTAACGAATCATATGCTTGACAAAAAATATAAATGAATTATTTATTTCTTGAAACACATAAAAAAATTAAATTGTAAATCCCTTCACGTAGACTCAATCTTCTCTATATGACGAGATTTGTATTATTACCCGTTTTGTACGAAGTAACAAAAATTTCGTTCCAATGTTTAGCCTCACGGGATTGCAACCGTTGTGACGAAGAAAAAGTTGTGCTCGGAAAATAGTCACGGTGTTTATGAAGAGAATATTTAAATTATTTCACAATAATCGTTTAAAATGTCCACAGAATTTAAACGAAACAAAATGTTAAGAAAAGTATTATGTAATGGACACATCTCCCCTTCATTGGAGTGTTTTGTATTATGCATGCATTTACATTCATGAGAACGTAAAAATAATCCTTACAAATGTTACCTTTATGAGGCTGAATTTGCAAATATTTTACTGAAAGCACATCCAATGTTATAAATTGCACATATAAAATTTCATCTTACATGAAAATATTATGTTTGCACTTTTAAACTCTTCCTGTAATTTATCCAATGTGTACAATGTTATACGAACGTTTGTACTAGCGTTGTACAAAAATAAACTAAAATATACCCAGTTTGGAGTGGATCTTTTGCATTTGCGATTTTCTTTTTTTTTTTGGTTGCCTTATTTGTTGTTCTAAGGTTACCACTTCAAATAGTCGTGATACATTTTAACGCGCAGTTTAGATGTTAGGTCGACTCTTTTGTTAGGTGTGATCTTACAATTTAAGTGCATTGGACAAATTGAGATTGAAAAGTGTGGCTAATTATATAATATTAATGCATCAGCGAAAGAATTGCGACTCAGCTCCTTTCTTCTCTTGGATGAATTAATGCGAAAATGTGCAATTTTACTGCCACTGTTAATCCGTGCGTACGAGTTTTATTTTATTTTATTTAATTTACTCAAGCGAACGAATATTGTTTGTATGAATACTATACGATGTAGTAATAAGGCTGTTCATAAAGGACGTCACGGCTAAGCGAGAAGGGGTCTAGCAAAATGTGACGTCATTTAAGAAGAGTCCCTAAGAATAGATTTCTGAAGATCTGTAGCTAGCCTTGATGGAAGCTTCTCGATTTATCGAAGATGAAGTCGAGCAAGTTATCTTAAAACATGTGGGGACATGAGTAACTATTGACTTTGATTGTTAAACACTAGTGACATTCCCAGATAACAATTGACCCCACGAAATGTACATAAAGTGCCATCGGTATATGTGCTGATCCCATTTAATGTGCTCCAGTTCCAGGACATTTAATGTCTATTGAAAAGCGCCCTTACCGTTACATCTTTTCTTTGGAATGAGAAGTGGATTTAATGTACATTAAATGTGAACCCATTTAATGTATATTAAATGTACACTGAAGTGTGATACATGTATGTGTATCTAATGTACATTTAAAACACCTTGAATACACATTTAATGTACGTTTAATGTACATTGTACATTTTAGTGTAAATTACTAGCACATTTAATGCACATCTAATGTTATACAAGAAAAGAAAGGAAAATTTAATTTTGTTTTCCGACTTTTCCATTCTGATGATCGCTACGTCTTCCATCTACATTTTTTTATGCCAAGCTTTCATTTTTTTTTTTAGAAAAATTTCTTTAATTTGCGGGGCTTGAACCCAAGACGCTCGGGATTACGAGTCGACTTCTTTACCAATTGTGCCACCGGATACTTATGTGTTGGTGTGTTAAATTTTTATAAAGTGTTAAATTACATAAAGTACATCACAAGCACATTTTTGGTACATTAAATGTGATAGGAATAATGTACACCTTATCACGCACATAAAATGTGCGAAAAATGTACTTATGATCTAGTGCAATAATTTTATTTACATCGAAAAATGTCTCGAAAAATGTACTACATTACAAGCACATTTTTGGTACATTAAATATTATAGGAATAGTGTACACCTTATCACGCACATAAAATGTGCGAAAAATGTACTTGTGATCTAGTGCAGTAATTTTATTTACACCGAAAAATGTACAACATTACAAGCAAATTTTTGGTACATTAAATGTGATAGGAATAGAGTACACCTTACTCTGTACTTGTGATCTAGTGCAATAATTTTATTGACATCGAAAAATGTACTACATTACAAGCACAATTTTGGTACATTAAATGTGATAGGAATAGTGTACACCTTATCCAGCACATAAAATGTGCGAAAAATGTACTTGTGATCTAGTGCAATAATTTCGAACTTTAATGGCACAAAAAATGTGCTTTTTATTTACATCGAAATATGTACCGCTTTACAGACACATTTTTTGTACATTTTATCTACATATTCTCAACAACATTGGATTTTGCACATTTAATGTACTTTCAATGAGCAACCACATTAAAAAGTGTGATCTGTGTTATCTGGCATTAAAGCCCTACAAGAGAAGGAGCGCATATCACATCACGCCAATGGTCATAAATCGTCGAGTGGAAACTGTTTATCCCTCATTTGCATAACAGCACTTGCCTGCAGGCACACAGAGATGAAGAGCATCGACTACTCGAAAGACGATCGTAATTCTGTCGAATATATTGGTACGGCTTAAGGTATTCTCAATAAAATTGTCACCTTATTTTGTTTCTGATATTATATTATATTATCGGACACAACAACAACCTTTTAATTGAGCTTTTATTTTATATTTGCAAAAACAAATTAAGGAAATGTAATTTTTTACAAGAAACAAAAAATATTTTGCTGGCCATTTTATGCGACAAATGAGTTGTTTTAAAATGTCGGTATATTATAACAATAATCTCAACTTTCGGATTAAATGTCGCAATGCAGCTGCTTGGACATGCCTTCATTATTTTAACAAAATCTTATGCAAATGACTTCATTACGTGGTACATTACTGTGTTCATCGTGTAAGGAAATATAACTTTTATGTAATGGGTTGAGAGTAGGGAATGCAATACCGGACCGTTTTTTTTGCAATACCAGTATTTCATTATGTCCCCCAGAGTTAGACGACGTAAACAAGAATCATTTCCAGGTCTCCAACTACTTTTCGCCGTGTCCAAAATTTAGACATTTTTCTGAAAGTTTCGGGCATTTTGCCTACACTGAGGAAAATACCTACACTGAGGAAAATACCTACGAGCGACGTAGGACTTGTGTTTATAATATATGCCGCTGACGTATTATATACGCGGTGAATGTATTATCAACGTTATTTAAGTATTGTGTAGTATGCCATACGTAACGAACGTGTTTTGAGCCAGGGCCTAATTCCATAAAATTCTTGAAAAATTCCAGAAAATTCTCACATTTGAGTATTGATTACTATTGAGGCGTTACTTATATCATAAACTGGGCTTACGTAACCATCAGCTGAAGCAAAAATGAAAATACGTAATTTGTGTAACGTATACCAATCGCACACCAACACATGCACTATCCACGCTGATTCAGTGTCTAAAGTAAGGAGCTTTCGTCGGGGGGGGGGGTGGGGGATCGTTTGGGGGCCTTTTTTTATGTGAGATGGGGCCTTTTTCCAGAGAGGGTTCTTTTCGGAAAAGAGGATCAATGACTTAAATTTAATAAAAAAAACTCGAAAAAATTCTCTTCCGTGTCGATTAACGCTAATTAAAATTAGAATTTATTTTTCTTGCAAAATAAAGGCTTTTTATGTACAACAACAAAAATATGAATAACTAAAGCTAAACAGTGGAATTTTCTCGGAAAAACTTTTTGACAAAATCATGCTCCGTTCCCATATTGTTTGGGGAGGTCACCAAAAATACTCCCAGTAACCATTGCAAAATACCTTTGCTTTTGCGAAACATTTCTCGCAATCTGACAGAGTATTTGCAACCGAAATCAGAAGTGTCGATTTGTGGAATGTCACTTATAACTAGCCATTGTTCACTTCATTCGTCGTTCATACAGATATCGTCATTTTTAATGCTAGAATCATCTTGCAAGAAACTACCACAGTCGAAAAGAGTTCGTTAGGACTATTGTCGTCGTCATTTTCTATGACACCTGATTGATAAAATAGAAACCAAAATTATTGATCGATCGTATCCTAGACTGCGTTCAGATACGGAAATGCCCAGTTAAAGTCGCTCAGTTAATGCTGTCAAGTTTAACTTTGAGGTTAGATTCTTCACGATGTTTTTAGGTCGTGAAGAAAATAAAAATGGCGATATAAATTTGAATTTCTAGCGGGTTCATCTGTGAACGCTTGTTGTTCCTACATGATTAAAATTTGATTGATTGTTTGATTGATGTAAGTATTGTAAGTTCATTTTAAATAGGATATTCCAGTATATACGCTGTATATACAGAATTCAGATTAAATGAATACCTCCCGCCATTTTCAAGTTAGTAACTAGAAAAAAATATTTTCTGAACGCGAAACGTCAGAATGTTGTCAAAAGTTCACTGGACGACAAGTTTCACTGACGAATTTTAGTATCTGAACGCAGTCCTATCTCGTAACGCAAGAATCAACCTTTTATCGAATTCAAGCAACCTATTGTCACTCCCGTGTCATCACTTTGGATTGACGAATTCTTTTCACAATTCGATTCAATCGATTTCATAAACAAATTAGAAGCTTTCAACTGACTCGGTTGTAACGCAATTTTCTTCACTTTCTTCACTTTACTCTTCTTTTTTGAGCACCACTTTTTTTCAAAGATTTCGACATTTTTATTTACGTGCACTCATAATACTTTTTTACAGCCAAGCTTTTTCATGCACAGCGAATGAATGCGTTTTATGTACCTTAGGGTGAACAGGGTAGGCTTTTCGATATCGAATCGGTGTAAGTCAATATTTTTTAAAAGTTGAAGGATTCGTGGGATTTAAAAAAACCGGGGGGACTAGGAAAAACGGGGGGGAAAAATTGGGGGGATTTAGGAAAAACCGGGGGGGGGGGGGAATTAGAAATAATCGGGGGGATTTGGGGGATTTAAAAAAACCGGAATTTGAATTCTGCTTCTTTTTGCGTTAATTTTTTGTCAAAAACTGCTATGTCGTTGCGTGTTTTTCTATGTGAAGAAATGTCAGTGTCAGTGTCCCCCGGCTAACTTCGAGCAATATACAAAACTTGATCTCCTTAGCTCTCAGATCTCAGTTAGCTTTATGACGTGGAACTACAGACTACTACATACTTCAGTCTGTCTGCTTTGCGTTCGTGTGGGACGTATATAATGCATGTACTGAGTACAAATCTATTCGTCAGCAGCTCATGTCTTACATTACTTTTCTGATGCAAATATTTGAATCTTAATCAAAGTAAATCATAAATAAAACTATCTGCACTCATAAAATTGTGTTGTATTGTATAAAAAAACCAACAACAGTTCATTCACTTCGTAATTTGGAAATTAAAAATACTTTTTTTTTCAAATAATTTCCGAATATTTAAGAACTTATGTTTTACTCTTGTATGAGTGTAATTTGATTCGGCGAGAGAAACGGATGGAATTCATATAAAATAAATTGTTTGCAAATAAATTTGATCAGATATGGTTTATTAAAATTGGCTTTTTATGCTTTGATGTAATAGGCAAAAATAAACATTTTTAATTGCAACAATTCGTAAATTACTTAATCAGTTAATTGATGATTATCGCTTTTCTTACGGTCCGATCATGTATAGTACATTATTTCCCATAAATACGCATTAAGACTTCAGACTTAAACAAAACAGAATATCGTATAAGTCATTTATCACATATCCCTGTGTGTAAAAACCAATGTATTGAATCAAATTATTATTTCATTAAAATGAATTCCCCTTGTTCTACCCGGATCTCACCAAATATCAAATGAAGAAGGAAAAGAAGCATAAGACGCGCTAATACCAAATTGCAATTCGTTCAACTAATGGCTTACCTTCACAGTAATAGAAAAGCTTGACTTATGGATAATAAAGTCAAAGAAATGACGAGCAAAGATTCTTTTCTCTTTCACCATCTACTTATTCAATTATATCGTGGTAGATTACGTTTGATACAGGGGAAGAATCCATTAAAAGACTAATTAGTTTTGGGATTTTAACGGGAACTTACACAAACCATTCACAGGACAATCTTCGGACTAACGAATTTTAATTTTTACAGAATAGCGAGTGTTTGGTAAACTGCTGATATCTGTTGTCTTAGACGAATTTTCACCATGAGTCCATCATACAGGAACTGACAAGTTTCTGATTTGTATGGTAAAGTATGACAAATCAGAAACTTGTCGGTTTTCACTTTTCCGTTCTTGTATTTAGCATGAAATGACCGTGATTTTGGATTAAAAGCGTGTCAGATATTTTGACATTTCTATGTTTTGCGATGTTTTTTCATTGCATATTTCTAAGGCAGTGATCATCAATTTTAAATGCCGAAACATCTACTGTTTGCATAACACATCCCTTTATAGATTCTCTGAATCAGAATATATAATTATTGATTCTTAGTGTCAATCTGTTGATCTGAAAAAACATCGCAAAGACTCGGCGAATGCGATGTTTTTTCAGATCAAATTTTGACACAAAAAAACTCAATAATTATATATTCTGATTCATCGAATCTATAAAGGGATGTGTTATGCAAATAGTAAATGTTTTGGAATTTAAAATAAATGATCATTGTCTTTGAAATATGCAATAAAAAAACATCGCAAAACATAGAAGTGTCAAAATATCTGACACGCTCTTAAATCTCTTATTATTCCCTATATTTATGAAATCTTTCTACATTTAGTTTTGCTTGTAAGTTTTTTTTTTATTTATTTAAATTCTTTGCATTATAGGCTCTTGGCCTGTACATGCCATGTACTTAAATCAAATTAATCCAGTGAATTGTACGTTTTGTTTTCAAATTAAATTAAATAAATCAAAGATTAAAAATCCTTTTTTAAGGATTAACACAAAATCAATAAATCAACAAAAAAAAAATCAAAGAATCAAAGAGAAATGCAGCTGTCAGTACTGAGCTTTTTTTTCTTTTTTTTTTTATTTTATTTTATTTTTTATTGTATAAGTTTTATTGAGGAGCTCTCGATTTTGTATGAAAATTCTACGCATATGACTGGGAGGTTTCTGACATGAACGTTCTTAGAAACGGTGTCAGGAATTAACACCCAGCTGAGCACTTGCAATATTGCCCGCTCAATAACGCCCGGAGAATTTCTGCAGGCGTTATTGACAGTGGGCGAAATCGACCGTATGTGTACTTTCACCCGCTCAATAACGCCCGGAAAATTTCTGACAGGAATTAACGCCCAGCTCAATATCGCTCAGGGCGATATTACACCGGGCGAAATTGAGCACCCTGCGTAGTTTCGCCCGCTCAAAATCGCGTGCAACGAATATTTTCCCTTATACAAAATCATTTTTCCTTTTGCAAATGCTCTGAAGTCCAGCATTACCGCTTTAAAATAAATTTTGACTGTCGATATTGAACGGGCGAAACTACGCACCTGCGTAGTTTCGCCTGTTGAAAATCATCCATATAATTTTTGTGGGCGATAGTGAGCTGGGCGTTAAAGTATGTCAAATTGCCCAATATTGACGAACTCTTCCGAAGAAATTTTCTGGGTGTTAATAAGCGGGCGATATTGAGCAAGTGCTCAGTTTCACCCGGTGCAATATCGCCCCGAGCGATATTGAGCTGAGTGGTCAACCTGAGTGAGTCACCCGTACAAACGTAGCAAGGTTCAATAGTAGGTGGCATTGGAACTTAGAGGTCCTGTCGCGTCATTGAAAAGATAGAAAACAGTCGAAGAAGATTTACTGAAGTTCCGGCTGTTCGGCTCAGAGGTAGACCGGAAAAGAGGTTTATTCAATTAGACGATAAATCCATCCCATTAACGGTCTGACATCAAATATCTCTTGTCATGAGTTTTGTTCTCGCAGGAAACAATTAAGTCTCCCAGACTTTTTGCGAAAAACATTCGAAATCCAGATTTTTTAATCCGAAAAATCGCATGCGGTGAATCCACTTTTTCTCAATCCAATGTTACCAGGACATCGTATTTAAAATTCGAATTTCATTTCAATGAAGCGTCTGAAATTGCAAGTTGACCTATCTAGTTTTAGTTCGATTTAACCCGCTCGCTCCGAATGCTCCTCTACTGTCGAACCAAAGTCCAAGCACACACCATTTTCGTATTCCGAATTCGAACAGATTAAAAAATTTCGAAAACAATTTCCTTTCAATCAAATCTGAAATCTGTAAATTTACAATCTGAATCTTTCAGATCAGATCAGATTTCTTCATGGAACAATCTGTGAAAAGATCAGATTGGCAGTGTTCTGTTTCAGATCAGCCCAGAATGCTATGTTCCGAGCTCTACGCTCGCGAGGACCTCATCAGAAAAATTTTATTCTCTCCCAAATATGAAAACATATTCATGCCTTCGAAATAGACCCTTTTAGTGCGGTTCAATTTTGAATTTTTCCATGCGTTACAATCGAATTTCGTACGATATATGCGTAATTACGTACGGTATATTCGTAAAATCTGCACACGAACAATAGATTTTTATAGTGCCATTTTGTGTCAAATTATTCAAGTTTCAATTAAAATTGGACAATTTGACAATTAGTCATTTTTAGTTAGTCCTCGGACAGGCCACCCACTTCTTAATAAATCCGCTAACTGAAAACAAATCCCCTTGTATGCAGACATCGCATTACGCCTTTCGTTAAATCTTGGTCTTATCTTAACACAGAATTCATCAAAAACTTCTTGATTTACTGTGATTTGCTACTGATTTACTGTTATTTACTGGTGAATTACTGAAATGTGCGACAATTCGAGCTGGGTTATAAAAAGATTTGGGCGTACAGTGCATGTTTTGGCGGAACAGGACACTGCTCGCTTGCCATCCAGACCGCGCTGGGACGCCACCTGTCATGTTGGTACTTATATCTCACTGAGAGGTACAGTGAGAACTAACAACAACTGCCGCCGCTCGGACTAACTACTAAATTTGTTGATATTTGTAGGTCTTAATTTTAGTTGAACTGAATAACCTGGTACCTGGTGTGGCATTATGCCGTTTACTTTATCTTGCTGAGCCTGAATAAGCTTGGCCCACCCGTGCCCCGAATGGTCACACCAATTTTACTTTTTGCAATAACTAATTTTATTCTGAAATTTATAATGACTTTGTTGGGACCGCGGCGGACGGTGCGTCCGCCGGGTACGGGTTGTGCCAGCTCACTAACTAAATCGATGCGACAATCAATCTTCTATTCTCTCTATTCCGTTTCGCCTCTTCCACTGTACCGTTTGCAGAGACGTGATGTGCTGTTACGTCAGAGACGTAACATTTCCGCCTCCAAAATACCAACTCGAATGCGTGGGTGTGTTGTTGCGTCGTAGACGTAACAGTGCCGAATCCAAAAAGACCGAACGACCAAACTAACCGACGAATGTTGCTAAGGGGTGGGCTACCAGGTCTTTCTATATTTCTTCGTTATTTTGCTTGTCCTTTACTTATGTGACCTTGCATTTGTTCGTCGGGGTGATGTCGAGCAGCACGTTTTACATATTAGTGTCACTGAACGTGTCTTTATGCCATAGAGATTTCTTACCCATGGGAATCTGTAGAGATATGGGGAGGGATGCTTAGTGTTGAATGCCGTAGTTTGATTCCAAGAACTGTTTATTGTGATTTCTTCTTGCTTTGGGCTTAGTGGCTTCACAACTTCCGGGGTCTCTTCCTTTCTCGAATGAATAACTTCTTGCTTTTTTTCGACTGGTTTTTGAACTGAAGGCCCTACACGAACCGGCTTTGGGATTAATAGTTCAGCCTGGAAAACGACTTTCCCTTCTTTTTGGACGGGTTCTACAGGTTCCTTGAAAAGATCCAGTGTGTTAATCCTCATCTTTTTGGTGAAGCATAAGGATTAAGACAATCATTTCCAAGAATTAATAATAATTAGAATTCCTCATTGGAGCTGGTGGTAGTTCTATTATAACTGGGTGGAGAAGCATTCATGCGTGGAATATGAATTTTCTCAGCTGTCATAAGATCCATTGTCCCTGTGACAATGGTGATCACTTTTTGATGACTTTTAAATGAATCAGTTTGATGCCCTCGAAAAGTTGTATGAAAATGACCACTTTTTGATGACTTTTAAAGTAATCATTTTGATGAGCATCATAAACTGACGCAACGGGGGTCGACCCTTGTTTAACGAATCAAACACTTCAAGATTTTCACTGTCTACTGGTAAATCTATTGTTTCATTCGACTTAAATGCGTTGTTTTAACCTCCATCAAGTGTGTTGCATTCGGAGTCAATTTTCGACCTAATGTGGCCGAAATCATCCGCTGTATTTAACACTTTCGCAGTGTATAAGCATCTCGTAATCACCAGAAGTAAATTGGTAAACTGTGAGTCGAAATCCACTTTACAAGTATTTCAAACGTTTCGCACTCGTTTAGCTTTCCCGACAATGTTTTCATCAAGTTTTACTGCCTTAAAATTCAGAATTTTTGGCTGAAACACGCTCGAGAGTGAGAGGATTTTTATAAAATCGCGGCGAATCTCCTCCGAATTGCGACGTGTGGCAAAAACATCAAAAAATAACACACCGTGTCGTCAGCTCCTGCGCTGATTCGCGATACAGCACTCTCGGTAGCGCACTTAAACGCGATACACAGCCGTAAGTCCCTTAGTTCTGAATATTTGCAAAAAGTTTTCAGAGAGAAAAAAATTTTGTGATCGACATATTTGAATCGCCTACTCGATCCAATCCATTTCTCAAAAAATCCTGACCCCAACAACGGGATTCGAACACATGAACCTATGCCTATCAGCAAACGCTGCTAACTACTCGACCACCGAATCATCGGGTTATACAAAGAGTTGGTAGAGTTGGTTCTGGAAAGCAATGCAAGATGTGAAGTCAATTATGATTATAAAAAAAGAATTTTTATGATGAATGGCACAAATTTTGACCGGTTGTTTCCCTTTCTTAAATATATCAAAAAATGTGTAAGTAAGTAATTCAATGATCGAGTGTATTCAAATGTATTGAAACACATGAATAACTTGCACCGCTCTATACACATCAACAATCTTACAATTGAAGCGTATACGCAGCTCAAGTATATTATACCCGACGTATGAAGCGGATTCTTTGATGCACTTTGTTTAAAAAGATTAATTAACTAAATAAGCATTGGGATTTCAAATAAAAGATGCGGGTTATTTGGATTAGTTTGTAATGGTTGCATTAATACCGGAAAACACTCACCTGCTAATAGAAGTAACAATAAAATGCACATTTCAAAATTGAAGAACCGCCTCCTGTCTCTCTTTCCTGAAATAATTGAACCAAACACGAATCATCTGCATGGATACATACAATTTACCACATCAATAAATAATTAATTCTTCTAAAACCGAAACGAATTGTGTAACACAATTATCGAATTAGCGGACATAAATTACACATTGTCAATATTCTATCGTAGTCTTCTGGTCGATCTTTATTAACTTTTCGATTTGAATTATCGCTTTTAATTGCATGCAACAGCGTTCCTAGCAACTTGGTCGTACGCATTCGATTATTAATGAAATATCAAAAATAAATTTAAAATCCATAATCTCCGCCTTCAAAACATCAGAAATTGAACATCGTGTAAACATAAATAAAAACAAAAAACATTTCCAAAACTGTTTAACGTGCGAACGCCTCTGAAAATTATAGTTTGAAATGCGCGAATTTCAATCATTGCAACGCTTCAACGTTCGGCCCACCTAGAGCCCTGTTTATTCAGTAGATAATAGCGTAGCAAAATGCCGTAAAAATGTACACATGAAACTTTATTTAATTACATTTCTTCAATGCATCCGCGTCCGATAGCATTTTCCATCACATCCAGATAAGTTCAGATGTGTAGTGTATGCATATGGTTAGAGAGGTGATGGTCTTCCATTTTCTGCATTTTAATTTAATAGACAAATAACGTATAGCCCAAGATTATATGGTAATATGACCAAAGTGTACGTGATGTGAATGTTGCATTCAATGCTGAAACATCTTCTAATATCGCACATAAATTGTGCTTTGATTAATGTTATGAAATGTGGAAGGAAGGTACCACCTGCAACACATCAACAATGCAGTAAAAGAACTATAGTTGAGATACCAAACAGGATACGTTAGAAAAACGATAAATTCTTCGTTGTTATTTATCTATTTCGGTTTATTAAACTGGACATTAAATGCCGCTAAAAATAAGCTTCCTACCTGATGTTGCTTTGTTCTATCTTTCCCTTATGTTACAGATATGTGGAAGCACATAAGTGAACCAAAATTATTGATTTATTCGCATGTGTGTAACGCCTCTCGTTCGGAGTCTGTGCATGGATGGAATCGAAACGGTTAAAATGACGAATGAGGCAAAATAAACTGTAGCTATCGAGACCATTAAAACATATGTCAAGAAAATTTATTGGAATCTACAAGGTCATGATTACAAATTAGAATTTCTCATTACGAAAGGTACGTATGGCGATGAACTTGTAAGACTCGAAGATGTAATAAGAAATTAGAAGTTGATGTAAAAAGTTACGTACTGGCAATTGAGAGCATCGGTATGTAACCAATGCAATTTGTAGGTGGAGATGCAATAAGGGGCAGGAAGTCTTACCGCGTACATTGTCTGTTTTTCTCATTAGAAAATTATTATTTAGATATTAATTTAGAACAAAGGGATAGTTTCAAATTGTAGTTATTCAAATTTCGCGCCAAATAACTTCCTGGAAATAAATTGATTCTTCCATCAGGCAACATGCAAAATTACGCCC
>CM055404.1:142727997-142777056 GCA_029228625.1 Pseudolycoriella hygida
TGAAAAACCATGAAAATTGACCACTTTTCCACACTTTCCGACTTTTCCAGAGTTTTCACGGAAAAGCGGCATATGAAATTTTTCATTTTGGACCGATTCTGACGTTCCCTGAAAATTTGATGCAAATCGGCTGTCTAGTTCTCGAGATCGAAAATTATTAATAGAACATAGGTAGATAGAAACCGACAGATCAGGAAAAAAGTTTTCATAATAATGAGGACAATGGATTTTGGTATGGAAAAGTACCATCTTCAAACCTCCACATCTCAGCCAATTTTCAACCGATTTTGATGAGTGAGGGGTTGTTGGAAAGCTGCTGCGACGCAGTTTTTTTTTTTAATAATTTGGAGGGGAGGGGGGCGAGGGGAAAAAACTCAAAACTTCGCCTATACATGGTGTCTTGTCCCAAAGGTTTTTGTATGGAGGTTTTTGGGTTTGTGGACGTTTTTTTTGGGGTGTGGGGACTGCGTCACGCTCTCCGCTACCGCTCCGAGTATGATAGATAGAAACCGACAGATCAGAAAAAAGTTATCGTAATGATGAGAATATTAGAAAAATCTATTGGCCATAGAAAAATGTAATTTTCAAACCTCTATATCTCAGCCAATTTTCAACCATCGATTTCAGCATCGATCATGGTTCTTAGATGACGAATCAGCAATAAAAAAAATGTCCGTCCGTCTGTCTGTCTGTCAACAATCTTATTCAATTTTCAAGAACTTTTTTTTATCTGAAAGATAATCAAAAAGTTGATTACGAGATTGAATTTGGGCAAAATCAGTCGAAGACTTTCGAAGTTATGCTCGAAAAAGTGTTGAAAAACGTGGTTTTTTGCAGGTTTGTGGAACTTTTTCACTTATATTTCTGCGAAATTAGAACGGAAATCGCTATGGAAGTTTTTTAATAAAAGATATGGACACCAGAAAATCACGAAAATTAAATGTTAGAAAATATGTTGGGTCATTCGGACTGTAGTGTCAAAAGTTGTCAGTTGTACAATGTACATACTAACATCCTTTGCGCATAGAAATGACGATTTGCCAATATTCTACAATCCAATAATGTTTTACAAATATTTAAAAAAACTCACCGATCATCATCGTCCCGTTGCAAAATAAATAAATTTAAATGAACGTGAGAAAAACATAAAGAACCACCTCCAATGTCTCGATTATACGGTTGTTGAAATTTAAATTATTATAATTGACTTAATGTCATTACATTTGATGATCATTTCAAAAATCGATAAATTTTGTTCAAATAACATGGCATTAGATGGAGTAAAAGGCAATATACAAATTATCTCACTGTAAAGTTTATTAAACGAATTCTGAGTAAAATTTTAAACTTCAACATATCATTAACTCCGATTAAAATTATAATTTTTTATGATTGTTTTATCATAAAACTTTTATTGCTGCAGCATTATTGTTCATTATTCTAAACCACACAATTCAATCATTATTTTAATGGTTGAAGCGTCGTCAAAGCGTGTGGAAATTGATTATTCACACATTGTCAGCACCATGTAAACGAATTATAAATAATGTGAGTATCCATAACGCTTTAATAAGCTCAATGATTTATTTATCTTTTCTTATTTTTCTTTTTTAAATAAAGTGTAGAACGTCTTTTATTATTAAATTATGTAAAATAGTCCGTTTTTTTGGTGAAGTCATCCCAACAATTACAAGAAGATCAAATATTTTCTTTCTGCTGTTAAAGTATTTAAAAAACATGTACCCAACGGTTAATTTCTCATTAACATGTGACTTTCTTTGCCATATTTACATATTTTTTATTATCAAAAATTTGCCTTCTCTTTGTTTCAATTTGACTTCACTTTTCGATAATCAGACCGAAAAAATATACCGGACTCAGTAAACGTTATTTTAGCGCTGTCGCGTCGCCGCAAGCTGTTGGCTAAATAAAACAAAACAGGGTCGAGGGGTGTAGGCCATCGCGACAAAGTGGAGGGAAAACAGCACCCTCTCGGGGCTTAAGAGGCATAGACCCATACTCATAACGAGAAAAAAAGCCCACAACAGGCTAAGCGGTGAGGGGACAGAGCCCCAACATAAAAAAATATTGTTTTTATTCTGGGGCTATTTTGACTTGCGTCACATCTCCACCTTAAGTGAATTTTTGCTAGTCTTGGACTTTTAAGCTGACACATGTCTCTCCTGAGTCTTGGAGCCTATCCTCATGAGATTCATATGTATATCTAAAGTATGCTAAAGCTTCTTGAATATCTTCTGCTCTGTTTATAGTTTGAGCTTTGTGGTCGTGCACATATTACGTCACACTCAGAGGGGGAGGGGGGTCACTGAAAACGTGACGGAATCGGACGGGGGGAGGGGTGTCTGCATGTAACGTGACGTCACGTTTTGTTCCAATAAAAAGCAAAAATTTGTATTAGACATTCAAAACATAAACTTCGCGGACCCGTAGGAAATCAGTTCAATCGATTCTGGTAGCAAGGACTGCCGTTCTATTAAATGACTGAGTTATTTTGATCGAGTTATTTGCAAGAAACCCAAAATTACTAAAATGACCCTCGCCGAACGGCTTCTGGACATATATTTCCAGATAGGGGGGGGGGTCGAAAATGTGCCGTCATATTTTAGGGGATGTAAGTCAAACGTGATGCAACGTGACATTGGGGAGGGAAGGCAGTCAAAAAATCTAGAAGAAAGTATGACGTAATATGTGTATGACCCCTTCTGATTGTTTTGATATGGGTTTCATATTCATGAACTATGATCGAGGTTCTACATGTGTTGTATAAACAGCGCGTTTCTAAAGGAAAGATCCTCGATGTAGCTCACATTACAAATACCGACATTCGATTTGCCATACTTACCCGGAGTGTTTTTTGTTATATTAAATTTTACTACCAGCCTCATGCGAAAGTTGATCATTACATGTCAATATGCCCCCTGCGAAAATGATCCATTACATGATGGCACATTTTCGGTACATTTTTCGTAAATTTTTATGTAAAATTAAACTTTCGCATAAAGTTGGCAATAAAACGTTATACATGAGACCCTGCTACATAATTCATTACTTCCGAAACAATCGTTTAAGGAAGAACAAACGTAC
Source organism: Pseudolycoriella hygida (assembly GCA_029228625.1). NCBI lineage: Eukaryota > Metazoa > Arthropoda > Insecta > Diptera > Sciaridae > Pseudolycoriella > Pseudolycoriella hygida. The sequence goes on from CM055404.1 coordinate 142,731,103, forward strand.
GAGACAAAATCTATTCTGGGACTTTTCGAGTTTTCGAGTTTTTGCTCCGGAATGATAACACTTGAAGAGTTGGTTTCTTCTAGAAAGTTATAGAGTTTCATCAGGAGAATTTTTTGGGATCATAAGAAAATGGCTGCCAGCTGTCATAGCGGCGCCATCTTGGATTTTCGTTTATGCTTTTACGGTTTTCGAATTTTAGCTCCGAAATTACACTACTTAGAGAGATGGTTTCTTCTAGAAAGTTATAGAGTTTCATCAGGAGAATTTTTTACGGTCATAAGAAAATGGCTGCCAGCTGTCATAGCGGCGCCATCTTGGATTTTCGTTTATGCTTCGACGGTTTTCGAATTTTGAATGACACTACTTAGAGAGATTGTTTCTTCTAGAAAGTTATAGAGTTTCATCAGGAGAATTTTTTGGTATCATAAGAAAATGGCTGCCAGCTGTCATAGCGGCGCCATCTTTGGATTTTCGTTTATGCTTTTACGGTTTTCGAATTTTAGCTCCGGAATGACACTACTTAGAGAGATGGTTTCTTCTAGAAAGTTATAGAGTTTCATCAGGAGAATTTTTTGGAATAATAAGAAAATGGCTGCCAGCTATCATAGCGGCGCCATCTTGGATTTTCGTTTATGCTTTTACGGTTTTCGAATAATAGCTCCGGAATGACACTACTTAGAGAGACGGTTTCCTCTAGAAAGTTATAGAGTTTCATCAGGAGAATTTTTTAGTATCATTAGAAAATGGCTGCCAACTGTTAAAGTGACGCCATCTTGGATTTTTTGCTAAATTCTGTATAAGAATACCTAGACAGTTGGTTTCTTCAGGAAAGTTATATGAATCAGTGGGAAGAATTGGTGACATGAAGTGTTCCGAAGGTATTCGAAGGTGACATGAATGTTCCGAAGGTAGCCGAAGGTGACACAAAGTGTTCCGAAGGAAGGCGAAGGTGACACAAAGTATTCTGAAGGTGATACGAAGTGTTCCGATGGTAGCCGAAGGTGTTGGAGAACAAATTTTTTCGGAGAAAAATTTTTAGAATAAAATTTTTTTTGGAGAAAATTTTTTTTTGAGAAAAATTTTTTTCGGAGAAAATTTTTTTGGAGACAAATTTTTCGGAGGGCGAAAATCGCTTTTTAAAGTTAAAGTGTTAAAAGTTTTGATTTCCTGAAAAAATTAGACCGCTTTCTTTGAAACAAAATTACGTTGTGTTAAAAAAAATTGCGTCACAAATGCTGGACTCAATGACGAAATAATTTTTCTGTACTTTCAGTTTTTGCGCTGTTATTAGGTAGATTGTTTAAGGTAATTTTAAATTTTTGCGTGTAAAAACTGAAAGTATTGAAAAATTATTCCGCGGTTGGGTCCGGCATTTGTGACGCAATTTTTTTAACACAACGTAATTTTGTTTCAAAGAAAGCGCTCTAATTTTTTCAGGAAATCAAAACTTTTAACACAAGGTTCCATTCAAACAAACTTCTGCGTTTTATCTGCGATAGCGTCACCTCAAGCGATATCATTAATTTTGGAAGCCTTCTTACGGACTGCGTCACACTTACCTTTAAAGGGGTTTTTGTTGTGATTTTTTCTTTAGTAGCTCCTTCGAATTGTTCAATGACATATTGGAGCTACGCAAACGTTTGTTACCCTGACAAATTAATTAGAAATAAATGAAATGAAAAGTTCCTTTGCTTCGTTACACACAGTGTAAATAGCCAACAATATATAGAAGAGACTATTTGCATAATGTGCAAGGAGTCTTTTCGTTAAAACGAGACATTGCACACTTTGATGATTCTCCTCCTTTAAATATTATGAAAATCTTTTTTTAGGATGTCGTTAAACACAGGCTAATCTCTTGACGTTCTAATAAGTCACAGTTGCGATCAATAGGAGGCTGCATATTGAAAGTGAACTTCAATTAAAATCTTGATTCAGAAAAAACCAAACCTAAGTCTAACACCTGCTTATCCAGTTGTCCAGTTGTATTACCGGCAAATTAAAATTCAATTTTTCATTTACCTCTAGAAACATCACTCCCACTCATTTTGCATAAAATTCATGCAATAATTTATGTACAACCATTCAAAAAATAACTTCTTGTCGTATGTCTTATTGTCACTTTTTGATAAAAGGCAAATACGCGACGAATAAGCACAATATGCACACAGTAACTCAATCAGTTCGTAGTCACATATTTACATTAGAATGCATTATTTTATCAATGTGAAATAAAACCTCCAACAAAGCTGTATTGCAGTCAAGTAAATAAATTATTAAATATTAATTTTCGAATCAACTGGTGGTACTGGATGCTACGGGATGGAAACCAGTTCCAATGTGAGTATCAAAGGAAAAGACAAAATAGATTCGCACAACATGAGAAAGATTACACGAAGAATTTGACATTGCTGAAAAATGGTTAAAGTTAAGACAGCTCACCAGGAAGTATAAAACTATTTTTTTTTTCGAACGCATGTTGGATGGAAAAGTATCGTTAGTATTTTGCATTTTTTTTTTCGATCTTCTTCTGCATGGTGTATTTGAAATTAATGATTGTTATCATATGAAGGAATAACAGGAGATGCAACAGAAGACATTTGTAATAAATGATTGAAATTAACATGTAAACCCAATGCTAGAAGATTTTCATCAACGAACATTTAGATGCTTTACGCACATTTACACTGAGAGAAGCGCTTTTCAAGGCATTCCGATTCCATACGAAATTTATTTCCTTACAAATTAGCCATGGCTTATGTGTAAATGCCTCCTGCCATAAACCTACAATGTAATTTAATTGTTATCTACGTTTAATTGAATAATTGTACGTTATAGGTATTTGATTGGCTCGATGTATGGGATTCGAATCGTTATTTTATGTGTGCAAGCATCAAGCGTAATAATAAAAAAATAATTATTAGTTTCCAGTTTTCGTACGTAAGTAACACACAATTTCGGTTCATTTTATGATTAGAACGTTTTTATTTCTTTCCACACCGGTTGATAGCTCTTAAAAACATTGTATCAACTTGGAACATTAAACCAACGACGTCCATATATTTATGGCTTAAAAATTGACGTCGATATTTATGGCTTAAATTTGCGTCTTTGTATCAATTGAATGGTCACAAATAATATTTCTATTACTTATTATATATATATTAATATATATTATATATATTAATATTTCTATTATAACTTTGGTGTTTTCAAATTAACCCATTGTTGTCAACAATAGTGTCGGATGTTCCACAAAGCTTTAAAGTTGGTCATAAATAGTTTACACAAAGGTGTTGCCTGGTGTGTTCCTCTTTTTCTTATTCTAAACAATCTATCCGTTGCACAATTCTTTGAAACTAAAGAGCAGATAAAAAGAATGTCTTTTGTGTGGACTCGAGACTCTGAAGTGCTGCAATGCAAAATTTTTCTATTGAACCTAGAAAAATTCAATGTACTTCTAATAGCACAGTCCGTTTAAGAGCAAATTACTTTTTGGAAAACACTGCTCTTATCGGACTCAGTGACGTCAAACACGTGAGTGTCACTATGGATGGCTCACTGTCTGTGGACGCTGCAGGCGTTTCGACTTCGGTGGGGGGTCAAGGAAGCAAAAGAAACCGCTGCCATTTCTCGAAAAAAACAAGGGGTACATAGCGCCTTCATGTGCTAGATGTGCTAAATTAGCGTTTTTCTGCGAAAATATTTCTTACAACATCAAACCATTTCTGTAAAAGCAAAAACGGTGAAATCATCACAGTTAACATTTGAATGGCCCCTAACTTAGAAAGAAATGTAACTAACAATATGCTGACGACTGAAACGAGTACGGATGTTGTGCCGTATTAGGCTAGGCCGTAAGAAGATAACTGGGCTAGTAATCAGTCGAATTTGGAGCAGGGAATAAAGGAAGCTGCGATAATGAATCAGAGATGCCGAATTTGCCAGTCCTCCCGTCTGTCTGTCCGTCCATTAACAGTCCGTTAATACTTTAACTCATTTACAAAAGCTAATCTTGACAGATTTTCAATAGCACTTTCTAATACAAGTTACGTATGAAGGTAGTTTAACGCACTAGATGTGAGATTGCCGACGCGAACCGAAAGCGAGTTCGGCAACACATCGTGTGCGTTAAACTACCAGCAAACGTAACGTATATGAAACACCTTTTTTGCAATTCACCGACAAAAAACGAGCTTTTCCCTCCGTGTTTCTACTTGCGAACCGTTGCACTATGGCTATAATGTTTCGAAAATTTTCCAAAATTAATATCTCGTAAATTGTTGGAAATTTTGGAAAACAATGTCCTACAAAGTTGTGGAGAATATAAACTACCAGCAAACGTAACGTATATGAAACACCTTTTTTGCAATTCACCGACAAAAAACGAGCTTTTCCCTCCGTGTTTCTACTTGCGAACCGTTGCACTATGGCTATAATGTTTCGAAAATTTTCCAAAATTAATATCTCGTAAATTGTTGGAAATTTTGGAAAACAATGTCCTACAAAGTTGTGGAGAATATATTACTGCATATTGAGCCCAACTTGAATTTCAAAATGGTGGCTTCCTCGACCGGAAGTACCAAATATCTTCGGAAGTAAGCCACTTAGAAACATATTTTCTTAACGGAAGTCTCAGAATGTACTTCCGCTTAAGTAGGTGGCGGCCATTTTGTATTTTGCAATATTCTAAGCAAAATACAAAATGGCCGCCACCTAAACCGGAAGTGCCTTGTAACTTCTGATATATACGACATACACACAAACTCTCTTCACTTAAGCCTCGGAATGTGCTTCCGCTTAATTTTGTGATATTGCAAAATACAAAATGGCCACCACCTAAGGCGGAAGTATGTCGTATATATCAGAAGTTACAAGGCACTTCCGGTTGAGGTGGCGGCCATTTTGTATTTTGCAATAAAAACTCAGCGGAAGCACAGACTTTCGTGAAGAAAATATGTGTCTAAGTGGCTTACTTCCGAAGATATTCGCTACTTCGGGTCGAGGAAGCCACCATTTTGAAATTCGAGTTGGGTTCAATATGGAGTAACATATTCTCCACAACTTTGTAGAACATTGTTTTCCAAAATTTTCAACGATTTACAAGATATTAATTTTTGAAAATTTTCGAAACATTATAGCCATAGTGTGTTGTAGTGTGTTGTAGAAATTTAAATTAATTTTTGGCACTAGTGCGAAAATAGTTATTTATGCAACTAGTTGCGAAATGGAATTGTTTTTGTCACTAGATGTGAAGTTATCAAACGAGCGAAGCGAGTTGGATAACCACATCGTGTGACAAAAACAACCAATTTCGCAACGTGTTTCATACAAGACTTTATGCAACAGCTTGTGAAACGTGAACTTTTGAATGAGTGATAAAAAGTTACTTTTTATCACTAGTGACAAAAAGTAAGTTCTTGTCACCCAAATGAGTGATAAAAAGTTACTTTTTATCACTAGTGATAAAAAGTGAAACCAGTTATAAAAAGACTTCTCTAACGTCACCGAAGCGATGCATGAAAAAGTTTACTTTTCACAACGGCGTTGCATAAAACAGATTTTACGCACAAGTGGGATAAATGACACACTAAAAAGCAAGTTTTTTTGTGGTGAATTGCAAATAATAAATTTCCTTGACAAGTAAATCGAAAAAGTGATGTCAAAAAAAGCGCATCGGTCATCGACGATGACCGACGCACATTTCTTGACTTGAAAGTCATACAACTGGGTCCGACTGTAATAAACATCTGCAAGACTACAAGTGAAACAAACCCGTTTAAGTGGAACGGAAATACCCTTAATTTAATTATTACAACTAACTAGGAATATCTTTCGAAAATTACAGTGATTTGGTTCAGTCGGTATGCTTCTATTCAATTATCTTTTTTTTCACGCACGTGTTCAATTACACTTGCTACATACGTTTTTTTTACTAGCTGGTTCATTAAAATCAGAACATTTGTTGCACATAAGCAATAAAGTCGGTTTTGTTGCAATCAACTTGATTGCTGATGATGATTTAATTTTATGAGCTAAAATTAAGGATATCCTCGATTATTTTATTTGAAAATTGAAAAATATTTATTCGAAATTTGAAAAGCAGTGGCGTAGCTAGGATTTTTTCTTGAATTAGGTAGAAATGATTAGAAAAGGTAGTTAGTTTTGTCCAACGCAGCTGTCGAGCTTTTAGAAGAGAAATACTCTGAGGTTCAAATTGACAAGTGCAATTCGAGTGAATAGCGATCTTAAGCTGCGCTCTTGTCGCAACTTTCTCCACACTATAACAAACTTTACTCCAACACAGGCCCGACAAGAGGAATGGGGGGTAGAGGGAATCACAAAAAATCATAATAAATCCAAAACATAACCGAAGACCCGTACGTATCAGAACAGATGTGGCAAACAGAATAGATGTTGCAAAAAGACTCGAACGTATCTAAATGTAGAAATAAGCAAGCAATCCAATGTTTTATGTTCTTTCATAACTATAAGAATTTCAAAGATCCATAGAAATTACCCAAGGTAATGTCAAAGGCCCTACCGAAGTATGTCTCAGACCAAATCTAGAAATGGTTATATCCAAATATTCCCTAAAACGCTGAAACACGTGTTCTCTAAAGTTTTATTTTCTACAAGTTTGCCTGTGGAAGCAACTTTATCACTCTCATAGTTCAAGAGATATGGGTCATCCCTCCCAATTCTGGAAGTGGTCATTTCCCAGAATTGGGGCATTTTTACCCAAAACCCTGAGATACATGTTCTCTAAAATTTTTATCACTACAACTTTGCCTTTAGAAACAACTTTCTTCCTCTTATATTTCTAGAGATATGGGCCATCTCTCCCAATTCAAGAAGTAGTCATATCCTAGGATTGGGCCATTTTCACCCAAAACCCTGAGACACGTAATCTCTAAAATCTTATTCTCTACAACTTTGCCTCTACAAGCAACTTTCTACCTCTCATATTTCTAGAGATATGGGTCATCCCTCCCAATTCTAGAAGTAGTCATATTCCAGGATTGGGCAAGTTTTACCCAAAACACTGAGACACGTTTTCTCTAAAACTTTTTTCTCCACAACTTTACCTTTGGAAGCAACTTTCTACCTCTCATAGTTCTATAGATATGGGTCATTCCTCCCAATTCTAGAAGTAGTCATACCCAAGGATTCAGCCAGTTTTACCCAGTTTTGTGGCATCGAATGCTTTCGTTTGAAACCAGAATGAGCGATTTCCGTGCTATACTTGCTGAGATATTTGCGAAAAAGTTTCACCGACCCTCGAAAATTTCATGTCTGCCCTCCACTTCTTCGAACATATCTCCGGAACTATTTGGCCGATTTCGCTCATCTTCGAACTTGCGTCATTGTACCTTTCAGGGAAAAAAAAAGTTTAGGGTGATCGTCTGAGCGGCTTGGAAAAAAAGTGGAGACGGACAGATGGACATTTTTTTGCTGATTCGATAATAAATGTATCTCCCCAATTCCCGTCTCGCCCATGTTACATTAAACCTGTTTTGTAGTAAACGTATAGGGCCTTTGTACTTCGTACGGGTCCAATCATCAACAAAATTTTAGCAAAATAACCTTCAGTTTATTGCCCCCTATATACCTCGTAAATAGTTAAGAAATTGAGTTTTCTCATTTTCGATGTGACACTGTTCGAAAGCGGGTGAAAGAGTTCTTTAAGTAAGAGGTAAATGTTCCGGCTAGACCTCTCACTTTCACAAAAATGACCAGATATTTACCTTGAGTAAGAGGACGTTGAGAATGTCAATAATTATAAATTTCGCTTATAAATCATTTCCATGTCCAGTCCATGGATCTGATCAAATACTGTGTATGTGGATAACTCGTTACCGTAGTCATACGGTCACGTTGATGTCTTTTAAGGGGGTCTTGAGATTGTTACGCAGCGTGACGAGGGGTTAGGGGGGTCGCTAATTCTGAAAAATAACATGACGTCATTTATAAACTTATTGTTTAGGTAAATCGAATATTTTGCCTAAGAGCGTGTCAGATATTTTGACAGTTCTATGTTTTGCGATGATTTGATCTGAAAAAATATCGCAAAGACACGGCGAATGCGATTTTTTTCAGATCAAATTTTGACACTAAGACTCAATAATTGTATATTCTGATTCATAGAATCTATAAAGGGATGTGTTATGCAAACAGTAGATGTTTCGGAATTTAAAATTGATGATCACTGCCTTAGAAATATGCATTGAAAAAACATCGCAAAACATAGAACTGTCAAAATATCTGACACGCTCTTAAGGGAGTGTTCATAAATGACATCTGCATTTGAAGGGGGATGAAGGTCATTGAAAACAGGCGAAAACAGACAGGCAGAAGAGGCTTAATTAGAGACTTCCATCGTTTTCATGAGGGAATCATTAAATAATTATTCTCGTTACAAGCGGGAAAAGGATTCAAAAGTGTTTCGTCGAGTGTTGCACGAATAGGAGTGACGAAAGTAAAAAACTGTCACTTCAAGGGAGCGCAGGTTTCAACTCTCGCTCCCCAAATTGATATCTAACATTCGTCTCTGCATGAAAATTTTATTTCAAAAATAGTTATATGAATTTCAAGGAACGGAAAGAAAACAATTCAACTAAAGGCAAAGGCTGCAATCTCCAAAAATCAAAAACTTTCTAGAAAATTGTAATTTCTTTTTTTTCCTAAAAAAAAATTGTAAACAAAAGATGCAAAAATGACGTCTGTTTTGATGGGGGTACTGAAAATCAGACGATAACAGACAAGGGGGAGAGAGGGTGTCTGAAAAAGCCCAGAAAATGCAGACGCCATCTATGAACCTTCCCTAATCTCACATTGCTACGTATTTAACTAAATCGTGGTCAAGTAAAGCGCAACAGGCGGAGGTTTGGAAAAAATGAACTCGCAGGTGATTTTTTTTCTGGTCACAAGGCGGGTCCCCAAAATAACAAAGCAGACCGGTTGGAATTATCCCCGGTTCGCCCCTCCCCCCCCCTAAACCGGGCTGATTGATCACTCCATAAGAGAAAATGAGTTTAAAGAATACAAGAAACAATCAAAAGCGAATCGCGGTAAGTTGTCTTTTGTCATCTCTTCACTTCACTCATTTTCTCTTAATGGATTAAGTTCAATAGCTGAATAATGCATCGCTATATAGGCCCTAAGAGTGCTATCGATATTTGCAGATTTCTATGATCAGAGTTCTATGATCCCTTCAAAGGAATTTTAGATTTGATAATTCGCCTTGATCAATGATCGTAGAATTCTATTTATTTTGCACAAATTTTAGCTACTAACCAGTACAGAAGATAAACGAGACTTTGATGTTTGAATTATGTTCGGTGCACTTTCTTAACGTAAAAAGTCCACAATCATCCGTCTGAACATAAATTTTACTTAAAAAAAAGGGAAATAAAAAGTGCAATTTATTTGTGGCGAATTAAAGAGACTATCTGTTAGTCTCTTGACATCCACGTAAATTATATTATACACGGGCAAAAACAAGTTTGTTTTATAATGAAATTTTATAGAATTTAGACAGCTACTGGTTTTAGAACGTTAAGTTGATTAGAACAGAGCAGGTGGTTTTTTTTCATCAGAACGAAATCCGTTATTTGATATAAAATGCATTTATCTGAGCAAAATTACAAAAAAAAATTAAATGAAACTTGTTTTCAATTTTGTGTTTATGTAATAAACGTTGAAGGGAAATAAAATGATTACTTTTTAAGGAGTAACTGAATGTTAATGGTCTCGCAATATTGTATAATTAAAAAATGGGTTCATTACTGCAACTTCTCTTACAAATTATAAGGCAGTCGGGGATTAATGGTAGAAATAAAAATTAAAACTAGTAAATATAACGCCAACTTTTATGATAATTATACCGAAGATCATCGACGTCCTCCGAAAGTCAGTTAATGCATCGACCTTTAATTATAAGTTCATTAGAGACTTCAGTTTATTATAGGAGTTCTAATAAAATGCGGCAATAATCATAATTTAGCGACATACATATCGTAGGTAATGAGTTTTCTTATAATTCGTTGCAGCATTATGGCGTTGCGATTTGCAATTTAAACGCACTAAACACCTCTTCATCTCTCTCTCCCGTCATCCGTTACATAAGTTAAATACTATAATGAACAAAAGTCTTCATGATTTCTCCAGTTTAATCAAATAATTTCCCGCACCCCGCAAACTCAGTGAAACTTTTTCGCCCATACTCGTCAGAATAAAGGTCTAAATACCTTTACCGTAACACGCATAACAACATGTTAGGTAAAAAAGACCAATAAACCGCAAGCGATTTTTTGTCTTCTTTTTACTCATGTTCGATTATGCGTATGACTGTGATAGTTAAGCGAATGATCGCGTGAAATATGTTCAGACCGAAACTCGACCCGAACCCGAATCAATTCGTCGGGTCGAGTTTTTCAATTTAGTTTTTTGTCGGGTCGTGTCGTGTTTGCAACTTCAACTTTAACTAACCAAACCCGACCCGACCCAAAGAAATAATTTCGGCTCGGGTTTGATTTTGATGCGAGTTCGGTTCGGGACGAATTCGAATTTTTATTTTGATTCGGGCTCGGTTTGGGTCCCATTTTTAAAAAAAAGGTCGACCCGCACACTTCTACTTGTGATACATACAATTTTTCATCACGACAACTACGAAAATCGTAATTTTTCACTTCACAAACACAATTTTCTGACGAGACCAAAGACGCTCATATTTATTTTTACATCATTTACTTTCGGTTCTCTTTTGGGAACCGAAAATACTTCCCAAAAGAGAACCGAAAGCATTTTCTTCTCTGTTGGATTACTGAGGTTTGCATTTTTTTTATTTCCGGTTCACATTTGGAAATTGAAATAATTATTTACGTCACAAGGACAGGAGCCGACATTGCTTTTCCGAGTAACGCATTTAGGTTAGGTTAGGTTAAAGTGGGTTTATCGTAGTCCCGCACCTAAGCCTCCAGTGGGCCTGTTGTGCATACCCACGGTTGATGACCTACACTCTGCTAGTGCAATTTAGGTAATCCAAAATGTATTCCGGTGGTATGCTCCATATGATATTATGCGGTAAGATATACGCTCCGATAGTTTTGACTCTGGCTGAGATGCATGCGGGGCATTCGCAAAGGAAATGCTCTACTGATTCTACTTCGCCACATTTATCGCAGAAGGGATTGTTGGTGACTCCAATGGTGTGAAGATGCTTGTTCATGTCTTGATGCCCTGTCAAGATTCCTGTCATTCTTCTGAGGTTTCTACTACTGAGTGATATAAAGTAGCGAGAGTTTTTTGAGTTTATTTTGATACAATTTTTTGACTGTTTAGCATGATTAATAGCGTTCCAGTGTTCTTTAAATGCTTTCTGTTTCCATTTTGCTATACAGGTTTTAAAGATCGATGGTGGCGCTTTAATACAAGGCTCAGGTCCTATAAACTCTTTTGTCGTTCCTGTTTTTGCGAGAATATCGGCCTTCAACTCCGCTATGACCTGGGACCCAGGTTAGTGTGAGTGAATTGTTCTGGGCCAGCAATTGCGCTTGCAAGACTAATGAAGGATAGATTTTATATGAATCAATGCTCACTAGTGACTTTGACTTACTGAGCAAATAAATATGTTGGAATTTGTGATATTGTTATCAAGCATTTCTTCACAGCAAACTTCAGCTAAATAGATAGATGCATACGCGCCTAAGGAAAAAGACTTGTTCACTTGAGTGACAGAGTTGTGTATTCCTGCACCAGCGGCATTTTTAAGTTTGAATACATCTGAAAACCACGTGTGATCTGCGTAATCAGGAATGATTGCATTCCTTGACCGGTCTTCTCCGGTAGGGGAGATACATTAAAACTGTTGTCGAAGCGGTACGTCGGAGTGATAGAGTCACAGGGCATGTCAACGTATGTTGACTCTTTGACCATAGTATGCCATAGTCTGGCGTGACCATAGTTGGCATCTATTAGTAGGTTGGATCGCTTTAACCTCGCACAGGTGTTTCTGGCCACAGATTCTATGTATATATGTAGCGGTTCGATATTTAGGAGCTGCTGTCGGTGTGGTTTTTTAATGCTAATCTTTGAATCTTGCTTAATTGCCTCTGAATGAAGCCTACGTGACAGCGAGGCCACCAGACAAATGCTGCGTATGAAATTTGTGGTCTGATTATTGCTGTATAGATCCACAAAAGAACTTTTGGACTGAGTACCCAATTTTTGCCGAATGCATTGCGACACACCCATAACGTAGCTATGGCTTTCCGAATGCGATTTTGAGGGTGTATGGTAAAATTGAGTTTTTTATCTAATACTTTAGCAGAATCTGATAGCGGAATTTCTTTTCCGAAAATTACTGGAGCTTTGAAGCCTTTCTTTTCTTAGTAAATAAAATCAACTTGGTTTTTTCCGTGTTAACTTCTTGCCCATATGCGAGGCACCAATTTTCTATAATTTTAAATGCTGCTTTCATTAGCTCGCAAAGAGTGCTGACATATAGACCTACTAGTAAGATCATCAGCGAAACTCAGTGAAAAGTAACCTGATTCGTCAACCTTTACAGTAAACCATCGTTTACTAAAATATACAAGAGGGGTGGGAGCACGCATTTAGTTTTGTATGCAAGCTAAGCGGGCCGAAAGTAAAAAAAACGTCAAGAAAACGTTCGCCCCTCGACATCACATTTTTCACTTTCCGCTCTGTTAGAAAGCATAAAAATTGTGATTTTGGTTGTGAAAAACGTTTAACATGTACTATTCTCTGATGTTTGCAGAAATAGCGCATTGAACAAAATAGAATATGAGTTTTGTATGAGACAAGCAAGTTGAAAGAACTTTTTGTGGAAAATATTTTTCAAAAACGCCGCCGAAAAAAGTGTCAAACAAAGAGCGTCGCTGCCGTCGAAAATAAATTTGACGTACGCCAAGAAGCGCTCTCATCGAGATATTCAACCGGCGGCGGCGGCGGTGGTGTTTTCACCCTAAAACACACTGAATGTCCCAAAAAACATCTGCTGGGAAATTCGAGAAATTTAAGAAGAAAATTGAAAGAACCAAGGTAGACTGTAACGTTATTTTTCGTTCCACAAAAATTGTGTTTTTCCAAATTTTTTCACCTCTAATCACAAGGAACGAAGAAAATACATTCAACCTGTGCGATTGCAGCCCTTGCCTTCGGCACTGTCAGCAACTCTCGCAGACACTGAATTTTTGTTCGTTCCTTGTGAGTCAAGTAACTTTTCCACTGAAGCTTTCGGCAGGACCAGCCGTTTTCTAGGTGAGAATTTTCTTTTCTCTAAGTGTTCCACAATTTTACTTTATTGTACTATTCAAAAAGTCATATTTGGCTAATACCATCGGTACCGTCACCTGGGTAACGAATTTCATCTCTTTCGCTCTTTCAATGTGATTTAGATGAATATGAGACAAAACACATTCGTTCCCCAGGTGACATGGTAGCGACAATGTATGGGTTACCGATGGAATTAGCCATTTATTGTTTCGTATAACATAAAAGAAAGTACGTTTGGAATTATAATAAAAGTAACATTCCTCAAGATTCTGATTGTGAAGCCGTTCGGTAACATTCAAAGAAACTAAATGGTATCTTTTTGGTTACAATAACAACGTCTCTTACTTATACAAATGTACCAATGAAAGGTCTTTCTTATCGCTAATGAAAGTTCTCAATCGAAACCGACGAAATAATGAAAAGAAGTCTAAAGAATTGTAGGCCGCAAATTAAGCTTTCATTTTTCTTAAAACAAATTTCCATAATTTTAACGATAACTTTGCAAAATTGGGTGACACCTGAAGGCTATTGTGAGCTCTATGATAAAAAAAATTTAAGCGAAAGTTATAATTCAATGTTATTGTCTATATTTTCAAAAATTGCTAAATAACAAGAAAACAAGATGTGATGATGCATTTAAAATGATATACAATTTATCAACAAATAATAGTAAAGATTAAAATTCCATTCCAATGTTTACTTTGCTACATATGGAACAACGTAGAATAATAATAAGCAGAGAAATTTTTGAGTTCGATTATACAAGAACATCGTTTTTTTTCGCTTTTTATATTTATCAATGCAGCATTTGTATGTCAACAAAAGCTAATCGATGATCTTCTGCTAAAGTTAATGTTTATGTAAATTAGACACAACTAAACCAAATTGATCACAAGACCAAATCACAAGACCAAAAACTGTTTCGCTAAGATTAATGCAGATATGTTAATCAATGTAGAATAGAACAGATACATCAAATACGATAGCTGCATTTTATTACTTTTGATATCAAATGCCGTTAAATTGAAAATATTTATTGACGCGTTTTGCGCAACATCGGCTTCTGTCAAAGTATAGCAAGTTTTCAAGATGAGATGCACAGTGCCGCCACATCATACGGACATTTGGGACATTTTCTGTCGATATTTCGTAACCTGAAAGGTGACCTTCAAAGGTTATTCGTTATCAGAGGTGAGAAAATGATGAATTCCAACAAGAGCGAAAGTTTGGGACCAGAGCGGAGCGAGGGCCGTAATTTGCTCGAGTTGGAAATCAATTTTCTATCGTAAAACACCATATTCTCACCGCATTTGAGTGGAAAAATAAGTTAATTCAACACGCTCGGATGGCAAATATATTTTCGTTGTATCTCTGCAGTAGTGTCTTCCACAAAAAAAAAGGAAAGCCACAGGTTGATCTCGTTACTCCATACAAAAAGTTGTAGGCCAAACACGCAAAAAATTTGTTTTTGAATTTTTTTAGTGAAAACTGGCCGACTGAAAATTCAAAAATGTAATTTTTCCGCCTTTTTTCAAATTTGAAATGCTCGTAGCGCCATCGTATCGTATGTCATTGTTTTTATCAGAGGCCCATTTTTCTGTCGTTAAATTTGATCAACAAACGAATTTTATAAAGCGATTTTTGAAGACGCATGTCCTAATGAGTTCATGTGAAGTAATTCATTTTCCAAAATTTCAACAAAAAAAAAATCTATAGGAAACTTGTAAGGACATTCGTCCACAAAAATCGTTCTAAAAAATTTATTTGTTGATCAAATGTAACGGGAGAGGTGCCGTTATATGGACGATAAAATAAGCCTCCCATAAAAAATATTTTTTACGTAACGTAACGCGAAAAATGGCGGAAAAATCATATTTCTGAATTTTCACTCGGCGAGTTTTCACTCAGAAATCCAAAAAAAATATTGTGCGTTTTGGACTCCTACAATTTTTTGTCTGGAATAACGACATAACGAGGTCAACCTGTGGCTTTCCTTTTTTTCGTGGAACACCCTACTCTGCAGTTTGGTGTATTTATAAACTCTCCTCAGTAAATTTCACGGCTGAAGTTTTTGCCGTAACACGGCTCCCTTTGTACTTAAAATGTGAACTTACAGTAGTTTTCATTAATTTTGTCGCTTATTGTAAATATCTTGTTCAAATTCACTGCTCAACTAAACAGAGAGATGGCGGATGAAACATGTTACACGCTTAAAAGTATTAGTCGTGGTGATCCTGCATTCTATGAAGAGGTTCGTTTTGTAAGATGTTGCTGGAATTCTTTGATGTGTAGAAAATCGTTCCGTCTCCGGTTCAAAACACGATCTACTCCAACTGTCAATAATAATAATCTGCCCTGCAACCCATGAAGGGTTAGAGGCTAGATCATTATTTACTAGTTTCGCTGTTTGTGGTTCTACTTTATTGAGATCCTTTCATTACCGGAAAGTTTTTTACTGTGCCTACTACGCCTAGGAGCTACTACGCCAGTGGTACTGTGCCACAAATAAGATTTTCGAAACATTCTTGCACCGTATGATGTACAACTTTTTAAATGGCTGTGGGTACTTTAATGTCAGGCAATATGGGTTTAGGCCAGGATGTGGAACACATACAGCGCTTTTCGAATTGACTGAGATGATTTACAGAGAGATAGACAGAGGTAATATAGTGACAGGGTTATTCATCGACTTGACAAAGGCATTTGATACAGTCTTCCATAGTCTGCTTCTTATGAAGTTGGAATACGCAGGCATCAGGGGTATTGCTCTTGACCTACTGCGTAGCTATTTGAGTAACAGAAAACAATACATTGAATGTCATGGTATAAACAGTTCACTGCTTGAAGTGACTGTGGGGGTTCCATAAGGTGGCGTTCTCTCCCCCTTACTTTTTCTGATTTTCATTAATGATTTTTACAACCTTCCCTTAGAATCAACTCCCTACGGATTTGTGGACGACACAAATTTGTTCCAGTCTTCGTCTAAGATCACTGAGAACATATCTAATCTTTCAAATGACTTGACGATTATCGCTGAGTACTTTCGGCTAAACAAACTTACGTTGAATCTGAAGAAAACTAAACTAATTCACTTCCGAAAACCTCAAATCAAGATGACCGTCATACCTATCTTAACCTTCAATAATGTCATAATCGAGACGACCAACGTAAATAAATGTCTAGGTTTGAAATTAGATGAGTTCTTGAACTGGGGAGAGCATATTAGAGGTATCATCAGTACCATATCTTGCAGTATTGGGGTCCTAAAGAGATTACGCTTTCTTCCCAACTCTGTCCTGAGATTAATATACTTTACGACTATCCATTGCCACATAACCTATTGTATTGAAAAAGAACATTACCGATTAATATACCTTATCTGGATGAATTGACTGGTACCCTCTTAGAGCCTGACTACTACCATCCTAAGTTCTTTTTAAATTGTTGTTGCTACCATTAAGATAAGTACTATTCACCTTTCTTTTCCTTTTTGATTTTGTTTTCTGGGTAATTTGACTTTCCACTCTTTTTTCTTTTCTTTTGATCATTAAATTTTAATGAAATAGAATTTACCCTTCTTAATTTACGTAGCTCCTTTGAATTGTTCAACATACTGGAGCTACGCAGATTCACTTCTTACTTAATTTAATTCATTTAGGTAAGATTTATATTCTTTGAAAAAACTATGAATAAATAATAATAATAAAAAAAAAGCTGTGCCATCTATGAGATGTAACTAGGAGCGAAACTAGTAGGAGTAGAATACCGGCACCTTCCAACAATGCCTTTCACCGGTAAGCCGTACGATGGCGCTACACTCAACTTCACATGACTTGAACCGATTCAATTAGCTTTGTTTTGTTTACAAATCTAACAATCGGTACAAATCCGTCTGCGGATGAGTTTCGAACCAACGCACTGGCAACTCAATCTCGTAGTAGCAAGCAGACGTGTTAACCACTACGCTATCGAGTTGTCCTACTGTCAAGGTGACCTTTAAAACGTCGCTTTGACAGTTGGAATAGACCGGGTCTTGATCCCAAAAGCGACTTATAGCCAAATTTATAACATATACATATAGCCATAAGTAATAAGTTATATGTTTACGTTATAATTATAAGTTATATGAGTTATAATTTATAAGTAACAAATTAGAAGTTTACGGTACAAGTTATAAGTTTATAGCTCAGATCAGTATTATAACTGACCCGGTTCAGTACTGGTCAGTTTTAAAACTGATACGGATCAGTACTTATCAGTTTTAAAACTGATTCGGTTCAGTACTGATGAATTTTAAAACTGTTCCGGATCAGTACTGATCAGTCTGAAAATTGATACGAATCAGTACTTATCAGTTTTTAAAGTGATCCGAATCAGTACTGATCAGTTTTAAAACTATTCCGGATCAGTACTGATCAGTCTGAAAATTGATACGAATCAGTACTGATCAGTTTTAAAACTGATCCGGATCAGTACTGATTAGTATGAAAATTGATACGAATCAGTACTTATAGTGTCTTAAAACTGATCCGAATAAGTAATGCTCAGTATTGAAACTGATTCGGATCAGTACTGATCAGTTTGAAAACTGATCCGGATCAGTACCGATCAGTTTGAAAATTGACCCGGATCAGTACTGATCAGTTTTAAAATTGACCCGGATCAGTACTGATCAGTTTTAAAACTGATCCGGATCAGTACTGATCAGTCTTAAAATTGATACGAATCAATACTGATCAGTTTTAAAACTGATACGGATAAGTAATGGTCAGTTTTGAAACTGATACGGATCAGTACTGATCAATTTCAAAACTACTAATCCGAATCAGTTTCGAAACTGATCAGTTCTGATGCGGATCAGTTTTGGAACTGATCAGTGCTGGTCTGGGTCAGTTAGAATACTGATCTGGAATATAAACTTGTAATGTTAATTTATACCGTAAACTTGTAACTTATAGCGTAAACAACTAACTCAAAACAAATAGCTATATGTATATGTTATAAATTTAGCTATAAGTGGCTTTGTCCAAATTCTCTACTGATTCAGCTTCGTGGCTATATGATGATGAATTATTTTATATAGGATATGGGCTTGAGGATGTGTGTGTCCTAAGGGTTGGCAAAAAAGTTCTTTTTCAATGTTGTAGAGTTTGAAGGGAACTTTTTTGCCCATAGTTGTGCGGATCGGAGACCTCTGCTTAGGGCCATAGGTAGGTTCTACGGGTCGGTCCAACACAAAATAAAATTTGTTGCTATGTTGCAGAGAAAAATGAGGGAAACAATTTTTGGATTGTGAGTATCGCTTGCGACGGACGCCGTGTCGTGGGCTTTATATGCCTTTATATTTTTAAAAAGTTGAAATAGTTTGAAATTTTTGTTACGCTCAGAGAAGAAACCCACTTGGACCTAGTTGAATATGCTACTGTCCATTAAAATAATGACACACGACGTATTAGAAGATATGGAATCGGCAAGTAAAAATTGGAAACGGATATGTTTTCGACTTCCTGTCAGTCTGGAATTTATTTTTCAATAGTTTTGTTACTTACAACACAAAATCGAGTGTTTTCCCTGTAATTGCAAAATTAATATGAATTATACTTTCTTCACACCGATGTGAAGAGCGTAGCATAGAGAACTGTAAAAAAATTAAAGATAAAACCAACTGGAATAATTCAACCATTTTGAGATTTCTTAAGAATTCAATAATTCTTTCAGTTCAAAAACCGAGTGTATCGCTTCATCTGCACATATAGATATATCAGATTAATAATAAAAAAATGTTTAGAAAAATCGAATTAGTTTTTTTTTCATCTTATTGCGAGCCATATGTTACACCAGTTACGATACATTCCTGTTGAAGCCAATAATAAACTATGATATATTTTATATGTAAAGCTTTGCACCGAGTGATTGTATTCATAAGTTTTAAACAAGTGTATACGCAATTTGATCATGAAGAGTTGATAGAGCCCGATCTTGTTCCTATAACCAGTCTCATTTTTATCGTATTTTTATAAATTTGTTAAAACCGGGAGAATAAAAGAAGAAAAATAATTTTCTTTTTTTTCTAATTATATGTTTTATCCACACACTCTTCTTTAGCCCGTATGGAAAAAGTCATGCAACTAAGTAATAAAACAAGTCTAATGAGATATTGTCAAGTATGAAGAATATCCGTTACAAAATTAAATGAAACTACCTACTCGATTCAAATGGAAAAAGAATCTTTTACAAGAATCACCTTGTTCCAAACGTAGCGTGGACTTTATAATGTTGTTAAAATTCTATCGCTTGGAATTGAATGGTCGCAAAATAATTTTATCTTATCTGTTTTGATGGACATTAGATACTAATGAATGAGAAATGGTAAGCGATGTTTGTTATTTATGTTGCAAACAGATGTGAGGATTAAAAATATTTATTAACAAGCCCGTTTGCATGTTTTCGAGAAAAGCAATATCTGCATGTCTCGATGTTTGGTTGTTTATTTAATTTTGCTATGAAATCATAGTCAGGGAAGTGGAAGAGACAACGTTTATTTTGTCAACACAGTCAATGTTCTATTCAATAACAAAAATCCATTAGCATTTTAGGAGCGAGGCACTTTGACTAAAATTTTAATATACGACGGTTCCCCGGGTTGTATTGACTTTTATGTCGTGTGGAAAGGATAATATACGTAGATTTCATAGTCTTCGGATGATGACACTTTTCCGAATTCCTACAACCCCATTCTACAATACTGACAATAGAAAATCTTCAAATGTTTTCTCTGTTTATGTATGACTAGCATTGTTACCCGGGCTTCGCCCGGGGTATGGTTTTCAAAACTTATAAAAATTGTTCGGTTACTTATGCTATTATTTTTTAAGGACTTTTCAATCCACCCTCATCTACATAATCAGTTTTTGAGCAAATTTCAAGAATTAATCAGAAACTTTAAACTTACTGGAAATTTGTCAAAACTATGACTTATAGCTTAAAAGAGTCACACAGAGTCACCTATTTTGAGTTCCTACCCATAATATTTACTAAGATTCTTTGTGCTAGAGCCGACCAACAGACCAACCCAGAGCTCAGTGTTGGATCCATCTATACTTGTAGTGGGCAACAATGCTCCACTGAGTTTTCTTGACATTATGGCTGCTGTGTGGGCGGTTGATAAAATGAAATATTTTGGTTGCGTACGTTATAAACTATTATTTAATACTGAGAACAATCTGTTGCTCTTACTTTCTAATTTATACAATTCTGAATAAAGCGTGAGGAATGATTTGGTAGTGGGGTGAATCGGTAAAACTTGTGCGTCGCTGTTAATCAATATTTTACGCTGAATTTATATTGATACTGGGACGCTACAACATCAATGCAAAAACATATTTTTTAGGGTCGACCTTTGGGCCAACAAAATTTTCCCCTCTTTTCTCTTCAACACAATACAAAAATCTCATCATTAAAGAAATATCCATGAAAAAACACCAAATCACGTAGCGAGAGTTAGGCCCATACAATGGTCTCTACCAGCCAGAACTTCCAAGCCGATTTTCACCAATTTTTTTTATTTTCCGTAAGTCCGTATATTTCATTCAAAACCTTGAGGAGAGATTTCTGCGATATTTTCGTGGGGATGTAAACGAAAAAGTTTCATCAACCATCCGAAAACATCGTTTTCTGAAATCGTGGTGATTTATTTTTGTAGCAAATGGTGTGCATTTGCACTCCTTTTTAGACTTCTTGGAGTGTCGTAAGCAGACATGACAGCCGATGAAAAATCGCCGATTTGAAATCACCAAATGTGCGAAAGTCGACTGCTCAAGCCGATTTTAAGCCGATTCGAGTCAATTTTTTTCGACTCAAGCCGATTTTCGTCATTGAAAAATAATTTTTAATAGTTTCTTGTTTTAACTATTCACATAGTATACACGCAGTATGTATTTTTCCAAGGCGAGCGAGGAAAACAACCACATATCTTATACCGTCTTGTAGCAAGAATAAGGTGCATAACTACACATCCATCTGCACCTCACTACATCTTACTGCACCTTGGTGCACCTCACTACACTACACCCCTCCGCACATTGGTGCACTTGACTACACTACACCTCAGTGCACCTCACTTCAGCACCTCACTACACCTCAGTGTACCTCACTGCACCTCATCACACTTCACTATCTTTCACTGTACCTTGGTAGACCTGACTCCAAGTACACCAAGGTGTAGTAAAGTGCACCAAGATGCAGTAAGGTGCATTGAGGTGCAGTAAATTGTAGTGAGGTGTACTAAGGTGCAGTAAGGTACAGTGAATTGCAGTGAAGTGCAGTAAGGTGTAGTGAGGTGCACTGAGGTGTATTGCAGTGAGGTGAAGTTAGGTGCACCGAGGTGTAGTGTAGTGAGTTGCAGCAAGGTGCAGTGAGGTGTAGTGAGGTTCAGTGACATTTTGGATTTTATATTATAGATAAATCGAAAAAATATTTTTGCAAAATTTCACTGAAGGTATCACGACCTTCTATGTATCACTAGGATAGAAAATCTTTATAGCTTTCTATGTTAAGGGCACAGTTCATTGCATCATAAGCGGCGAAAACAAACAAAAATCAACTGGGTACTGACCGAACGAAACTCTTTAAATTTTGATTTACCGATAGAAAGTTTTATGCATTTCGATGTAAAAATAATAGTAAAATAATAAATGGTATACATAGTTTTATGTATCGAGCGGCTGAAAGTTCACTTGCTCTACTGTAAAGTGGACTTTACAGTAGGCAGATGTATATAAATTATTTTGCTTTAAATATGTGAATTTTACCGAACTCTTTGGCGTGAAGGATTGACAATTTATATTATTTTACTTCACAAAGGCATTGGAATCTTTTACTAAAGATACACCTCGACGCGAAGCGGTTGAATCACAGAAAATATGATCACGCAATTAGCGAAAATTTGTATAGACCGTGTCTTATCACCGAACCTCAAGTGGTGACATCTATGTTTTTTTCATATCTCGAGGGATGTAATGGCGCTATTATAGTCGAGGTGAAGTGAATGTACGATGAGCATTGCCCCAGAAATGTTCACGTTACTTAGACTTTGATTAAGCTATTTACCCCTTGCTTAATACTATAGTTTATATCATTTGGGCAGGTCGTGTCTTTTTTTTTTAATTTTCATTAAGATATAATGAAAATTATAGTCGGACTGTAATGAAAATTATAGTCGGACTGTAATGTAAATTATAGTCAAGTCGACCATGATATGTGTACCTCCCAGTTTTATGAAACTCGACTATAATATGGTCATTATACTTTCAGGTATATAAATAGCTACTTATATGCCCAAATGCTATAAGAGCATTTTCAACTGCGTTCGCAGAAAAGTAATTTTCTTTTTGAACAGTTTTAGGTTTGTCAGCGTTTTAAATGTCATTAACGTCAAATCAAACAGCTTTGGGATCATTCACAAAGTACGCACGCCACTAAGGGGGAGGGTGTTTCGCAAAACGCCTGCTACCATACATCGTAATGTACGAAAATGTGGGAGTGGGAGTGGGGTCAAGAAACTGCTTTTTTTAGAATGCGCACTTCGTGAATGTCACCTTTTACATTAAGATGCCTTCATCCAACGTGGACGTTGCGTGTCTTTCTTGTACATACATCTTATGCAATGTGACATTTAAAACTCTGACGAATCAAAAAATTGTCAAAAATATTCAAAAATAAAATTACCAATCTAGGTATCTCCAGACGGTAGATAAAATAGCGTACGCGTCTGTATTTGTTTATAATCTCGGGGCTTAAATCCCTCACCTTCGGCTCAGGATAAAAGCTTCCCCATCGAGGATTTATCCAGACAATTTTTCCCGCTTAATCTACTATTACGTGAAGAAAATTTACCTGTTACAAGCGTGCGTAGTCTTTTCATTTCGTCGTTTTGTTCTACTCGGGTAAGCTAGTCTAGAGGCAAGGCATGAACTGAAAAAATGCAGACAATAAAACACATCTTATTTCTGAAGGACCGACTGTCATTTCCGCTGTAGATTCGAAAATTCCAGCTTTCCTTTCAGTCTCTTCAACTTCATCACAAACAAAAATATCTCCTAAAAACATGTGCATTATTGGGATGAATGAACACCGTCTGTCTCACAGACAGAATATGAATAACGTTACCACGCTCTACAGATTCAAAAGTAAACTCATTGAAAGTCGTTAATTGGCGCTAATAATCTGTTTTTTACATTACATGGTATCGATGTAAATATTGACTCTGATGCAAATTTAAATGCAGACTTCATCGCACGTCAATCAATGTGGAATTGTGAATATAACATTAGAGCTAACAAATTTGTTTAAGCAATGCAGTGAATGAGATGATTAGCATTATGTGTGTATCCATAGAATTATTTTATTGATTGCTCTATCTTTGTAATACTTGAGAAGCTGCTATTAGATGATGACTTCGCGTACGTAAGTGAAAATTATTTCATTAGCTTGCATTTTACTGCACAAAGAGATCTGATGGAGAGTCTGTGTTAGAATAATAGGAAGATTACGGTCAGTAAACATGTATTGAAGTGAAGGAGCTCGTGAAAACGGTATATGGGAGGGTTTGATGGACTGACAACTGGGTTTTTTTTGTTATTTTTCAAACAATATTATTGCTACTCAAAACGCCAGCCGCCTTTCAAGGTAAAAAGACTTCACCGAAACATGAAAAACGCTATTCGACGAATTGTGAAAAACGGCCAGCAACTTATTCTTTTAAATAAAAGAGTCGTAAAAAGCGATGTCCTTCTCAAGAACTAAGTCGCACACTGCTAAGTGAAATACTGCTCAAAGTTAAATGGGATTTCCAATCAGCTTTTCCCCAATTTCAGAGTCTAATGTATGAATTGAGGAGGTGAGAACTTTCATTCAAGAGTACCGATCATCATCACCATAAAACTTGAAAGACCCTACGAAGGTGTACCACCCCCTCCATGCCCTCCTATCTCCCTCCAAGGAGTACCGATGATCGTGACAAATTCGCACATAACACCGGTTTTATTTATTTATTCTAATGACTTTAAGAAATTAAACTTGTACAATAATTTTGTACACGAATCACAATTTCTGCAAACGTTTATCACGTCGATAGGTACTCTTTGGTTTGAATAGGATTTAGACTTGAATCTTCAGATTGCTTAGCAATCAAATAGCGCCGTTGGTTAGTTCGTTCAGCTCGCTGATGTTGCCCGAGAAACAGTGAATTTTGCATTGGCTCAAAATGTGCTCCATTGTTTGGACCTCACCGCATGTGCACAGTGGTAAGTCGGCGAGCTTCCTTCGGTGTATTAAAAATGAACAATAATAACCTTGGCCAGTACGGAAACGGTTCAGACGTAGCCACAATTTCCTTTCACTTCGGATGTGAAATCGGTGATTAATTGTTTATTGATCACGTCTACGCCTTTCCACCATTCTTTCCATCTTGCTTTCTTATCGCCCATGTCATTTCGTTGATAGAATTTCCAGAAAGGATTTCTCGATTGTAAGCGTGTGGTCGTTGGCACTGATTCAATGTCCTTGAATATAGGAAGGTCGGCGTTCGCTTCAATTTTTGAGCATTCTCTGAGAACGGCTTCGTGTCGTGTGATTTGAGAAGGTGCTACATTACTGAGTGTTTATTTAGGTGTTATCCATACGGGTGAACAGTAGTCTGTTGTTGACAGTACCATAGCTACTGTTGAGATTTTTAACGTTTTTCCTGAGCATCCCCATGTCGTTCCCGCTAGTTTTTGCACTATGTTGACACGCGGCCTGAGTTTAGTTTTGACTCTTTCACAGTTTTGATGGTGTGTCAAGCTACGATCCAGGTCGTTGCCTAAGTACCCTGTACTCCACCGTCTTTCCGTTCATTTTCAGATCCAGAGTTCGTTTTGCTTCGCGGTTGTTCAGGTGGAAAATGAAGTGAACGGTTTTTCATATGTTTGGTTTCAGCCTCCAATCCTTGAAATACTTTCCCATCGTTTCCAAATCTTCATTCAAAAGGTTCTCCAGTTGTTCAAATGTTTTTGGTTGGATGGCCAAGGCATTGTCGCCTACGTAGATGAATTTTTTTGATTAGATAAATTTTAGAAATTACATTTGCAATTGGATTTGAATTAAAAATTTTTGATGTTCACGGGTGAGACACGAACTCACAACCTTCAACTTGCCGGGCTGATGCTCTACCATTGAGCTACCGTGGACATTTTCATTCCAAAAATTGGATTGGATTGAAAATACCAACGCGGTTATGAGTTTTTTGCGTTGAGTTTCAAATCCTAACTCGATGTATTTGGTGAGCGCTAGGATTTGGTCGCAGCAGTTTCTGTTTTTCCGGGAACCTGCTTGTTCTATAGGAATCGACAGCTCGATGACGTTCCTTATCCTTCCCAGCACGACTCTTTCGAAGAGCTCGTTGCAACAACTCAATGATGAGATAGGTCGATAGTTTTCGGCAAGCAATGCATCTTTGTTTGGTTTGAAGATGGCTATGACTTTGGCCATTTTCCACGATTTTGGTATTTGTCCAGAGACGTAAAAGTGCGTGAAAAACTTGGACAGCCATTTTCTTGCTGCTGGACCTAGATTTTTTAAAGAAACTGGGATATATGTTGTCGATTCCGGGGGCTTTTCTAGTTTCGATCTGACACCGGTGTGCTGTGGTCTAGCAATATTGATAATTCTAGAAGAACCTTTCCGCAGCTAGTACATCATAGATGGCACTAGGTTTGTGTGCAATTCACCACTGCCTCAATAGAAAGGATCTCTAAGTGACCTCCATGTGAGCAAAAAAGCTAACAAAAAAATTGCGGAACTAGTGAAACAAAATGATCTAGCCTCCGACCCGGACGAATTGTAACGGCGGATTATCATTATTATTAAAAGAACCTCGTTGCGGGTTGTGTGCTCAAAAAACGAGTATTTAGACAACAAAACACCAAAATGATGCATCATATAGAAAATTACTTATTCATCACACTTCTGGCCATTCAACACAAATACTTGTTTCCATGAAATAAAAAAAAATAATTTGAAAATGTTCATGTCCATCACCACAAAGTGTAATGAAAGTTTCTTGACTGAACAACATTATTACCACATTAAGCAATAATCGTCTGAAGCAACATAATCTCTAATGTGTAACAGATGGTAGACTCCACGTACGTGAAAAATATTGTTATTAAAAATGAATGAATAAACTTTTGTTTTGTATACATTTTCACCTGTAACTTATGGGTTAACTGATACAAATAAAGAAACGAGACAAAGAAAAGAACAAGATCAACAAATTACGTAAAATCTCTTTATTTTAATTTTAAGTTGGCACACATCCTAGACAGAAACATTTAAAATAAATATTGATAGAAATTGCACCTTTGCGCAATTGTGCAAAAGCAAAATTAAACAAAACAAACTCGATGGCGTGTTAGCACCTAAGCCCGAGCGCATTGGTGCAAATCGCGTCGATCAACAGGCATTTGTTTCTTTCAATGAACAGCAGAAGGAAACGGTGTTTTCCTCCTAATAGATGTAAATATTTCTTTGATGCGTGAGTTCCGAAAATGTATGGAAACATTGGAGGTCTTTACGCTCGATGATCTCTTCTTCATACCCTCGTATTCTGTGCCAAGGAGTCCCCTAACTTCTAAATCCAATTTAATTGAGTCTATAAAACTTTTTCTTTTCGCACACCGGGTACCTGTGCAGTATCCTCGCTGGAAGCCTATCATTACTCATCCTCTGAACGTCCTCGCAGACGATTAATCTTTGCCGCCTCTTCTACTGACGTAATTTCTAAATTGTTCCTGATATCGTCGTTCCTCATAGGATTGTCCCGCTGTTCCCTCCGATTCACCTTTGCTATGCAGGTCATGCATAAGGCATCCGAATGGACCATGGCTATTTCGACAAAAGTGACGTAAAATATTATTTTATACAAAGAGTTGTTTTGCGGCATGCCGGAAAAATGCACCAATTTTTTTATAAAATTAATTAAGTAATAAATGAAAGGAGCAGTTCAGTTAGTACAGCCGCCGAAATCGAAAAAAATGAGCGATGGCGGACACTTAAATTGAATTTCAAATCACAATGTAACTCTTTATAACCCTAAAAATTGTATAGTTTTTGATTTCCAGCGTAAAGACCGCTCATAACATAGTCAATACTATTCGGTAGTACATTCGACCTTCGTCAGTTCGTTTGCGGCTGTCAAATGGGGCTAAAATTTTGTAATTTTTTTCAAGAAAAACAACAAAATAAAAAAAACGGTACGTTTTGAAGGTATGCCGTAGAATAATTTATTGCTTACAGTTACGTTTTACGTCTGTTAAAATTAACTTGTCAAAATAGCTATGGACCATTCCACCCGACGTTCACTGCCATATAAATTCGTTGGCCTGAAGATTGATCTGTGAATAGCTAACTTAATTCCTTCTTGTTGAACACATGCGACCTCGATATTCCTCTGCTAATAGAGATAAGTCATCCGCATTGGCCAGGATTTTCATGATTACTTCACCCACTTCTAAATTTTCTTGCAAATTGGCCTGCTTGATAATCTTGTCCATACAAATTATGAACGGAAGAGGGGAGAAGCAACAACCCTGACGAACCCACTTTAAATGGCGCCCAATAAACTCCCATTGGCGCCATGTTCGCTGAGCACCACGAATAGCTTTTGCCTCCATACCCGATGTCTTTTCTAAGTCTATGATGCACAAGTATAAATCAATATTTCTTTCAAAAATCTTTTTCTATAGCTTCCCTGAGACAAATGATGTGATCTTGACACCCTCTCTGAAACCCAATCTACACGAACACTCGCATAAACTTTTCCTACCACGCTCAAAAGCGAAATCGCTCTGTTGTTGCTAAAAACTTCACGGTTGCCTTCTTGAAGATCGGAGCAATAACATCGAGCCTCCAGTCAACGGGTACGACTGGGGACTTCATGGCTAAATTAAAAATTCTACACAGCCATTGGGTCCCACCTGGCCCGCTTTTCTTAATGAATTCTGTCCTAATTTCGTCTACCCCTGCGGATTTTCCTGTCTTCAGTCTGCTGACCTTTCGTGACACCTCCTCTAATGTAATTTCCTCGTCAGTATCCGAGCCAGTATCCTCTTCCCTATCAGGATTAACTACCGAATTGACAGAGGCAAATAGATCCTGAAAGTAATCCAGCAAACGATAATTTGTCAAAAAATATTTCCATGATAAATAGTTACCGAGTCAGTGGTAAATTGCAAACAAACCTAGTGCCATCTAGGATAAACTAGGTGCAGAAACTAGTTGGGCCTTGAATGCCGGTTCGCCCCATCAATGTGTTTTACCGACAGGCAGGACCACGCTTAACGGTAGCTAGCATTTTGCTGCATTCTGGTGCTAAATATATGTTCGCCTAAAGTCAGACTCAGATATTTGTACACAGAATTCATCGAATATGGGTGACGTCATATTTGTCATTCTTCTATCTACGATTCGTTGCGGCACCAAATTCTCAACTACCCATATTATGAAGCATGGGTGTGCGTAGGAACGTTACTTTCTTGAAGAAAAATCCTACACAGAATTTGTCCCCACCAGGATTGAACCCGAATATTCTCGGTGGAAAGCCATTACGTTACCACTGAGCTAACCCTTCCCTCTAGTGATGGTTGCCGAAATCTCGGTAATTACGATTCTTTTGGAGTTGTGATAACCAGAAGCTCGAAACTAATTGAGATTCGCTCAGACAAAATAAAAATCAAGGGAATGGACTCATCGGTGAGTAAAACATCGAGGTGACTATTCACGCTCAAACCCTCAGCATACCCTTCGCTTCTAGAACAAAAAATACTATAAGCCACTGAGTTGGGAAGAATGGTGGATGTAACAGTACTGACGCCGTTGTTTTTTATTAAAGATAGTTGTTCCACCTAGGGTGGAACTCGCACGGAGGCCTCTATTTGGGCCCATTGTGCTACTATTATTATCTCGTGCACTCTGTTACTATGCTGTCAAATCTACCTGAACTAGCTATGTAGTTTAGGATATTCTGTGGATGTAGACAATTAACTAGGTCGTACTTTATTGTGTATCCTCCTAGGTGCCTCCTTCTTGCGGTGATGAACGCTGGGCAGTAACAAAGAAAGTGCTCTGCTGTGTCCATGGGGTCCCCACATTGGTCGCAGCTTGGGTCTGTTCTGTAGTGGTGCCAGTGAAATTCTTAAGCCTCGTGCGGCTGACGTTGATGAGGTATTTGGATGTCTTCCTGTTGATTCTAATGCATTTTTTTGCTTGACGACAGCCCTGGGTGTTGTTCCAGTAGGATTTAGCTTTGTTACCTCTGCGCTGCAGTATAATGTTTCTTATCTTAGTGAAAGATGTGGTCATAGCGAGTTCTGGGCCTTGTAGTTTCCTGCAAGCTCCACTCTTTGTCAGTGTGTCAGCGGTGTCATCACTTACGATTTTTGAATGGCTAGGTACCCATATCAATTTCACTCTATTTGATAATGCGACTTTGTTGAGGACTTCGTAGCATTCCAGAGCCAGTGCTGATCTAAACGTGTTAGCTGACAAGGTCTTTGAAGTTCCTTGGCTGTCTGAACAGATAAATATTGACTCTTCAACGATGCGATTCTCTTTGACTATATGGGAACTTTCCAGGATCGATCTTATTTCGGCTAATAATATAGATGTTGAGGTGCCTAGTGGAATGGATTTCTTTACGTCAAGTTCCCTACAGTAGAGGCCAGCTCCAGCTGAGTTACCTATAATAGACCCGTCAGAGTAGAATACTATATCGTTACTAGGTGGTAGAGAGCCCTCTAGCTATAGTTGTCTTGGAGGGATGTCCACCTCGAATTTTTTGTCAAACCTGTATGTGGGTGTAATCCAGTATGTAGGCATTTCCACAGAAGGGTTATGTTTTACGAACTCGCTCCATATTTTTGTATGCTTTGTCATTCTCATAGTGGCGCCATTTACCCCCGAGCCAACCTACTTGATAGTTATTTATGTACTCGTTTTGGACGATTGATTTTAGGCAATTTCGCGAGTAGCTAAAATGCCTAAAAACAATTAAACAAAACAGGTACACAAATAACTATTAAGTGGGTTGGCTCAGGGGTAAATGACGTCGAGTCAAGGGGGCATAAGGTCGAGTCGTTCTGAGAAGTTGTTCACATTTCTCGCCGGTTCAAAAAGTCGATCATCAGTACACCAAACGCCAAAAAAATAAATTGTAATTTGAATGCATAAACTACAACTTATCTCATAACTTAACACAAATGAAAAACATTAAAAAGAACAAGAAGAAATTCATTAAAGTTTATATGCTAATTTGTTTACACCTCATGACCACCGTGTGGATATTGTTCTTACAGCACTCACTCATTCATACGCCAGATACCTGTTCGAGTTGTATTTATTTCCTCTTAGTTTATACGGTTTTTTTATATTATTTTTTTTAATAAAAATATAAATTAAAGAAAAAATAAATGAATTTTTATGCGATTATTACATTATGAAGAAAATGAGAATTTTATATGATTTCACTGACGATTCAAGTCCATGTGCTATATGAATGCTAATTTCGTGTCTATATATTAATTTATGGATACTTTATGAGCATCTGACCGTAAATCCATATCGTAATTAGATTAATAATTAAAATATAGTTCTTGGACGAGAATCGCTGTCCAGTCTCCGGTAAATAAAATTTCTAACAAATGTTCACTTGAATAATAAGAAACTAGTTGTTATTTGTTGCGATTATAGGGCGTCAGCTTCATTTACCATTGGAATTAATTAAAAAAAAAAAATGATTGCAACGGTTCGCAAAGAGAAAAGAAGATAATCCTTGGATGTAAAGAAATCCTAAAATAGCTAAATTCAATTCTATAGAATTAGTTTTTCAAAAATTAAAATTAAAATTAGTTTTACACTGATCTACAAGCGACTCAAGAAATGCGTTTGTAACATGCGCCGCCGACGTATTTTATCCGCCGTGCACGTATTACGAACGCCCGCCGTGTGCGTACTATGTGAGTTCATAATACGCTCGTTTCGTATGGCTTGAATTATGCAATACTTGGAGCTCATAATACGTTCACCGCGTATATAATACGGTGGCGGCGATATATTTATTATATTATAATATATTTAGTATTATAATTATATTATATGATGCTTTATTGCATAAGCGAAATTAATAATTTTTATGGGGAAACGCTGCGCGTATGCAATAATAGTTATTAATGCAACTCGTACCACATATGGCTATTATAGTGCGAGGTTAGAGAAAAGTCCCAGGGCGGCAGCCCGTGGACTTCTCTCTAACCAAGCACTATAATAGACATATGTGGTACAAGATGGATTTATAATTTATTATCATTCTCGACTAATAATGGAAAAACGAAAAAAATTAAGTAAAATGTACTCTTCATGTGAATTATTAATTTTGATTCAAATACGCATCGATTGATGAGTATGCTTTGCACAGAAATTTCAAGGTTCAAAAAAAGAATTGTGAATTTTGAGGTCATTCTCAACTTAATGTGTGACCATTAATGCTTATCAAAACAAACATTCACAATAGCCTCTACTTATAAATTCATATTAGTCGAGTTTTCGAGCATTCACAATAGCCTCGACTAATAAATCCATGACAGTCGAGTCTACCAATAAGTGTCATATGTTACTCTGTTTTCTAAATTTACATCTTCCATTATTAGTCGAGAATGATAAAAAATTATTTTTATCATTCTCGACTAAATATGGCCAATGTAAATTGAGAAAACAGAGTAACATAGGACACTTATTGGTAGACTCGACTATTATGGATTTATTAGTCGAGGTTATTGTCAATAACGAAAAAAACTGTCCTGTGTCACCGTGAATGAAATCATCATGGAAACATGAATGAAAGTCATTCAAATATTTGTTTTGATTATCGTTAATGGTTTCATATGTAAGTGGGAATGATTGAAAAATGTTGTAACACACACAACAAATGGATGAGAATAACTTTTTTAGACTTTTTCTCCATTTGTAATTCGCGATTTGTCGAATTGAAAAAAATTTATTTCAAAACAAAACATTTTGACATTCAGTCCAAAGCATACTTTTCAATGGGTTGTACTTGTATTTAGTCGAGAATGATAAAAAATTTTAAATCCAACTCGTATCCAAATCCATATGTACCAATATAGTGCTTGGTTGGAAAAAAGTCCACGGGCTGGAGCCCTTGCACTATATTGCTCATATGTAGTACGAGTTGCATATTTGGTAATTTTTTATATTTTTTCTGGGATTTTTTGGGGAATTTCGGGAATTTTTGGGAAAGTTGTTCCCAAATAATGTGCTGTGCTGTGGAACCATATATGCAGCTTGTGTTGTACCCCCCTGACACCTAGTTTTTCGAATTCTACGTAAAATTTTAATTGAAATCGACATTTTACTCATTAAAATTGGTCCAGTGGATCCGAAGATATGACCTTTTGAAAATCGTCATTTTCCATACAAAATGTGCTATTTCATAGAAGTTAATGAAACATCCAGTTAATGGAAACATCCTACGTTAGTTAGTGGGTGGGTGGGTTAGTTGGTTAGTTCCAGAGCCATTTGTGTGAAAACCGACTTTTTTGGCTCGTGCTCGAAAACGGCTCGATAACTTTTCTTGAAATTTTGCAGGGACCTTCGGGTGGGCATTCTACGCCATATGAGAAAAAAGGGGGTACTTGCCTCGTTTGGGCGCCAGTGCTCTTAGAAGGCGTCATAGAAAGCCCATATAAAAGAATGTTTTGTACGTGTGTGTGAGTGTATTCAATGTATGGGTCAAATATGAGCAAAATTTTTGGACTGTGTTAGGATGGAGATCGATGTTTGGTGTCAAAGGAAAAGTTATTGTATCGGGTGTGTAGTGTGTCAGGGTGGTCAGGGTGACCAACAAAATGGCCGACGGTGGTATGGGACGGACTTAGGGGGAAAATTAATTTTTTTTTTGTTGGAGATGGATGTTTCGTGTCAAAGGAAATTTTTTGCCCCTTTTTTTCGGCGGAAAACACATCACGCAAAACTTAACTTTTTTTCGTGTCAAATCTGAAAGAACAGAAAAACTATAAGATTGGGGGTCCGGCATTTGTGACGCGTTTTTTTAATCAAAAGTGAAAATATTTCAAAAGAATTTTTTACGTTCCGAAGCTGTAAGCGTCACTCAAATTAATATCAGTTGTTCTGGAAGAAAGGACGAGGACTTGCGTCACGTTTCCCTTTTAAAAAGGGATTTTGCTGTGATAAAGTTTATTTACGAGCTAGAGAAGTTAAGCTTTTTTCTAAAATGTAATTCTCACCAACTTTGCCTTTAGAAGCAACTTTCTATCCCTGACAGTTCTAGAGATATGCGTCATCATGCCCAATTCTAGAAGTGATCATATCTCAGGATTATGGCAATTTTACCTTAAACCGTGAAACACGTGTTCTCCAAAATTTTATTCGCCACAACTTTGCCTTTGACAGCAAATCTCCATATTGCATAGTTGAGCAAATATAGACGAATAACCGTCTGCTTTCGTACAGTGCCAGGAAACTCAATTTCGTCCATTCCATCGGTCCCAATTTCCACAAAGAAAAAATCCCAGTTTTGTGAGATCAAATGCTTTCGTTTGATACCAAAATGAACAATTTCAGTGCTAAACTTGCTGAGATATTTGCGAAAAAGTGTCACTGACCTTCGAAAAACCATGTTTTCGGTCATTTTTTTCGACGATATTATAAGTATATACTAGATTATATTAAAAGCATCCCCCTCACTCCCGCCCCGATCTACCCCATGTTACAATAAAAGTTCTTGCAGTAAATGTATAGGACCTTTGTATGTACTTCGTAGGGGTCCAAAGATATTTAATTACTTGATTGGGCGACTATAATAATTTGTTATCTTTGTCACATTATTCCGGTGTCACTTTGTCATCTGGGAAGAAATAGTATTTTAACTCTTATGATGTGATTGTTGTTAGAAGAAGAAGCAATTACTAACAGAGCATCAAAATAGAAGCTTTAGGTTAAGGAAACACACACCCCACGCCCACACCCACACACACACATGTCTTTATTAGAGAACTTCAGCGGGTTTTTGGCATACACGGAACTTTTCAACAAAACGACGATTTCCAACAAAAATATAAATTTCTAAAATTAATGCTGAAAGTGCAGTGCAACGGGCTGGAAGTATTAGTTTGATTTTTGCTTTTGCGTTGGGAATTTTCGTTTTCGTTGGAAATTCTCTTTTTTGTTGATAAATTTTTGAAATTCGAAGTATCGTGTTGACGGACATATTTTTTTTGCATTTTTTCTTATTTTTAGACCCTGAAGCGAAAAAGTAACCAACTCCCGGATCCAAATTCGGCTCTAGGACCGATTATCCCCAGTCGAAATACCCCTGACAAAATGTCCCTAGACAAAATATCCCCAGATGTAATGTCTACTCAGAACTGGTGAATATGGTAGGTATTTTTAATTAGTATTCTGCCCCCTCACCCTCGTGCCGGGCTTTTGTAAGCCTTGTAGGTGGCCTTACGTAAATGGGGCTCTGCCCCCTTACCACCGTGCCTGCGGCGGGCTTTTGTCAGCCTTGCAGGCGGTCTTAAGTAAATTGGGCGCTGCCTCAAACCCCGCTAGGGACTCCGCCCCTTAGACCCCGCAAAGGGTGATTTTCCCCCTTGACCCCCCTTTTCGGGTGCTGCCGCCTCTCGACCCCGCTTTTAGGTTTTTGGTTGTTTATTTCAAGCCTTCACATTGAATATTCTTAGTTTTTGAGTGTGGATATTTTGTCTGAGGGGATATTTTGTCCGTTTTTTTTAATGGAAATATTGTGGTTATTATGTCCGGTTATTTTGTCTGGGGATATTTTATCCACGGGGATACTTTGGGAGGGATATTTTTTTTAGACATTCGGTCCTAACCCCTCCAAATTCGACTGGTTACAAACGTCGTGTTAAACGCAATATAGATACCTTTTCGAAGCACTTCATTCGTCGCACGGGTCTAAAAGTAAGTCAAATTCATTCATTTTTCAATTTTTACACTCTTTATTAAAACAGCCAGAAACGCCAATTCGACATAAAAAATCAGATCTCACTAGCTGGAAGTGCCAGCTAACATGGATGTCAATTGAATTGTTTTTTAATATAAAGTTTTGTTTGTAAAATAAAGATTTTGCTGAATTTGTATCTTACAATAAACAATGCAACTTCAACAAAACTTTTATTTATAACTTACTGCAACTTGTAAGCGAGCATTTGATTTGAAATTGGAACACCGACCGTAATGAGACTTAATTAGAATGTTTGTCGAAAACGTGGAATGATGCAGGTTAAGCAATAAACTTTTTATAGAGTGAAGTAAGTCACACAAACACAAATCATGTATTTTATTTACATTTCGTTTGATTTGACGTTAATTGAAATTGTGTTTTGTAAATGGAAAAAAATTTCACTCATAAAATATAACCAGCCACCACGATTGGACAAGTGCTTCAGTCTCAGCTGCAATACAGTTTACATTTTCTAATATCCAAACCAGACAGTTATCTAAATCTCTGCATTTTTAATTGCATCACACGGTAACATTGATTAATTACAGGTGGACAACTTTTTCCAATGAAATTGTAACAAAAATGGCAAATGAATTACTCGAATTGACTGTAACGAGCTCAGCACAGCAATGAAAGAGAAGAATTTTCCAACATTTATCAACTGATTATCGATTAAAGTAATTCAGGCGACATGAAACATAAGTATGTTTATTGCACAATTATTAACCAACACTAAATACTTCATGATTTGCGGCATGCCACTAAGATTCATTTTTATTGCGCACGGTTGCAGTTCAATCGTATTAAAACGAATAATTTTTCCCCATTAGAAATTATAAAATCTGTTCGTTTTAGCTGTTACGCTTACTTAATAAACATCCTTGTTTATGATGAAATGTTAACGCGTTAAGTGATTAAGTATTATTCGGTTTAAAGGCGACTCATTCGTGTTGGGCTTGGTATTATGCAGGTGGCAGATATCTCGGTGGAGATAGAGCTTTGAAATTTCTACCAATCGTTTTTCGTTGGTTGTACTGCTACTGTACCAGAATGAGCATTCGATGATTTTTATTTTTTTAGGGTAAATTAGGTGTCTCACTCCAATGAGCGTATTGTAGATTTCCAGCTGAAAGACACCCGCAAATTTCCCTCTGATAAGAATAATCAATTCATCGAAGTATCCTTGCCCAAAGATGCCATTCTAATTCAATTTCCTATATGGGAATCTATCACTAGTGGGAAAAAAATACTTTAAGACATACTTTCACTACCCGTCTTGTAGCCGCACATGTCGACTTCAACGACTCTATTTTTAAGCTTGCTACATTGCCGAAGGCGTATATAGATTGTCCCATATGATAGGCACTCAGAAGAAAAGCCGCTTCTCTGATAAAGATTGGATTCTTTAGGGAAGTTTAATCATTGAATAAACCATTGTCATTGGTATAAGAAAGTAGCGATAAAAAAGGTTAATTTTTGATTCATCGGAGAGTCACTGATGATTCCCTCTGGTTCACCTTAGAATCACCCATAAGCCACAGCTTCTCCAAGTCGGGTCTGCAGCCATTCCCATCTTGCTGAGATGGTAGTTCAAACTGTTGTGATCTGTTAAGATTACAACTACTCTCCTCAATTCTCTCCTGTTGAGGCTCACAGAAACTTCGTATTCCCGGCATTACATCCGGTTAGAAACTCTCTCGATTGCCTGCAGGTTGAGAGTGTATCCCATCTATCCTGGTGGCACCGACCTGTCTTAGTCTTCACTAGTGACTTGATTAGACCTGCATATCTACTGACAGCAGGTTCTGGTCCGGTGAACGCAGAACTACTGCCCTCTCTGGCCAACTGGTCAGCTCTATCGTTTCCTTGTACCCCTGTGTGCCCTGGTACCCATGACAATATGAGTTCGTTGTCTCTTGACAGAGTTTCCAGCGCTTCGAAGCACTGATGAACCAACTTCGACGAAATCTTGACTGATGACAGTGCCTCGATAGACGATTCACTGTCAGAACAAATCACAATTCTCTTATATCTGACGCAATCTCGTTGCATCATATCCGAACTTTCACAGATAGCAATTATCTCCGACTGAAAGACGGTGGTGTATGAACCCAGAGCTATGAATACATCGTAATCCAAGTCTACTGATTGCACGTCTGCACCAGTTCCTACATCTGTCTTCGATCCGTCCGTGTAGATCACGACATCTGCTTCATTAGAGGCGTTCCGAGTTCCCATTCAGATCTCGCTGGCCGACACGTTTCAAAATTCCTTTCGAAGCAGAAACGTGCTCGCATAGAGTCTTCTGGCATATCTACTTCGCTAAACTCTTCTCTGAGTCTTGCGAGAATACTCGCGTGACCGAAATTTCGATCATCCGCAATCCAATTTCCTCCTTTGTACAGCCTGTACACTATCATTTCAGCTTCCTGTTTTAAAAACAGGTCTAGCGGTGGCAATGAGAGCAGTATTTCCATCGCCGCTGTCGGCGTCGATGTCAACACTCCAGTTATGCTCAGACACGCTAGTCGCTGGATACTATCAACTTTCTTTCGCGTAGCGCCTAGTTCTACCCGTGTTGCCCATACCATATAACCGTAAGTCAGTATAGGCCTCACCTTGTCTGTCAGCTTAAGGACAGTTCCGAAAAGTGAATGAATCATAAGTGATTCCCCGATGAATCATCGGTGATTCCCCGATGAATCATCGGTGATTCCCCGATGAATCATCGGTGATTCCCCGATGAATCATCGGTGATTCCCCGATGAATCATCGGTGATTCCCTGATGAATCATTGGTGATTCCCCGATGAATCATCGGTGATTCCCCGATGAATCATCGGTGATTCCCTGATGAATCATTGGTGATTCCCTGATGAATCATTGGTGATTCCCCGATGAATCATCGGTGATTCCCCGATGAATCATCGGTGATTCCCCGATGAATCATCGGTGATTCCCCGATGAATCATAGGTGATTCCCCGAAGAATCATCGGTGATTCCCCGAAGAATCATCGGTGATTCCCCGATGAATTATCGGTGATTCCCCGATGAATCATCGGTGATTCCTAGATGAATCATCGGTGATTCCCAGATAATCATCGGTGATTTACCGATAACAGACGTACGGACGGACAGGAAGGGTGAAAACATAAAGAAAGCGATAAAGGTAGAAAATGCTTGAGGGGAAAGCTTTCTATGGGTACGTGATAGCAATGCGTCGTGACGCAAGTCTTACACGTAAAAAATGTACAAGAACGTTTTTCGTAGAATAAGGAGCACATAAACAGAAACT
Source organism: Pseudolycoriella hygida (assembly GCA_029228625.1). Classification (NCBI taxonomy): domain Eukaryota; kingdom Metazoa; phylum Arthropoda; class Insecta; order Diptera; family Sciaridae; genus Pseudolycoriella; species Pseudolycoriella hygida. The sequence continues at coordinate 142,769,796 of CM055404.1, forward strand.
TTTTGACGTCTTTCCTGAAAATATTTTTTTCATATTCTACGGAAAATTCTAAGGCGAATTGCTTTTTCACTCATTAAAAGCGGCCAAGTCGATCTAGAGATATGAAAGCTTTCGATGAGTAGCGACATCTGCATTTTTCTATACAACATTCATATGATTTAGCACAAAAGCTGAGCCGTTTTTATCCAGTAGCGGAATCATTGTTTCAGTAGTGACACTATGCCGTCACAAGTTTTAATTTTTGCCACCAGGCTGCCTACTTTACGCCGTTGAACCAAGTACATACTGGTGTCAAATTGACAAGTACTTGTTGTTGGCTTCAACATTACCTAACATCACTTTTTGCAACCAGGCCAAAATTACACTCCTCCACTTGTTGCAACTTTCTTAAGGCTGCGTACTTCAGATTCAAGATTCGGTACATCGATGTACTAGAGAATGAACCAATCTAGTTCCACTTAGAGGTGTGCGGTCGACCTTTTTTTCCAAATGGGACCCGAAGCGAACCCGAACCAGACCCGATCTAAAATGAAACTTTCAAGCCCGACGCGAACCTTATCCGAAACCCTGACCCGAACCCAAAATTTTTTTAAAAGATTTCTTTTGAAATGATTTTCAAACTCAATTTGGGAAAATAATTGAGAGAACTTTTTTTTTTGGGTCGGGTTTTGCTGGTTGAGGTCTTCAAACCCGACCCGACCCCAAAAAACGAAAATGAAAACACGACCCGACCTCACAAAAAAATAAATTCAAAAACCCAACCCGACCCGACAAATTGATTCGGGTTCGGGTTGGGTTTCAGGCGGCCCGCTCACCTCTACACCTCTATCTAGTACATGAACGAACAAAATTGCTGGATTATACGGAAATTATCAGAAAAATTGTAACAAATTAGCGATTGTACTGATTTTCGAGATTGTATTGCATTGACATGTCTGAAGATTAAATTGCATGAAGGTCGTGAAGGCACATTAGCGCAGATTTTAAATAATTTATTATGTAAATGTTGTTTTACTTGATGTGTTGATGTATCTGTTCCTTTGATCTGATCTAGCGTTAGCCATTTAAACAAAAGTTTCTATACATTCGCTCAATGACATCAACCTGCGTTCTTTTTAATGCAAAAATAGAAGAGTTGAAAATAATTTAAATGTTTGGCTAAATCGTGACTCCCTCCTTCAAACCGATCATGATGTTGTAACATAAGGTGGACATTACAAACTGTAGATATTCCTCGAGATATTTGCATAGCGATAAGTGAAAAGATGGAATGTTGCTGTTGTTTCACAAATTGCTTGCAAGTTTCTTTAAATTTCATGTCTATCTTATCCATAATCCTAAAATCAATGAAAATGAACTCTTACAAATCTGTTGTCATTTCACCGACAGTGTCCTAAGGTTTTATTGTTCAGGTATGACACTGGCTGCTACAAAGAGCGCTGTTATACACAAGTTATTGGCCAATTACGACATTAGATTCCTTTAACATTATGCACATTGCTGAATTAATGTTTCAGAACATTTACGCAAGCGAATGTATGCAGCCGATCTAATAGACGATATTAGATGTTTCACGGATACAATCCCTTTGTTCACTCAGTTCTAGTGTTAGCTTTATGATGGTCATTACTTTGGACGGAATTATTTGTGTAGCGTATAAGTTGCTTTATTCCAAACGTGTTTCGTAAATGCATGCACATTACGTATGATTTATTATCGGATCTAATCTTTATGTGTGCGTACTGCAGTCCTATCTGTTTATCTAAATGTAAAAGCCTCTATAATCGTGAAAAAGACTTGGGAAATGTTTGTCTCTTTTTATGTACGCCTTTTGTCGTATTGATTGCATTTACGAGGGAATTTTATGTTCATCACAGTGTTTATTATTATAACTTGTTTGTCACAGTGTTGGGTCTCAAATAGGTGAGAAATATTATGTGTCCAGTGCACTTAATATCCATTTTACAATAAATGTTTTATTTATGCCAAGCAAAAGGAGTAATAATCTTATAGCTTAACATGATATACGTTACGACTTCAATGTTAAGTGGTCGGCATTTGAAATGATCTCATTAATCGTCTATTTATTTCATCAAAATAAAGACGTCTTATGAATACAAAGCCCATGGGGTTCTAGTAAGCAATCAAACGGTAAAAGTATCGTCTTGAAAAATTGAATAGAATTTACTTAACGGTTCTCGTCAAAGACTTTCCTATAGAGGTGGCGCTTTTCCACGATATTTATACGACGTCTACATAATTATTTCAGCCCATATTACCGGCATAAAATACACATGATTTGGCTACATATACGTGTATAGTAATTGTAACAACCAACGAACGGTTCAAAATTAAGATCTGAAATGGAAATGTCCACCATGAGCACCACCCCGGCAAGGTGAAGGTTCCGGGCACGGGTCCCAGTCGTGGCAAATTTTTCCTTTCAGATTTAATTTCAGAATTATTCCTTCCGTTTGCTCAACTTAATTTAACATTAACATTAACACAGAAAATTTTGTTAGAAAAAAAATTTCTCCGAAAACAAATTGTCTTCGAAAAAAAATTGTCTTCAAAAAAATTTTTCTCCAAAACATTTCTCCAAAAAACTTTTCCCTGCAAAACTCTTCTTCCGAAAACAGATTTCTCAAAAAAAATTTTTCTCCGAAAAAAAAATTTTCTCAAAAAAAAAAAATTTCTCCGAAAAAAATTTTTCTCAAGAAAAAATTTTCTCCGAAAAAAATTGTTCTTAAACACCTTCGGCTACCATTGGAACACTTCGAATCCCACACACTTCCCACATCATCCCACACACTTCCCACAACCACAACATTCCACACACTTCCTACATCATCCAACACACTTCCCACATCACTCCACACACTTTCCACATCACTCCACACACTTCCCACATCACTCCACACACTTCCCACATCATTCCACACACTTCCCACATCATCCCACACACTTCTTACATCATCCCACACACATCCCGCATAATCAGACACACTTCCTACTTCATTCTATACATTTTCCGCTTGATTTCACACACTTCCCATTTCATTCCACACACTTCCCACATCATCCCACACACTTCCCACATCATCCCACACACTTCCCACATCATCCTACTCACTTTCCACATCATTTTCGGTTACTTCAAAAAATTTTTTTTCTCGCAGTCGCTCTACGGCAGCGTAGCTCATTTCGGACCACTTTAACCGACTCCTGGCAACGAACCCCCCAAACCGATTTCCACAAATTCGGTTTCGTTGGCTTCGTGAGATCGATACCATTCATTTGATTCCCCATTCACCGTGATGTAGCCGAAGAAGTGCTCCCGTTGGTGGTTTTTTATATATGGGGGTTGTATGAAAATTTTGAAGGCCAATAACTCAGTTCCAAGATTTTTTTGGAGGTATTCACCGGCTGAATTTTCCATTTGGGACCGAAAGTGAACTTCCCTAAAAATTTTAAGGAAATCGCCCGGGCGGTTCTCGAGAAAAAAAAGTAGATACATGGATCGTGGACACACAACACAGGAATAAAATTTTGATTATTTTCAAACATATTTTTACCATTTTTATATGGAAATTGGTCATCTTTGATTGGCGATATCTCGGCTCGTTTTCAATCGATTTTGATGATCCAAAGTGCGTTGGAATCAGGATAGGAAGTAGTTTTCTTTGGAGGGGGAGGGGGCCAGGGGGAAAAACTCCAAGGTTCGCCTATACATCGTGTCTTGTCCCAAAGGTTTTTGTATGGAGTTTTTTGGGTTTGTGGACGTTTTTTTGGGTGTGGGTACTGCGTCACGCCCTCTGCTACCGCTACGGGCATGATATAAATTTTTCATTCATGTAAAAATGATGTAAAATTAATGTAACTAATGAAAAAATGATGTAAAAGGTTTTCTAATTTGGAATGTAAAAATGATTGAAAAATAACGTAAGAGAATCCGTCGTTACTACATTAATTATCCATCTTTTGTACATCTTTTTTACATCATCTTATGCATGAATTTTCCATCACTTTTCCATGAAACATACACAAAACTTACGTTATTCTTACATCCAAAGTATAATTTTGTCGAATATAATTCTGAAATTTACCCTGATGTATCAAGAAACAAGAACGTCGAGAACTGTGTGGTCAGATGCTACTCTTGCATAGCTTTTCGATTGAAGCTCATAGAGAAAGTCGAAGTGCAGTTTTTGTAAAAGCTCTTAGGTTAATATTGAAATTTATTTTGATTGGCTTTTATTATAAGTTTCATCGATCATTGGAGTTCCATGAGAATTATTTTGCGCAAAAATAATTGCGACAACCAATAGGAGGACAGGATTTTTCGTTAAAATAAGTTAACGATTCGTAAAAAATTATTCAACGTAAAACTCTGGCCTGCTATTGGTCGTCGCAATTATTTTTGCGCAAAATAATTTTCATGAAACTCCAATGCTCGATGAAACTTACAATATTTCAACTGATTCATGATATCTGCAAAGCTTGAAATGTTGCGATCGATTTCAAATTTCCTGTTCTTGCGAAGATTAATACTTGGCTTTGAGGAGTTTCAGAACAAACAGACAATTTGTCAAATTATAAACTTAATCCTTACCTCAAAGGCATTTTGTTTACCTTATACGTCCATAACTAATGCGTAATATTCGGAATGTAGAGTTTTTCATTAGTCGAAAACCCTTTTGCAAATACCATCGCTTAGCAATAAGATAGATACAATCTTGCGGCAATAAAATGTATATTTAAATCAATGGTCATAAATAAAAGATGCCTTCAAACTGAATGGAATACAATACAATATTCTAATAAGACAAACAGGTATAATGGCACTCGTATGGGCATTTGGTTCGCAGGTCATGTGAATGTAATTGACTGAAAGTGGACACTTTTGCTATACGTAAATACTATAATCGCAATCAAATACAAAGTAAAGTAATAAAAAAATTAATGAACGATGGAGGTAAAGTTTAATTGTCAATCGTTCAACTCGCAAGTTCACATGGTGGAATTTATTTTTAGATTTCCATATATAGACGTCAAAATGTGAAGATTCAAAAATGTACTGAATCCTAACTTCAACTCCTCATAAATAACTGCTGCTCTTTAATTCATGAAATAACTTCTTTATCTAGGCGAACAAGTTGGCAATGACTACAGAAAGAGGGGAAGAGGTGATTTAGTACAATTTTACGGTAATTTTTATATAATTTTTGACATTAAAATACGTAAATCTGTCAAAACTGGAGTCAAACTTTTTCTTTTATTTTCCTATTAACTTTAGTTAGTATAAAGTAATTTTAGCAAGGCCCAGGGGCGTGACAGTCTTTTGATTTGATGTTTGCCAGTAATACTCGACATGAAGTTTGCTGCAGTTGAGACCGAAGCTAACTTTATTGCAAAAAATCAGCTGATTTCATTCATAAATTTAACACAATCAGCTGACTTCATTGAAAAGTTCAAAAATCATCTGATTTTTTTGCAACTGCAGCTAACTTCACATTGAATATTACTTGCAAAGATCAAGACAAAAGACTGTCACGTCCCTGGCGAGGCCTATATCAAAAATGTTTCAACAGTACTAGATTTATGAACACAAATATAGCAGTTTTCCCTACGTAGTGACGTAGGAATTGTGTTTATAATGTACGCCGCCGACGTATTATATACGCGGTGAATGTATTATCAACCTTGTTTAAGTATTGTGTAGTATGCCATACGTAACGAACGTGTCATGAGCTCACATAATACGGGCACGGCGTTCGTAATACATGCACGGTAGACAAAATACGTCGGCGGGGTATATTATAAACACAATTCGCTTGTATATATTTTCCTCAGTGAAAGGCGCAACGTTTGTCTGTGGTTGGTTGGTTTATTGGAACGATTATGCGATCCTACAACTAATCCTAAAACGGTCGACCATGCTAGACACTTAAACCAGACTGGCCTCATTGTGTCGTCTCGTGGCTTATTTCCTTCGCTTTCCTTCCGTTTGCTGTCTGTAATAAATGATAGAATATTAGTTAACGGTACCTTTCGGAATTCCTCCAGCGTCTGTGGGTAGTGGCACAGGAAGTGGTTAACCGTTTCTGGTATGTGTCCGCACCGTCTACAGTGTGGATTATCGCTGAGTCCCATTTTCTAAGAATGGTATCTTAGGTAGTTGTGTCCTGTCAGAATTCCCACCAACAGCCTCAGTCTTGTTTTCCCTAAGCCTAAAAAATATTCCGTAGTCTGTAGATTGCATCCCGTCAAGAACTTTTTAGCTTGCCTACAATCATCCAGTTGTTCCCAGGCTCTCTGGTGCTTGTCTTTAGCCTTTTTTCTGATGAGTTCCGGCACCAAACCATCGTATATGTCGAGTGATGGCTCTGGACCCATGAACTTACTTTCGCTCGCCTTTCTTGTTTACTCGTCTGCCCTTTCGTTCCCCGTGACATTTGAGTGTCCCGAAACCCATATCAGAGTCACACTGTTCCTCTCAGATAAAGTGTACAGCACCACTCTACCTCGGAGAACTGAAATAGCTGATAACTTGTGAGACGACAAAGCCTTCAGCTACACCTCGCTGTCTGAACAAATCGCTATGTCCTTGCCATCCAGCCGCTGTTCTAATAACATTTCGCAACTTTCGCTGATGGCCTCCGTTTCTCCTTGGGAGATACTCGCGAAACTGCCTGCAGCAAATTCTTGCTCCGTTTGTGAAAATTTTCACACGCCCCTCTACGGGCGATCTCCCTTCTTCCCATTCCGCCCTATTGGGGAAAATAGTCTGAAAATTCTTCTCAAAATGAAACTCAGTTGGCATAAAGTTTCGCAACATCTCAATCTACCTGATGTCATTTCTCTGTTCGGTTAAGGTATTCACGTGACCCATGCTCCTGTCGAGTGCTAGCGAGCGACCGATCGTGAATAGTCTAGCGGAAAAACTTAAGATTTCTGGTCAGGTTTGGGAGGGGGGTGAAAGGTAGTGGTAATGATTGGGGACCCCCCCACCAACAATAATCAGTAGTCATTTGGCGGCGGTCACCTCTCTCGAGAGAATGGAAAGGGAAAACAAAAAATTTTTTTTTTCTTTTTTTTAACTTTTTTAGTACTAGGAATTGTCGGGAAGTGCTGGGTAGGGCTTAGTAAGGCTGAATAGGGCTGGATGAGTGGTGAAATGGTGTTGGAAGAGTGGAGAAAGAGTGGAGAAAGAATGGAAATGACCATGAAAATACATTAGGCGCTTTAAAAGGTCTACATT
>CM055404.1:142777556-143018497 GCA_029228625.1 Pseudolycoriella hygida
GGGTGTTAGGGCAAGGGGTAGACCAAGGAGAAGGTTTATCGATTCAATTAAATCAGATTTAGAAGTTAGGGGACTTTCTCTGGGCGAACAAACCATCTCCTTGGCGGGCGATAGGAGGGCATGGAGGACGATAGTTCACCAATCTGGGGTTGCGACAGAAAGACCTCACACCGGAAGGTACTAACGGTCTATAAAGTTTGATGATGATGATGAGGGGGAAATATTCCCCCTTGCAGGGCCTAAGGGGCAGAGCCCCTGGTGGGGTTTGGGACAAAGCCCCAAAACGTTATGCAGCCCGCCGCAGGCGCGGAGATTTGGAAGCAGAGCCCCCGCTCCTTTAAACTTCATTACTCACCCTGCCCGCATCAAACACATTCACATCACTGCATTAATAATTATACTAAAAACCGGACAAAATAACCCCCGTGGGATTAATATGTCCGGGAAATTTTTGTCCGGGTTTCTATGTCCGGGGTTTTTTTGTCCAGGGGTTTTTTGTCCTAGAGCCACCCACAATATTTCGAAATGTATTTCACTACGATGATGTCGATGAAGAAAGTAGTGATGACGACTTTGACCAATGCAAAGAAAATGATGGTTTTGATGCTGACGAAGACGTTCATGAAGCTGAAGAAATATCCGGCTTAACCGGTGAATTAATGATGCGAGATTATTCGATCCGACATACAGATTAATGAAAATGGACTCCACTGGTAAAGAAATAGTTGTTCGTAAGTCCTCAATTTGCTGGCTATTGTCTTGTGACAAATACAAAATGAGCAGCGATCGAATTCAAAGAGTGATGGAAAATGATTATCAGACATCAAGTAAGTCAAGTAAGCAAGTATAGCAGTTTTCTTTTATAGCGCAGAAAAATCTTCTCAAAATACTGCATTCAAAACGGTAACTCAAATTTCTATTGGAGAATGGTGCGCGTTTAACATCAAGTCTTCTAAAGATTCAAAGGCCCGTATTTTTGTTGGAATGATCTTAGGCTTCTGTTATACCTCCGGAAAATCATTAAAATCCAGGAAATGTACAAAATCAATTGCAAATGTTATAAGTGCCATCCCAATTGGAGTCCTTGGAATGTGGTATTCTTGGGATGCGAGAGGAAAATTGATGGTTGAATCACTTTAATCATTCGTATATAGGAATTGAAAATGATAAAACAACAATTCCAAAAACTTCATATTTCAAACGGGCTTTAACTGTGAACAAACAAACTTTAAGACAATTAAACGATTTAAAGTGCTAGGCTTCGTTAATAAATTAGTTTTAGTTTCTCAACGAAATATGTGTTTTGAGTCTTGTTTTTACTACTTATCTGAATAATATATCCCCTAAAGCAGCTTAAAGGCTTTACCGCAATAATACCTCTTATGATACCTATTAATATACCTATTACAATTGAACAGGAGCTGGCGCGTTTGCTGAAACTTTCTTGCATTTGGTGAATGCCACTTTTTTATTACCCTGCAGTGCTTTACAAGCTTGCACTGTTTCATGAGCTTGAGGCGCTTCCAATCCTAAAATCCTTCTAACATCACCATTACATTCAATTTACATCACCTTCCCTCCGCCCCCACATTTTCGTTACATCCAAACAACCACCTGAAAACCCAGGCTACACCTCATTCCCAAATTATTATCGAAACCTGATCTAAGCCCTCGCCCAAATCTAGGTCTAAACTCTGAAGAAATAAGCGAAATAAACTCGGAAATAAATTAACTAATTTTATTGATTTAATGAGATTTAATTGATTTAATGAGATTTAATATTTGTAAGTTCGTTCTGTGTAGGTTCTACATGATGCTATTTGAGTCTGTTGGAAGCAAAACCTGGTCAATTCCAACTGTCAGAGTGACGTTTTAAACGTCAAATAAAATATTTAGAAATTTTTTTTTTTAACATTTCGGGCGATTTTCTCAGAAATAGATCAAAATTTAGCGTTAATTTAGAAATGTGCATAGATTCGTCGCTTTATAGCAGACATGTTTTTTTCTCGGTAACCGAGCCAAATTTCCCCGCGAACCGAAAATCAGCTGACGATTTCGCTAATGTCTGTGAGATTTCCCTATTTTAGTTGGGATTTCTCTTTACACTGGTTCTTTAGATAAATCGAAGATTTTGCTTAATCACCGCTTACGAAATTTTTGAATTGTAAGGTTCATTATAAATAGAATTTCAGTGCCTATAGCGCCACAGGTATAAAGAAACGCTTAAGAATCTAGAGCGGAGCAATCGAGCTTTTTTAAACTAATCTCAATCAAAATTTGTTGAGTTTTTTCTATAAAGGAGTCGGTAAAATATTGACCAATATTTCATTAAAAATGGCGAGCAGAGCGAGTTTTTTTAGATTTTTTTTTTCAACAAAGTCTTTGAAATCTCCACGCAAATGACAACCATTTCGGTTTTTTAATCATTTTTTAGCTTGAAATTATTTCCTATTTTCAGGCCATATCCTGTTTTGAAGTTATTTCCCACCTTCCACGTTAGTTTTATTTTCCAGTCAGCTATACTTCCCAGTCAACTTTATTTCCCAATCAGATAGACTTCCCGGTCAACTTTATTTCCCGGTCAGCTGTACTTCCCGGTCAGCTGTACTTCCCGGTCAGCTATACTTCCCGGTCAAGTTTATTTCCCAGTACTCAATTCTCAGTTCTCAATTATTTCCCGGTAAGTTATATTTCCCGGTCAGTTATGCTTCCCGATCAGTTATACTTCCAGGTCAGTTATATTTCCCGGTCAATTTTATTTCCCGGTCAACTTTCTTTCCCTGTCAGCTATACTTCCCGGTCAACGATGTTTATTTCACAACGCTGTCTATTTCCCAACGATGTCTACTTCTCAACGATGCCGATACATATTCCCCAACGATGCCTTTACAATTTCCCAACTATATTTACTTCCCCATGATAGCAATACCTACTTACATGATGTCCACTTCCAAATGGCGTGTTCTACTCTATTAATCTCCATAACGCAACTCTTCTAATATCTATATCTAATTTAGAAATGACTCTAAATTTGCGAGCTTTAAATCCTTTGAGACTGGAAAAGTGTTCATTGTAGACTTACTCAACATCTCTGAATAACTGAAAAAACCAGGCTCAAATAGAACTCGCTTTATTCACCTCAGGGCTTGAGTTTGATTGGCGTATGTTCCTTAAAACAGGACCTCGAAAAAAATCCCTTTATCTCTCATTGGGTCTGGCAGTGACTTTTTGTTAAGTAATATAAACTTTGTGTAAAGAAAATGAAATGTTTTCAGTTCATCAAGTGTTGCTTTCTTTCTGATTGTATAAAAGGACTCGACAGGTCTGAACATGTTAAACGTAAGCCTTGATAATTGCTGCGAGATAATCCAGAGTATATTTCAATTACGAACTTCATAACAACTTTTACTTGTATGAGAAACGATAAATAATTTTCGAATTTCTGTGATTACGGTGAATGAAAAGGACGTAAATTTACAAATGATTTGGTAAAAGATAATAAATAATGTTTGCAAAAGGATCAATACAGCAAAATATTTCGTTATTTTATCTGTCAGTATTTTGCACCATTTTAGGGTTCTCAATTGAAATTACTTAGCAAATCAATGGAAACATTTCCTAGAGCACATTCACCCATAAAATATTCAACAGAATCAGTTCGTTTTGGTAAATTATTTGGGAAAACAATCTCCCCGAAAAATCTTCGACATGTTATGCTACATTTTGTATTAATTTATAACAGAATTAGCTTCATTACCATATTTTCATAATAATATCGCAAAATTTCATTTACATAAATGCACTGGGAATTATTTTCATCAACAGCTTTCATTAGGCGTTGATCAAACGTTAATTTATTCATTAAAAACTATTCAATTATCCCGTCGCCGATGGCAGCAAAAACTCCAATATTCTTGACATTATCCATTTAATTCAATCGACTATGGCAGATGTCAATTTCACAGTATTTCAGGAACTTTACAAAGTAATGATATAACATAAACCTAATAAGTCTTCTGCATGATAGCGGTAATATATGTTTCGTATGGTTAGGGAATGTTTATTACTTCCCGTACGTAAAGAGAACAAAATCGCATGTTCCTGTAAACAAAGAAAATTCGAACGAGCGTAGTGCAGTGTTACAAAAGTAGATCTTTTAGAGATGTAATACGCGGCGTGAGGATAGTTTTGTTTATCTTGTATGAGAAACTGAATTTTAGTAGTTAGAAAGGAAACCGAACAACCCGAAAGAAGAGCAATAGTTAAGACTAATAAATTTCTATGATCACTCTCTCCATTTTTTCTATTCATTAAGGAGTTGGAATGTTTACAACTATCCGTCACGAACGTGTGTTGGAAAGGGAAGGTATAAGTGCTAGCCGAAAGAAAAACAAGGGACAGATAAATGTAGAAAAAACTCTGCCACCTTTCCAGAAAATCTCATAATTAAAAGTGAAAATCCTCTGAAACGTTAGAAAATTCCACACAAAATAGAAAATCCTTTGTAAAAAATCAAACATAGTATGACGCTAGGAGGAGGTTTCGTACCTGTTTTGGGAAGAACCATAGGAAACAGAGGTATACGCGATTTATGAGTCGAAAATCTATGCAGTCGCTAATAACAAGATAATTTACTCGAATTTTTGGACCCGTACGAAGTACAAAGTTCCTATACGTTTACTACGAACATGGGGTAGATCGAGGTGGGAGGTGGGGAGATACATTTATTATTGTCTAGTGTTAACGAAGCAGCAATAAAAAAAATGTCCGTCTGTCCGTCTCATTATTTTTTTCTAAACGGCTGCTCTTCTTCTTCCTTAGCCTTTTATATCCACTGCTGGATGTAGGCCTCCCCCATAGATCGCCACTTTTTTCGGTCCATTGCCACTTGCTGCCACGTCGTGCCTGCCGTTCTTTTGATATCGTTGGTCCATCTTTCCGGTGGACGTCCCATCGGTCGTTTCGTTGGTGGCCGCTATTGCATTATAGTTTTCGTCCATCGATCGTCGGTCATTCTGGCAATATGACCAGCCCAATTCCACTTGAGCGACGCTATTCGTGTCATGACATCGATGACTCTTGTTTGTCGCCGGATCCACTCATTTGTCATTTTGTCCCTGAGTGTGATTCCTAGCATTGCCCTTTCCATTGCCCTCTGTGCAACTCTCAATTTGTTCGCTGATGCTTTGGTGATCGTGAGAGTCTCGGCTCCGTATGTCAGGACCGGCCGCACACACATATCGAACACTTTCCTCTTCAGACTGTTGCTCATGTTGCTCTTGAAGATGTACCGTAACTTGCCGAACGCCGCCCAACCGAGACCGATCCTTCTCTTTATTTCAGCCGTTTGGTTGTCGAGACCGAGCTTCATGACGTGGCCGAGATACTTGTACGAATTCACGATTTCAATTTCCTCGTCTCCGATCTTGATTGGTGTAGCACCATCGATGTTTGTCATCACTTTCGTTTTCGACATGTTCATCTTCAAACCGATTTGCCTGATGGGCCTGTAGTTTTCCAGTTTCGTGATGTCTCCTTTCTTGTGCAGCAAGGTGATGACTGCGTTTTCCCATGATTCTGGTATTTTCTCTTGTTCGAGACACTTGTTGAACAGATCCGTTGTCATTTTGAGCAGTGTGGGTCCGCCTTCTTTGATTGCTTCGATCGGAATGTCGTCGTCACCTGGAGCTTTTCTGTTCTTCATTTCGTCTAACGAAGCCTGTACTTCGTTAATCGTTATGTCCGGCAAATCTTCGGAACCAACGTTATTTATCACCGGTCTCGCTTTTGCTCTTTCTGCCGGTAGTTTGGCTCGAACCGACGTAAAAAGGTCCTCATAGAACTCTCGCGCGATGTCCAATACCTTGTCCTGATCTGTTTGTATGACGCCCGCCTTATCGCGTAATTTAAAAATTTGTCTGTACCCGTTCGCCCGTTTCGCTCGTAATACTTTCATATTCCCATTTGCTTCGATAGCGTTCATGGCCAGTTTCACGTTGTATTGTCGCCGATCGGTTTTCATTTTCTTGTTGATGGCTTTCGTTTTGTCTCTGTATTCAACAGTGTCTCGCTTTCCACCTTTCACCAAATCCAGTCTTTCTGCTATTAGGTCTAGCGTTTCCTTGCTGAGCTTCGACTCTTTAGTGCATGTAGATCGGCATCTGGTTTCCAGGAAGCTTCTCACTGAGGTCACTATTCTTTCTGTCAGCTCATTAATCGTTGCAGTTTGTGAATTCGTTCCGTTCAGTTCGTTGTCCATAGCTTCCTTAAATGCGTCGCTTTGTTCTTTCAGGCGTTCCATGTCTAAAACGACTTTTTTCTTGACCAACTTTTCTCTCTCTGTCCGTGTGTTCAAGACGACTTTGGCTCGCACCATTCGATGATCGCTGCCTGTTGTGAAACGGTTAAGCACAGTAACATCCTTGACAATCGATTTGCGGTTCGATATGATGTAATCGATCTCGTTCTTGTTCTGCCGTCTGCACTGGCCCAAGTCCACTTCCTCTGAACCTTACCGGAGAAAAATGAGTTCATTGCGAAAATTCCTTGTTGTTGCAGCAAAGTATCTCCTCGTTCGTTCCTCTGATCGTAACCAAACGTTCCAATCGAAGTTTCCGCAACGTCTTCTCTTTTTCCCAATTTGGCATTGAAATCGCCGACTAGCAACTGATATTGAGCTCTGTTTTCTTCAATCGCTTTGGAGACATCTTCATAGAAGCTTTCAATTTCTTCGTCGTCGTGATCCGTCGTCGGTGCGTACGCTTGGCTGACTTTCAAACTGTACATCGCATTTATCTTCAGCCGCACATAGATGACTCTGTCGGAGATGCTGTTGATTTGGATTATACGGTTCGACCAGCGTTTGCTGATGAGCAGTCCTACACCATGCATCGCTGTTTGGCTATCGCTTCCACGGTAGTACAAAGTGCTTCCTGATTTCAACGTCAAGCATTCTTCACCACGTCGCCTGACTTCGCTCAATCCGACAATGTCCCATTTGATCTTTTCCAGTGCCGACTCCAATTCGAGAAGTTTTTCGTTCGATGATAGCGTTCGAGTGTTATACGTGGCAATGTATAGTCCGGTGTGACAACCTATTGTAACCCAGGGATTCTTCGCACCCTCTGCTCGTCGTCTGGTCTGACCGTTGTCGGAGTCAGGGATCAACGAGCGGCTGGGAACTGAGGGCCGATTTTTCCTGGTTGTGCTCTTCATCTTCGGGGGGGTTTTAGCCGTTAAAACACCACGCTGGCCGGTGCGGGTTGGTGAGTGATGGTGAGTGATGGTAGTCCTGCTGACTCGGACTTTGCATGCTGCCGTTGTCCCTTGCTGTTGAGATCATCCGCCACCATGCTGAGGTACTATCCCATCTTGATAGCGCCTAACTGCCTTCGGCCCTCGCTCTACGTGACGTTGAGGTACTAACCGAAGACAGCCCCCCTCATCCTTCTGCTAAGTGACCCACACTAATACACCAGGGTTGGTTACCTGATCGTTCATGTGGGTTGCTCACTATGACAGGTGTCACCACGGGTAGGATAGGATGTAGGAGTAGGTGGATAGAGGCTAAGGTACATAAGGAGTACTATATTACGCATACCACACCATTTGAGACCCAAACGGCTGCTCCGATCACCCTAATCTTTTTTTCCTGAAAGGTGGTACATATGTCCCATGATTCACGTTCAAAGATGAGCAAAATTGGTCAAGTGGTTTCGGAGATATGGTCAAAAAGTGACCAAAAACATGGTTTTTCGAGGGCAGGTGAAACTTTTTCGCAAATATCTCAGCAAGTATAGAACGGAAATGGTTCATTTTAGTGTCAAATGAAAGCAATTGATCTCAAAAAACTGGGAAAATTTTTTTTGTGGAAATTAGGTCAGTGGTCTGGGTACTGGGACCAATGGAATGGACGACATTGAGTTTCTTGGCCATATAAGAAAGCAGGTGGTTTTTCGTCTATATCTGCTCAACTATGCAATATGGAAAGGCAAACTTCAATATAAAAATTTTTAGAGAACACGTGTTTCAGGGATCTGGGTAAAAATGCTCCAATCCTGAGATATGACAACTTCCAGAATTGGACGGGATGACTCATATCTCTAGAACTATAATAGGTAGAAAGTTGCTTCCAAAGGTGAAATTGCAGAGAATAAAATTTTAGACAACATTTGCTTGAGGGTTTTAGGGAATATGACCACTTGGAGAATTGGGAGATATGATCCATATCTCTAAAACTCTAGCAGTTAGAAAGTTGCTTCCAAAGGCAAAGTTGTGGAAAATGAAATTTTAGAGGACACGTGTTTGAGGGTTTGACGTAAAAATAACCAAATCCCGTGATTTAGTCACTTCTAGAATTGGGAAAAATGACTCATACCTCCAAGACTATGGCAGTTAGAAAGTTCCTTCCAAAGGCAAAATTGTAGAGAATAAAATTTTAGAGAACTCGTGTTTCAAGGTTTTAGGGAAAAACTATCCAGGGATAAAGCAACTTTTATAGTTGCGAGGGACGACACATATCTATAAAATTACGGCAGTTTGAAAATTGCTTCTTAAAGAAAAGTTGGTGAGAATTACATTTTAGAGAAAATATTTTCAAGATTTCTTGAACAAACTACGTTGGTCCTCTTTTTGATGTGGTGCAGGGGAGAATATTTAAGCCATCAAAATCAATGGTCTCAGACGTACTTCGGTAGGGCTTTCGACTTTATGGATCTTCGAAATTCATACAGTTATAGAAGAGCACAAAACGTTGGATTGTTTGCTCATTTCTATATTTAGATACATTCGAGTCTTTTTGCAACATCTATTCCGTTTGCAAAATCTATTCTGATACGTATGGGTCTTTGGTTATGTTTACGAGTGTTTTCAATTAGGTAAGCTGTAACTAGGAAATATTATGCTTCAGACACTAAAGGACACGCACAGCATTTACTCTCATAAAATACAGATAAAAAGTGGGTGGGCAGTTGAGAAAGTTGGGGTAAAATTGCAATTTTAACTATTTTTAACTGTTCCAATAATTTCGTTGTTGATTTTTTAGAAAAGTTTACGAGGGGCACTAAGAAAGTCTGAGAAGCTGAGGATAGGTCCGGTTGGAGAAGCATGTTGGAGAAGGCCAAGACCCTTAATGGGTTGTAGGGCCGGTTAAGTAAGTAAAGTACTAAGAAAGTCTTTAGACTGAGGCACTAGCCCACTTCACGTGAAAAATAAGTTGACCAAAACCTTCGCGCAAATCTCTTTTTCGATTCAATTTTGTAGAAGAAAGCATATAAGAATGATCATTCTCCGAACTGCGCAAAACAGTTTTATTTTCCATATAATTCAAAAAACGTGATCAGCTGATTTGAAGAGTTCATGCGTCAATCAGCTGATCGCCTAGCTGATCACTTTTATTGATCAGGTGATTACTTTTATTGATCAGCTGATCACTTTTATTGATCAGCTGATCACTTTTATTGATCAGCTGATCACTTTTATTGATCAGCTGATCACTTTTATTGATCAGCTGATCACTTTTATTGATCAGCTGATCACTTTTATTGATCAGCTGATCACTTTTATTGATCAGCTGACCACTTTTATTGATCAGCTGATCACTTTTATTGATCAGCTGATCACTTTTATTGATCAGCTGATCACTTTTATTGATCAGCTGATCACTTTTATTGATCAGCTGATCACTTTTATTGATCAGCTGATCACTTTTATTGATCTAGATGACCTCATGAATCGAAAAAAAGATTTACGCGAAGGTTTTAGTCAACTAACTTTTTATGTAAACTGGACTACTGAGGCACTTCTGATGTTTTTAGATGAAAATCTTCATGTCAGTCGAAAAGTTGGAAATTTTTCAGGAAATTTGAGACGAGCTCGTAAACATTTTGACCACCCACCTATACAAAATTCCATTTCGAATTAGGAAAACTGTGGAATTCGACGAAACAAGGCGGTAAGTGGTAGGTCTCCTCTGATGGCTACTGAATTCCAACGTAGAAATTGCTAGCGCTCCTAACTTAGTCTGGAAGAGCATCGAAAATTTTGCTCCATTTTTAGATTTTACGAGGTTCCAGACCAAGCACAGCTCTGCAAACATGACTGAACGAGTTTTAGACCCGGGAGCAGCGGGTAGCACCGATCATGGTCCTTAGATGACGAATCTGTCTGTCAACACGATAACTCTAGTAAAACTCAACCGATTTTCAAAAACTTTTTTTTCCCTGAAAGGTAATCGAAAAATATTTTTTTTAATGAATCTGGGCATTGTCGGCCCAAGGGCCGCTGAGCTGGGGTCGTTTAAACGGTTTTTTGTACATAACATGAGTAAGTCTTTCCCGATTTTCATTTTTTTGTTTGAAAGGTCTGAGCATGCCCGACATTTTATGGAAGAAACGTTTTTAATTTTGAGCTTTCGGACTCAGTCAGGGCCCTAAGACTGAATCCCTACTATGGCCCAACGTGTTTTTTCTACAAATTCTTTTATTTCTTGAAAGATAATTTAAAAGTTGATTATCAGATTGAATTTGGGCAAAATCGGTTGAAAACTTTCGGAGTTACGGTCGAAAAAGGGTCAGTGGACTTATATCTCAGCGAAATTAGAACGGAAAAAGCTCTTGTAGATTTAAAATAAAAGATATGGACAACACATAATCACGACAATTAAATTGTAGAAAATCTGTTGAGTCATTCCGGCTATAGTGTCCTTAGTTTGGGTCAAACTCACCACCCAAAGACCACGCGACCCTACACGATATTTGGTCGTTTTTAGTGATTATTTATTTAGTGACGAGGGTTTTTGTGCAGTGTTGAAGAGAAAAAAGAGGCGAACTTTCTTGTAAGGAAGTGTGGGCTAGTGGCCTCTCCTAAGTTCTCTAGATCAGTTCTAAGATCACCCCTAGTACAAGTAAAATTTTTTTAAAAATATTTTGGGCAATTTAATGTGGACGTAATTCCATACACTTAAGAGTTAAGGCAATATTTACTTGATACGTTTGAGTCTTTTTTCAACATCTATTCTGTTTGTCACATCTATTCTTATGCGTACGGGTCCCTTTCATGTGTTATTAGTTTTAGACTACGCTGACTTGACTAAGAACCTAAAACTTCATCAATCATTTATCTCGCTGAACTGTTTGAATTGTAAACTTTCCAGAGAATCATTATCGAAGAAGCGCCTTTGATTTTTTATGGAAACGTAAAGATATTAAATCAGAAGCTGAGTAGCTGTGGGATATTAATGCGTTCAAATATCATATCGAGTTCCAGATGCATCCTCAAAACTTTTCTGTAATAAAACTGCGACTTCTAAAGAAAACAAATGAATAAAACATAAAGTGAAGCAGTCGAAACGTGATTCGAAAACGAACCGAAGTCGTTTTCGCCCTGTGGGTTTGCAAGTTTAAGGAAACAGAATGTTGTTAACACTCCCCACCAATAGGCAACAACAATTAAATGCTAGTCAACACCGGATACATTCTGAAATTAATTTGGAAATCAAAAGGATATCTCATTCACAGTACACACGGAATCAATAGAAAATTGAATAAAGAGAAAAAGTAAAATTCAACCGAATAATGACCTCCACTGGGAGAAATAAATACCGAATTCATTTTATTCGCCAGCACGTATTGCTGTTACATTAAATGATCCGAAAATATACAAAATTGAATCTCAACGGAGCTTTTAAACGGGGATTTAGTAGCACTTATTTTTATGTACTCAAGGTGTGCAACCATATTCTTCAGCTTCTGTTTTCTTAGTAGTTCAATACTTTTAGCACCTGTAAACAATCTCAACGACACGATAGGTAGTTATCTTGCAAACTGCCAAGTACTCTTCAGACGATATGACAGGGCGAAGTCAAGTAAAACATAATGCATACAACCAACGACATTAAAAATATTGTTTCTGGCTTTTAGAGAGTTTTAGCGAATGATACACCGAGAAGATATTTTTTAGTTTTCTTTTATGATTTGGCTCTGGTTGGACCCATACGAAGTAAAAAGTTCCTATACGTTTACTACAAACAATTTTATTGTAACATGGGGTAGATCGAGTTGGGAGTTGGAGGGATGCATTTATTATCGTCTATAGATGACGAATCAGCAAAAGAAGTCCGTCTGTCTGTATGTTCGTCCGTCTCCACTTTTTTAATCAAACGACTCAACCTATCACCTTGATTTTTTCCCCTGTCCCATGATTCATGTTGGAAGATGAGCAAAATCGGTCAAGTGGTTCCAGAGATATGGTCGAAAAAGTGACCAAAAGCGGAAAAACTTAAGATTTCTGGTCAGGTGTGGGAGGGGGGTGAAAGGTAGTGGTAATGATTGGGGACCACCCCACCACCAATAATCAGTAGTCATTTGGCAGCGGTCACCTCTCTGGAGAGAATGGAAAGGGAAAACAAAAAAAATTTTTTTTCTTTTTTTTAACTTTTTTAGTACTAGGAATTGTCGGGAAGTGCTGGGTAGGGCTTAGTAAGGCTGAATAGGGGTGGATGAGTGGTGAAATGGTGTTGGAAGAGTGGAGAAAGAATGGAAATGACCATGAAAATATATTAGGCGCTTTAAAAGGTCTACATTAGGCAAATTGGGCGCTCTATAGAGTCTACATTAGGCAAATTGGGCGCTATAAAAAGAAATTTTATCGATAATGTAAGCATTCACTGAGTGGACATCAATTTTGTGTGCACTCACCCAGGATACGCCGCGTGGAGGTTGCTTACTTGTAACCCATTGGCCCTGAAAAGGGCCTTTTCTTCGTACTGAGTTGGGGACCCCCCGGTTTGTCACTACCGAAGTATTTACAGACTCCAAACCCCTCTCAGTACCATAATACCAAAGCAAGTACGTTTACTATTCATCCTCCTTTTGGTTTGATGCGACCATCTAGATAGGCGACAGCCTATGCACGACTTCGTCTCTCAGCATGCATGTTGCAGCATGGGATCATTGAAATATAAATATCGGTATGCGACATTTGCTCGACGAGCTGGCGTATAATTGTCTCGTAATGTGAAGCGGAGGACATCGAGCGACAAGAAAAACAAATTCTGGGCATTGCAAGAAGAGTTGCAAAAGATCTATGACAAATAAGCAACAAATTATACTTGCTTCGATATAATGGTGCTGAGAGGAATTCGGTAGAGACGAACCGAGGGGTCCCCATCTCAGTACGAAGAAGAGGCCCTTTTCAGGGCCAATGGGTTACAAGTAAGCAGTCTCCACGCGGCGTATCCTGGGTGAGTGCACACAAAATTGATGTCCACTCAGCGAATGCTTACATTATCGATAAAATTTCTTTTTAAAGCGCCCAATTTGCCTAATGTAGACTCTTTAGAGCGCCCAATTTGCCTTATGTAGACTCTTTTAAGGGCCCAATATATTTTCATGGTAATTTCAATTCTTTCTCCACTCTTCCAACACCATTTCAGCACTCATCCAGCCCTATTCAGCACTCATCCAGCCCTATTCAGCCTTACTAAGCCCTACCCAGCACTTCCCGACAATTACTAGTACTAAAAAAGTTAAAAAAAAGAAAAAAATTGTTTTTTTGTTTTCCCTTTCCATTCTCTTCAGAGAGGTGACCGCCGCCAAATGACTACTGATTATTGGTGGTGGGGTGGTCCCCAATCATTACCACTACCTACCACCCCCCTCCCACACCTGACCAGAAATCTTAAGTTTTTCCACTGTATTTGTAACCACTGAGAATAGAAAAATTATCATCGTGCGAGCAAGTTTTCTAGTTTGAATGATCTCTTTCGATTATCAATAAGGCCAGATTCTAGGTACTGACATGGCGGAATACCCAAAGAATGAGCTTTCTGTTGTTTTGTTGGTTGTTCTGTTGGGTTTAGGTTAATGTTGTATGGGGCGGCTCTTTCGCAAATTTCTACAAACCTGCAAACCATCCTTCATAAGTGGTGTTTCTAATCGGTTCTTGCCACCGATGCGCGTGTCCTGATGCCTTGATACGGTCTGATTTACCAAAAGTTTGGTATTATTTGGCAACAAAACCGATGAATGGATGCAACTAAAAACAGCAAACAACAAACGCACAGGCACCATGTCAATATCTAGAATCCGGCCCTAAAATCCTTTGAGCGTCGCTGTCATTTACAAAATTTTTAGAAATTTCGCGATATTCAGTCATTTTCCGACTTTTGTAATCTACTGATTTTCAGCCCGAATTATCCCGAATTTCATTCATTTCCCCATTTGTCTACCTTCTTTCTTCTGATCTGTTGAAGTCCATTTTTTCGGCTCCTAAATTTTCCGGTATCGAGGACACCAAGATACCGCACTTTCTCTGCACGCACGTGAGCGTAGGACGTAATTTTTATATTGGCATCTAATAAATGCGGTGTCGATTCAGCCGTCATAAATGCAGCGACTGATGGTGTGCAGTAGCCCTTCTCACTTCAGATTGATTTCTTTTTTTCGGCTTGTGTTTTTCTGGTAGATAATCGAGCCTAGATCAACGTTTCGAGCCTAGATCAACGTTTACGAAGACCATTTTTCGAAAAAATGGGATCTAGATGGGCGCGGATGACGTTTGTTCTTTATTTCAAAGCGTTGGTTAGAAAGAGACAGATATAGTTGGTCTCTTTCTAACCAACGAACGCCGAGAAAAAGAAATCAATCTGAAATGAGAGGGGCTAGTCTGCAGGCACTGATTCACCGTAATGGTGATGTGCTCAAATTCTCATGGCAACATGCATATGACTCTCCATTTGCCGAAGATCGTGCGAGTTTTGTAAAAAAAGCACGAAAATTTTATAAATAATAAGATAAACCACAATATGCATAAAAAGTGTTTTTACTATCTTTGGCAAATAGCATTTACATTCGAAAAAATAAACATGATGATACTCATGAAACGTGTATTGCCTTATGATCGAAGAAGAAATAGAAATTTCTAATCTATTGGCCGTATGGTAAAACACAATTTCAAATTTTATTATTTATCGAGTTTGCCTTTACCATATAATGAAACAAATCGCTGAAATTTTTCAAAGTTGCAATATTCAAACTATTCAATGGTCGAATGATGATGATATCTTATTTGGATGGTAACATGGTACAGTTACTTTACTACATTATGTACACATATGTGAAATTATTGGCTATCTTGTTTTAAAAATTAAGTTCTTATTGAGACGGTTGCATATTTCAATACTAAAATTTATTTCAAGAAAAATAAATAAATAAATAAATCGAAAGTATCGTTGCTACAGGTGTGAATCAATAACCATGAAGTTTTTTTCTTCACAAGTTAGTAAAAGAATCGTAAACTTGTAGAAAAAGTCGATAAAATTTTCGGTACGAGATAAAGAAACATCGATTAATATAATCTATGGACCAGAACGCTATTTTGATGTTGTAATAATCTTAACACTTAAATACGACTTTTTTTTCTGTAAAATAAATACTCAGAAGATCTGTTAGAAAATCGCCATTAGTCGAGCGCGTGCTACGACTTCTATACACGATTTGTTTTGTTCTCAGTTGAATTTTTTTTATTATTTGCACATACTATGCGTATCATAGCACAAAAAAAAGTCCTGATATCACAAATTACTACAAAGCTTTTCTTTGGATATCACAATAATTGTGGTGAATATGGAAAATGAGAGTGGTGAATATGAATTTTGAGAGTAGTGAGTATTTGGGATTTTTAGAGAGTGTAACTGACATAGTTTCTCTCACCTCAAAATCACCACGTGGGTGGGTGGGTCTGGCTTTCGGAATTTTTTAGCGGCCAAAGAATTTTCGCTCCTTGTAAAGAAAATGTAAAACAAAAATGAATATCAAAATGATGTATGGATGTATTGGAAAAATGGTCAAAGTCAGTTTTTCGTGTTTTCTGGCCGCAAGACAACAAACTACAGTATTGTCTCGCTAGGAAATTTCTTGTTTCGACGTGTGGAATGTAATCCTTGGCTTCGGAGCGAAATACAACCTTCCCACACGCCTCAACAAGAAATGTCCCAGCGAGACAGTAATGTACTATTATTGTTATAAAGTAGCGGCAGCTACTTTTTGTTTTCACTTTCCTGTCCGTCTGTGCACCCTTCATCGATGATTTGTCATCGGTCATTTGTCATCGGTGATTTGTCGTCGGTGATTTGTCATCGATGATTTCTCATCGAAGATTTCTCACCGGTGATTTATCATTGGCGAATACAAGCAATGAGATATAATCCCAAATTAGACTAGACTAGACTACACCCAATAAGCCAAAGTACGCGTTTTTGTTCTATGTTTGACGTCTCACGCAAGTTCTGAATTCGTAACTTGTGTGACATACGATTGGACTAGATCAGATTTTTAGTTCGCATCGCGAGTTCAGAATTCGTTCAGAATTTTGATTAAAGGGCACACTATTGCTACTTTCATATAGCCATTACAACGCTTTATTTATTAAATTACTTTCAGACAAACTTTTAATTAAAAAGCTTTTTGTTCTTTAACTGCCGCTAAAAAAACTCAAAAAGCCAAACCCTAGTGGTGATTTTCAGGTGAGAGAAACTACGTCAGTTCTGAAAATCACATCTGAAAAAGTTGCGATATCCCGACAGCCTTTTTTGACTAAATATTTAAAATATGAAAAAGTAAAGTTTTGATATCCAAGCTATGCAAAACGTACAGTTTTTCGCCTATACATATACATACACAAATGTCAATGTTTTAGGCGCTAGATGTGTAAGTATAACTTTAGTGCCTAATAAAGGACGATGC
The DNA here is from genome assembly GCA_029228625.1 of Pseudolycoriella hygida. Lineage (NCBI taxonomy): Eukaryota > Metazoa > Arthropoda > Insecta > Diptera > Sciaridae > Pseudolycoriella > Pseudolycoriella hygida. The sequence goes on from CM055404.1 coordinate 142,794,299, forward strand.
GCCGAATCGCATACATCGTTTTGTGCAACGGAGGCATCTAAAGTTCGACTTTATGACACTCAGTTGCATCAAGGTTTTTATGGGACATTTAAATAGCACGCGCACCGAAAAGACGGATTTTAGACCACCCCTCCCCCCATTGCACGCAAAAATATATGGAACAATTCAGAATGCATGGAGCGCACGCTTTTCTCAAACCCCCATCCCTCAAAAAATCTCGCGCATCCTATTTGAATGGCACGTTACATTTGATGTGCAAAATTTCGTTTTTTCAATCTGTATAAAATACGGTGGAAAAGTGAGAAGTTCATTTTTCGCTGTATCGCACTTCTAGCTAGAGTAGGACTCGCGAGGCATTTTTACTTACATTATGTCCTAGAACTTCATTCATTCCTTCGTTCTTCTCAAAAGTAGATAAAGAAAATGAAAATTAGTAGAGAAATAGGAAAATGTAGTAGGCATGTTTCTACCGTTTCTTGAAATATAATATACTTTATATAGCTAATACCATTGGTAACCCATGTATACCTTGTATACATCGGTAACCCAAACATTATCGCTACCATGTCACCTGGGGAACGAATGTGTTTTTCTCATATCAATATAAATCACGTTGAAAGAGTGAAAGAGATGAAATACGCTACCTAGGTGACAGTAGCGATGGAATTAGCCACAGATATGTTTCGCGCATATAAATCGCACTTTATTTGAGTGAAAAACTCGATATAAAGTAGGCTTTGCAATTCGTTTATAAACATCAGTACATACGGGCCCATCTGCATCTATTTATCGAAATCAAAACTCTCCCAATTGAAATTTACCCTGTACCCCACAATATAATGTAAATAGAGAGTTTGGGCAAAGCCACTTATAGTCAAGTTTATAAAATATGCATATAGCTATTTGTTTTGAGTTATATGTTTACGTTATAAGTTAACATTATAAGTTTATAGCCCAGATCATTATTGTAACTGATTCAGACCAGTATTGATCAGCTCCAAAACTGATCCGCATCAGAACTAATCAGTTTCAAAACTGATTTAGGTTATTAGTTTGAAACTGATCAGTACTGATCCGAATCAGTTTTAAAACTGATAAGTACCGATCCATATCAGTTTTCAGACTAATCAATACTGATCCGGATCAGTTTCAAAACTGATAAATACTGATACAGATAAGTTTTGACACTGATCAGTAATGATCCGGATCAGTTTCGAAACTGATCGGTACTGATCCGGATCACTTTTAAAACTGATAAGTACTGATCTGGATCAGTTACAATACTGATCTGTGCTATAAACTTTTAACTTGTAACTTATAAATTATAACTCATAGCTCGTAACGTAAACTTATAACTTATAACGTAAACTTGTAACTTACAACGTAAACATATAACTTAATACTTAAACTCTCTGATGTTTTTTTACTCTATTTTAAATATTAACTTTTTCTTTTCAATTCTGTTTTAGGTTCATGTTGGTACTTGGCTGTTGATTCCAAAAGTCTGCTATTGGAATATTACACAGCATTTTGCGAGGAGAGCTAAAATGGTTAGTAAATCATTCAGAATATTCTCACACAGCATTAAACTAATTTTCAAGATTTACATGAGTGAGTGTAATTAACCCGTAGTCTACTAACTTCGCGGTATTAAACGCTTTCACTTGGTGGGTGATTTTTTTTTTTTGTGTATTGGTGATGGTTGCAAAAGATATTTAGCAATGCAAACAAATGATTCCAGACATACCCTTCACTCACAAAAAAGATTTGAAAATATACCTGTGGCAAGTAACTTTGTCTGAATTACCTGAAACAGCTGTCTCTTTAGTCAGACCCGTAGTTGAGGGGGCAGGAGTATGAATTTTTGGGCAATTTTTAAAATTTTCCCAAATAAATAAGATTTTTGTGTGCTTCTAACGGATTTATTTAAAAGCCATCAAAAAGTCATCAACGACTGTAGTTCTACAGAATTTTCTAATTTTCTCCTTATTTACCACCCTTTTTGCTCGCTATTTCATTTTTCTTTTAATTTATAGTTCTTTATCTTTTACCTGAAAGTTTGCGGAGCTAAATTTTTTAGAAATGGAACTGACAAATAATTATTCAGCAAATGACAGCTATTTATTTATGAAAATGATTCGACATTTTATTTCCATTAAATCTTTTATCATCGAACATAAAATTGCAGGAAAATGGCATAAAATCATCCTAAATCAATCAACAAACAATCGGAAATACCAGCAGAATGTCATTTCTGTGTGGCATACGATGGATGAAACAAAAATTTGTATCGTCATCGCCACTGACAGTAATTGCATTTATGTTAATCGTTAAGCTAACGATAAACAGTGACAATGGAATTATTGGCTGTGAAGCAGCACCATCATCATCTGTAGTGCCATCCGACGGTCCAAGTGTACTCGAGTTGGCACTCAAACGTGTTGCTGATACGCATCGAGTAGACAACTTAACCCGTCAACATGGAGGAGATGTATTTCATGCAAATGGTAAGTTGTATCTTGCTTTCTATATTCCAATCGTTTTATTAAACTTTTAAATAAAGTTTACATCCAAAACAATTAATTACAAAATTTCCAATTCGAAAATGTTATTATTAATTGTATCAATGACTTTGCATGCTTACCGTTCACTGTGAGACCTATTTTTAACAATCTGTCGGATAAGAAGTAGATCGATGACGATCAATGAAGTGATAGAGAAATATTTTATTTCAACATAGCCCAATATACACAAGGTGTGTATAGGGGCGTGACAGTTTTTCGTTTTAATCTTTACAAGTAACACTCAACGTTAAGTTAACTGCAGTTGCGATCGAATCTAACTTCATGGCAAACAAAATCAGCTGATTTCATTAAAAAGTTCAAAAATCAGCTGATTTTCTCGCAGTAAAGTTAGGCTCAATTGCAACTGCAGCTAGCTTCACGTTAAGTTTTACCTGCAAAGCAGAGAAATGTTAAGTTGGTAATCGTATGAAGAGGGAGAAGGAGCATGCTGGAAAATTTGACACCACTCTTGAGAGAACTGCCCTACAATGCATAAAAAAATTAGCGACATTATTAGATGAGAGGTTTTCATATTTCACATTCTCACAAATTCTCCTCGCTGAGTTTTTTATGATTTGTATGGCAGAGAATTCGTATGCAATTCTCTCCCACTCCGTACACAGTTTTCAAACTAACAAACTTATCATTTCTCTGTTGCAAAGATCAAAACAAAAGACTGTCACGTCCCTGGATCTATACGTGCGTAGCACGAGGAAAGTACACATCGCGCCCGTGTCAAAAAAGCAATGCTAACAAAGGCCTTCTGAATGCCTCACGCGTGACATAGCGCGAGTGGATAGTCTTACGTAACAGTCCAAAAGAGTGAAACGCTACATTGACAGACACGACAAGGTATTGATACGCGCCGTATACGCGAGAGTAAGTTGGTGCACATGCAGCGAAAGTAAGCTTTCGCTACATAGTGATGGTAATACACACACTAATACACTCTCGCTTATATAAAAAAATGATTAACTTACAATTGTTTGTATGCGTGAATTAAGAAAAATGCATATGATAAAACATAAAAAACACGATTGAAATGTGTTGGTGTGTTTGCGCCGTAAAGAGAGACCATCGAGGAGAGTATTATTTCATTGTAGCGCCAAGAGTTCTTTTCATGATATTGAAGAAAACGATTCATATTTTCGGAGAGCCAATTTTAGACTCAAGCTACCGAAATTTTCATGCATTTTTTCTGCTAACCGCACGGGTTGACCAAAACCCAGGTGCATGTCGTCAGCCCCCCCCCCCGCATTCGTGCTGGAAGGGGCAGACTTTCTATAATTAAGGCCTGAATTTGTGCTCTCGAATGCCACCGGTTCCAGAATTTGTGCTGATCTGGGAGCCGAGAACGAGTCAAACGAGACTTGGAATTTTCATGTTTTGTACATTTTGCATGGAAAGTGTCTTAAATTCTTCTTTCGTCTAATTCAACTTAATACCCTCAATTAGTGCTCAATTTGTGCTGGCTAACGGTACCGGTCCCACAAATTTGGCTAGTCGGGGAGCCGAGCACAAATTGATTGATTAACAAAAATTTTTATTTTCGTCCACTTTGCATGAAAAGTGTCCTGTCAAAATTTCGACGTACGGTTAATGTTTGCAACTTAGCGATTCAAGATTTCGGTTTTGTACATAACTTAATCGGCGATCATCCGATAATAGGCGGTCATGATTCAAAATCGGTTGAGAAAAATATTCTCAGCTTCATTTGCTCCTTAGTTGTCTGAGTCAATTGATCAATCATTTAAACTGAGAGAGGGCTTTTCGAATAGATCATTCAGGTTAGATCTGCAGTTAAAAAGAATGCTCCGTTTTGCATCCATGTAGAAGAAATCTCTGACATCCACTAACGCTACATAAAAGTGATTTCAGAAAATTTACCATAAAAAATAGTCAATTTTAAAATAGGATCGGTTGATTTGCGCGTTTCGGGCTGGAAGTACCCTAGGCCAGAAACATAAAAGGCAACCCTCGTACTAATTTATAAAGGACAGTGTAGCATTTTGTCTACTGGGTGTATTGCCCAGTGAAATAAAAAAGTACTTTTAAATGCATTTTAAGTCCATCACACAGTGATGGATTAAATTTCATGTAAAAATGTGTACTGGGAATGGATACCATAGGAACATTGAGGTCGCGATGGATTTAATCGTTTCTAAAGTATCAGTGGGCGCTGACGACGGTTAGTGACACTTTGTTCTGGAATGTTTGGATTTTCTTAATGTGACATTTGCTCGCACATCCCCATACATCCAAATTGGTTTCAGGATTTGATTGTAGATTAGCAATTTGTTGTAAATAGATGTTTTCGTCTTGCGGTTTAGAATCCAATCCATTTCTCTGAATCGGATGTTCACCTCGGTAATTTTGGTTTTGTTGTGCTCGATCCATTTAGCTTTGGCGTCGCGGTTCATTCCAAGGTATTTTCCTGAGTTTTGAGGAATGGAGTTACCATTCATGGAAAGTTTGGATGCGGAATCCCTTATTGGTGAAATTTACGTGAACTGCTTTTTAGTCATTTAGTTTGATTCTACATTTCATAGTCCGGCTTTCGACCGCATTCAGATCTTTGCAATATGGCCGTAGATTGGGCGTCCGTTTTAGTTGTGGCTGTATCATCCACAAAAGTTGCTGTCATAACATTTGACGTTTGGGGAAGATCGCTGGTAAATAGAAGATATAAAATTGGGCCCATCACACTGCCTTGTTGTACTCCTGCTTTTATATCTTTGAAATCTGAGTAGTCAGATCCATGATTCTAACAAAAAATCGGTATCTCATCATATCGAAACTTTACTCGAAAAGTTTTGGCGAAGCTCTTTGATTCGTTGGGAAAGATAGTGATTAGGACCCAAGAAATATTATTGACAGGTGAGCCTATCCGTCAGAAATATAATATTTTACACGCGCAAAATATTACATTTCTGACGGATAAGCTCGCCTGCCAATAATATTTGTTGGGCACTATTGGCAGGTAGGTTCCTGCCAAAAGTGCCCAACAAATATTATTAGCAAGCGCCTGCCAATAAGACCAGCCTAGAAAATTCTCTGGGTGTTTGTTAAGTTTGATGTTTTACGATAATTGTGGCCACTGCGACCACTGTAAGCGATTGTGACGACTGGGAAATTGTGGACCACTGCCTGCGATTGCGACGACTGGGATGCCAAATAAGAGGCTTTTAAAGACATCATTTGTGTTGGGGATCAAAAATGTGTGGAATTTGACATTGTTTCACATAGAACACATTGTTACTTTTTTGCACATCAAAATAAATTCAACGGGTGATATGAACTTTTGACCACTTTTGACATTTTTACAAATTTTGGAGTGCAATGTAGCATTTTGTCCACTTTGTCTACTGGGCCCTATTTTCAATATTCGAGAGATTTTAAGTCGAGAGAAATCTCCACACGAGACGTCGTGATTCGGAGAAATTCAATTTTCAATTCGAGACTTTTGACGTTCCTTGTGAATATATTTATTAAAACTATGGATTATTGAAATTTTAAAAACAATTTACGCTAAACACCTGTTGAGTCCATAAAGATTTAAAGTTCATCTCCGTAACATTAGCAATTTAAGTGACTTTACACACTTGAAATGTTTTGTGTTTTTTTTCAGTTGATTTTTTACAATGCGAGACCGACACGTGCGTTGGATTGTCAAGTGGTACTGCTGCGCTTTATAAGACTGAGACCAAAGATGTTGGTTAGTAGTTGACTGATGTTGTAATGGAAGATTAAAACTTAATTTATGTTTTGTATTCTGTTCGCTTGCAGACAAAAGTAAATACAAATCGAATATGGACGAGTGTCGGTGTCAGTGTTTGTCTCACTTAACAACTTTTCGTGAAGACTTAAATATCTGCGTGGATGACATACACGGTGAGTAGATGTTTTGGCAATTGTTATTTTAGCATGATGTTTCACTTAACTTCAGTGACAATAATTGCATTATCAAACTTTTTTTAATGTTCAGACAAGTGCCCTGACTGTGAAAAATTTCTATTTTATACATTTCGTTTGATTTTTGTTTCAATACAATTATTTGACACGTCAAACAATTTCTTCATAAATAACATTCCTTTAAACATGTTGAGAACAAATGGAAATTAAACAATGTTAAACAAAGCAGGGTAAAGTTTAGAATAAGTTCAACCAAAATGTGCGATTAAACGTTGACAGAAACATGGCTGGGGAAAATTTTAGCGATTAATTTTTAAAGAAACTGAATGGCGAGGTCAGAACAGATAAGTCATTCGAGTCAAACTCCTCGAACGAAGAGAGTATTTCTCGAATGTACGCCGCATTGTTGTTCTATGGTTGTGTCTACGGCAAAATGATCGAAAGCAGAACTGTTCCAAAATCTTTCTTTTCTATTCTACTTTGCGCTGCAAAAATGTTTTTCGTCTCTAGCAAAATTTTTTATCGTGGAGAAAAGCTAATTTTCATCTCTAGATACTAGGTCCGACCTTTTAGGTGAGTTAGGTCCCTTGACTGATTTTCTGGATAGCAAAAATTGCATTTAATTTTGTTAGCATGGAACCTCTTGAATTTCCGTTTTTCATCATAGTGAACAGAAGTGACATACTGTGTGAATTTCTTTCGTAAGACCCTGACTTTCAGACAGGGGAATGTATAGATGAGCCGAGGAGTCAGGCACTGGTCAAAATAGTGACCAACCAATTCCTTATTTCCTTGTCGGTTCCTTGTGTTTTCTCTGGACAATTCTCCTTTTATTACCTAGTCATTTACTTTTAACAACTGTAAAGCCCTCAAATTTTCAACCAAATGATATAGTGAAAATTTGAAAATAACGTTCAACGTTTGATACAAATTGGAATAAAAAGCAGAAGTGGGCGGGTACCCGCTTACCAGAGCCTATTATTTGGGAACAAATTCCCAAAATTCACTAAACTTTCCCAAAAATTCGCACAATTTCCCAAAAATTCCCACAATTTCCCAAAAATTCCCACAATTTCCCAAAAATTCCCGCAATTTCCCAAAAATTCGCACAATTTCCCAAAAATTCCCACAATTTCCCAAAAATTCCCACAATTTCCCAAAAATTCCAAATAATAATTTAATAGTAAACTTTATGATGAAGGTCATCTCTTTCCTTGCAAGTTGAAAATTCAAAGTTTTGGATTGTCTGCTCAGCAAAATTTTTATTTTTAAATTTCAATCTTTATTAGGCTCAAATACCTTCATTTTGCCACTAATTTGTATTTTCTGCGAATTGTGATGGCTGAGGTATGCACTAGGGCTACCCTAGTAAAGGCCCTCCTAGCGCTCAACAAGAAAGGGGTGGAACAAATGTTTTTCGTATCGGATAATGTAACATAATGGCATTGTTTTCAACCGGTTATGAGCGTTGTGAGCTACTGAAATCACAATTTCCCAAAAAAGTATAAAAAAATTCCCAAATAATAGGCTCTGCCGCTTACCCTAAATCTTTTGTGCGGATCTACTTGGATTATCGATTGTGAACTGAGCGGCCTGATCGCAACAGCCTTCCTACAAAAAAGAAATCATCCAGATTTTGAGTGTTTGAATTTTGAAGTGCCACCGAATTAATTCTTCATATCTATACGTATAGACATAAAAATAGGTGACGAAAAGAGTTTTGAAGACCCAGAGAGCTACAATGACGCACCCTATAATCATTGCTTTCCAATATTCGATTGAGTTGCCAGTGTGATGGTTCGAAACTCACCCGCAACAGAAAAAAATCGGTTGTCAGACGTGTACACGAATACACAGCTGGCTGAATCGGTTCAAATCTGGTGTAGTTGTGTGTGAAGAGCTGTCACACGGCTTACCGGTCAATACATTGTTGGGAGCTGCCGGTATTCTACTCCTACTGCGCCAGGGGCGTGACAGTTTTTTTGTTTTGATGTGTTCAAGTAATATTCAACGTGAAGTTAGCTGCAGTTGCAACCAAAGCTTACTTCATTGCAAAAAAATCAGCTGATTTCATAGATAAATTTACCAAAATCAGCTGACTTCATTGAAAAGTTAAAAAATCAGCTGATTTTTTTGCAATGAAGTTAGCTTCGATCGCAACTACAGCTAACTTCACGTTGAATATTACTTGCAAAGATCAAAACAAAAGACTGTCACGCCCCTGTACTGCGCTTTAGTGGGCTAAGCACTGCTATAGGTACTAAAGCGCAACATTCAAAAATCCTTCAGAGTATAAAAATACTTAGAAGGCGTGGTTCGGAATTCACGTTAAGCATGTGGTCCCTTGTGCTAGGTTATTACAATACCATGTGAAAGTACTTTCACTAGCTATAGCAGCAATGGTAGCCGAATCTGGCACTTAGAAAGTGTCCTCCCGGCTGAACAATACCATACGCTGTTATTATTATTATTGCACTCACACAAAAGTTTGACCGGCCATCGAATTAAACTCAGGGAAATCGTCTTTAAGTAGCAGGAAATCGCCGACTAGAATTTGGTTTTCGGGAAATTTTGACTTGGTTCCCGGGAAGAAAACATTAGTTCCATGCACGTAGTTTTTTTTTCATTAGGCCCGATTTGGCCTGGGCCTTAAACCCGTCCAGTTGGATTTAGGGCTACCCTAAAAGGTAGACTGAGTGTCTGAAAAAAGTTGGCCCGCTAAGCTCTAGTGTGGATTGCACAAGTCAGACTTTTAATTTACATCCAATATTTTGTAGATGAATAATGACAGCGACCGAATGCATATACCACATTCTTCCACGCGTTTTTCCGTACCGTTTTTCTACTTCATTGGTGCGAGATTTCCAGATACGACGAAGATAAAAATGGGCGGATCCAAAATAAATCTATTGAATCTTAACTTCAACCTGTTAATAATTTTAACAAAAAACATCAAATTACGCAATAATTTACAATATTGAACATCTTCTCTCTATAATTGTATTTCATTATCAGAATATAAATCATTTCGATTCCATAACGTTCGATCTCATAAATAAAATTTTTCACACGAGAAATCTGTGAATCTTATGAAAAATGGTAAATTGTAAATAGAATAAAAGATAGAAAAAAATATAATTATCTACATATAGCGCGAAAAATAGTAATTCTAGAACTGAAATACTTTCAGTGTTTTTTTTTAACACCAACACTCACTCGTATACTTCATTATTCTTCACTGGCTATACACCGGCAACTTACGATCTCTGAACCATATTTTGTTATTTTGTTGTAATCACACAATTATAAAGCAAATGAATTGAAATTTCGATCAATTTAATTAGAAGATTGTAATAATTTCGAAAATACAAATTTGTAAAGAACTTAATGGCTTTGTACTTTTCAGCTACTGTGAACAATTTGTTGGTTCGAAGATTGATTGCGTCTATCCATGTTCTTGTCTATTCTTAGCAACCAATCGATGTGTTGTTGATGTTAACAAAACGCAGTCACTTAACCGTAGATTCGTTATTTGAATATCATTTAATTTATGGGAAAGAATTTAGCGTTAAATTAGAATTCCATTAAATTTTCAAATTCAGTAATTGGAAAAATTTTGGTCTGAAAATATTTTCTTTGTGATAACGTTCGATAGTAGATTTTTTGATAAATATTTGTCTATGGAATTAAGCAATGAAAAGACTTCATCTGGAAAACTTCATTTTGAGATCGGCTAGAGTATAGGAAATTTCAACCAGTTCAAAAAATTTCATTCTTTGCGAGTGTTCTCATATTCCAACCACTGGTTGCCGGCTACCTTCGCTTCTTTGATCTATTTACGACAAATCCCTGCTTCCTACATGGAATCTTTGAAACATTACTTAAAGCAGAAGAAAAAGAGAAAGGATCGTACATGACAGACGTCCACTCTTTAGGTAGGAAGCTGGATTGATCGAAAAGCGAACAAATTGTGGAGGTTTTAGATTTCGTCAGTAAGGGAAGATAATTTCTCATCGATGACCATACCTTTTAGAAAACCATTTAGAAACCTCATCTTCACCTAAACACCCACCGCAAGTCCACATTTTTTTTTCAAATCAAAGGACTTTTCTACGTACTAAGCCAAAACTGAGCCATGTTTCATCACTTCTTTGCGGCCCACCATCCCTTGTCTATACACGTCGAACTCAGCCGCTTTGTATCCCAGAGATGGTCGTTTATTGAAATAGTCTCGCTTTTAAGGATAGCGAGTTTCCAGCTTAAAATAAACGTTTGAGATTCTGGACAATTGAGTCTGTTGAATTCAAAGGTACATGTATCCCAACTGTCAAAATGACGTTTCAAACGTCAAATACTTCAATTTTTCTTTCGTTTTAGATTCTTCTGTGATCAAATATATTGACATTAACGACACAAACATTTTGCACATTTTCACTAAGGCGTCGTTCGTAAATTACGTAACACACTAGGGGAGGGAAGTCTTTATTTATTTTTAGAATAAAATTGGGTAAAATTTGACCACCCTTTTTCGTGACAGGGGGAAGGGAGTCTGAAAAGTCGCATTTTTTGCGTTATGTAACTAATGAATGGTCGTTTACTGATAGGTTTGACATTTGAAACGTCATTTTGACACTTGGAAAAGACCGACATTTGATCCCAACAAACTCAATTATTAAATGTGCTTTATTTCGCGGGGGTGGGGGCGGTATGAGGCAAGCGTTACGGTCCGAACAAAATTTTGTCAAATCTGCTGTATTTCACTCTGCTGAATTTTAAAATGCTAAATTTTTCATTGTGGATTTCCATCTGTTTTACATCTTTTGATCAAAGGTGGAAATACATGGATTGAAAGTGGAAATAGATGGATCGAACATGAAAATAGATGGATATAGATGGAAAAAGATGTAAAACAGATGGAAATGCGAAGTAACTCACATTACCTGGAGACAGCTGTTTACCACAGGTTAATCTATTTTGTCAGTTTGGAAATGGGTGTCGACTCGTGTTTTATCGCAGTAATAGCGTCTACCTCAAAGGTAAAGTAGACAATTTTAAAATTTGAAATAAAGCAATCTTCTTAGCATAGTTTGGGATCATCGATGACAAAAAAGATTAAAAAGTTTTACTGTGGCAGGTAACTTTTCTCCAAGTAAAGTCAATTATATTTATTACATAATGAAGGTCTTGTACTTACTTGTACTCTACCCGAAAATGACAATATGTCTATCCCGTTGAGGCAGCAATGTGAACCTTTATTATTAGTTATAAGTTGTGAGTTATAAGTGTACGTGAGATCAGTTTTGAAACTGATCAGTACTGATGCATATCAGTTTTAAAGCCGATTAGTACTGATTCAGTATCGGTTTTGAAACTGATCAGTACTGATACGTATCACTTTCCTGTCAGGTTTTTACAGTACTGATCCGTATCACTTTTGCAATTGATTATCAACTTGATTATCATCAGTACTGATCTGTTTCAAAACTTATAACTTACACCTTATAAAAATGAATAACTTAAAACGTTAACATATAGGAACTTATCAGAGAGACAAAACGGCGTAACAGCTGATTGAACGATGTCATACGTGAGCGGTAAAAATTGTTCTAAGCCAATCAGATAATAGTATTAGTCGTACGTGAGCGAAACAATTGAAAATGATGTGCTCCGACTCTATGCATGAAAAACTCCTATAACTTTTATCTATATGTATATGTTATAAATGTAGCGATAGGTCGCTTTGCCCAAACTCTCTAATAAAAGAGAAGTTCAGATTTGAAAAAAAGGACAGCAACAAAAACGCTAACGACAAATTTGTATGGGACAAGTTTTGGAAAGCATTAGAGTCCTTGCTTTGCAAATGCACATCGCACACCAATACATATACAAGTCACTCTGATTTGTTCGGCTATATAATCCACCTAAATTTTACGTACTTTACCAACACTACCAGACATTTCGTTTGTCAATTTTGCTTAAATCTGTGTTAATTTTTTGGCAAAGACTGCCAGTCGATTTTACAGTATGTCATTGATACGACGTCATTTTTGAACACAATTTTGCCTGAACACTGTACACTCCGGAAATATTTCTTGTGTATATACTCGTTTGGGCACTGAGCCAAAAACGAATCTGTGGCGAACACCCAAACAGATAATGCAATTTGAACGAGTGTATGGTCTATTGCACAAAACTTTACGCCGATTTTACGTCATTTTTACAACACTTATACATCAAAATTTTGCCACACACTAATTTGAACGATGTAAAATGTAATTTTCCTTTCTTCATGTGTTGGGGCCGAAAATAGGGATTTTTCTAAAATTTTCTCGGAATTCCGACCCGTCACATGAATTGTACGTGTCTGTTTGGCGATGTGGGGTTTTTAGGCTTACTTCGTTCGGGCTACATCATCCAAAAAGTCTGAAAACAACCCCACCAAACAGACGTAATAGTTATTTGAATCACTAGGACGGAAAGTGAGGATTTTCCATGTGTTTTTGTATTGTAACCGAGAAGCTGATTGTAACATGAGTTAGTCGAAGACGAGGCAACACATTCACACGAATGTTACAATCCGTTTCGAGGTGTACGTTCTAGTTATTCGAAAAAATTTCATTCAGTATGCACCGAAATGAACAAACACATCAACCAACATTTAACACATAATTCATTTGCACATATTTCTCCAGTAAATTATATACGCAATTTACCACACATAGCACAACGTCAGGTACAGATGACACGATTTCCGTCCTAGGAATCACTTTTCCGTACTGGGACACATACACATTTCAGAGATCTGTATTCCGTTGCTTTCCGAACCAAAACGATCGATGAAAAGTAGTGCTTTCGGTGCATACTGTATGAAAATAACTTTAGGTGTATCCCTTGAGAGCAAACAAGATGTGACATTGCAGGTAGGTGAAGTGAAGCGGCCGTTCTTTTCGGATGACTACGAAGTCTTTCTTTCCACATACGAAGCTAGAAATGTAATCTTTGAAACGTTCATGTTAATCCAATTTCCATAACGCGCTCTAGTAATGCTACCAAAACGAAATAAAGAAAAAGTTGTCTCGTCTGAGTAAATCTGAAATTTGAAAAAATCATAATTTTTACCACGAGACGAGACAAATAAAAACATCATCTGTAATAAAATACTTGTAAATTAAAGTTAATTATATCTGTGAGCATCTTTATTAGATTTAGTTAGTGAAAAATTGAAACAAAAAGATGGATCGTCCAAATTATAATATCAAGATGATTTTCCAGCTAAATGCTGTAATGAATATGGCGTGATATAATTATGTAAATTAATTAGAAAATTGGGCAGAGTTTATCTCACTTTAATTTACGGTAATTTCGCTTATCCACCAACGAGTCTGTCTTACGTTTTCATCGATTAAAAAAATGCTCAAAAGCATTTTGAGTGGGTAATTATTTCGTCAGATTATCGTGCCGGCATAAATTACAAGACATTACGAAGTATATCTTGCAAAAATCTCAACGAAATTCACACTTTTCTTGACACGCCTGTTCTAAAAGAATAAACCGTTCGATTCTATGTTTACACAACATTAACGCCCATTTCTAATATTTCGTTTTATTAAAAAAACTGAAATTTATGACTTCATTCTTGGCAATTTAGTTTCCAGTTTTTCCACATAAATAGATAATAAACTGGTATCAAGTGCACATTAGCGACCCGCATTAAAATTTGCCAACATTTTCCCATAGGAATGAAAAATGCAAATTTCATTTAAAAGATTTGTTAAAGTACAGAGCAACACAACAATATACTTTACAGGTTTAAATACCCTTTTCACATGTTTTACGCTTTCAGAGACATTTCTTTGACGGCATAGCACTTGTAACATTTCGCTGAATAGCTTGTAATTTTTGTGCATGACAATTTCCTGCTAGTTGTACGTTATAAACTGGTGTAATAATCAAAAATGAAAAATTGTAAATTGCTATGTTCTGTCTCCCAACAACTTCGTAACTTGCATCGCAGAGTCGTAACATTTGTTATTGTATATTAAAACTAGAACAAAACAAAGCGAAACTTTGGCTTGGCTTTCACGGGACTTAGTTCAAAGACCATGAAAAACATATGCAAGGGACCCGTACGCATGAGAATAGATGCGGCAAACAGAATAGATGTTGCGAAAAGACTCGAACGTATATAAATAAAAATTGCCTTGACCTTTTTAGTATATGGTATTACGTCCACGCTAAATTGGATTCGAAATTGCCAAACTGGCAATATTGAAAAATCCGTCCGAAGAAACGGTTTAGAAAGCTCTCCAAATCCTCACAAATTTAAAACTTTTCAAAATAAAAATTGTTGTGCTAGGGCCGATCTTAGGTTAGACCTGGAGCACTAAGTAGAGGCCTCGGACTCATACTTCCTTGGGCAAATTAGTTCCCGTCAATTTACTCCACCATAAAGCAAACAAATTTTTTTGAACTGAGGCCACATTTTAGTAACAACCTGGGGTGCTAAGGAGAGGACTCGGATATATACTTGCATGCCGCCGTGTCAACCATACACGCCGTATCTCATAGTTTCCTTGAACTGAGAAAATGGTAAAAAAATAAAACAGCGTTTAGAGTAAAACGATGTAGTGACTTTGAACGCACTCATTTCAACTAAGAAAAAATGTGCAACACTTGCAGCGGTCGTTGTTTTCTCACATTAAACATTTTATTTTGCCAAAACGTGTCATGTCATACGCAAACATTTAAAATGAGTGAGTTCTTAAACACACTAAACGGCTTTTTACAGAAAACGACCGAATTCTCTATTATTTACAGAGAAATGATAAGTTAGTACACCTGTGGCGAGATACAACACTTATGTGAATGACATCTGGGCTGTATGAGAGAGAACTAGTTCAATTTTGTATGTAATTCTCTCATTATTCCCTCCCACAGAACCCAGCTGTCATTCACATAAGCGTTCTAATTCACTACAGGTATCCCAACTTATAATTTCTCTGATTATTTATCGTAATTTTTATTTATACGTAGGGTCGCGTAGCGTGAGTTGCGCCCATACCAATGACCCTAAACCTCGAATCACTCAACATATTTCCACTAATTTTTTTTTTCGATATTCCTTGATTCCAAACCTTGAAGAAAGAGAAATTTTCTTGCTAATTTTGCACAGAGTCAAAATAAGTCAAAATGTTTCACCAGTGTTCAAAAAACCACGGTTTCGACCACTTTTTCAACCGTAACTTCGAAAGTTCTTACAGATATTGACCAAATCCTGTTTTTAGTTTCCTTTCAGGAAAAAAAAAAAAAGATTTATGAAAATCTTTTAGAGACTAAGTTTTAGGGTCCTGCCTGAGTCCAAGGGCACAAAATCCTAAATTTTTCTATTTTTCTATTTTAACCTTTTCCTTCCTAGGAGAGAAACGAAATCTTTTTTTGAAATAATTATCGAATGTATCGAAAATAATTCATTACATGATTAGGGATAGATTTTCTGAAGCGAGTCGAACTTACCGGTGTGTTTTTAATCAACAAACTTTGAAAACTGTTATTTTGATATAATGTCTGTAAATCTGACCCAACGGCTTGCATCAAAATGACAGTTTTCATTGTGAATGGATTGAGAACCTACGAGTGAAATTGTGAGTTTACGAAATTACGAAATCGTTTTCGAATTTATTGGATTATTTAGATCCAACGTTACTACCTAAGGAGCGCTCATAAGTCTTCGGTGAGAGTTTTTACAATAAGGCGCTTAACCAAACCACTTCGGTAGGGGGTGCCGGGCCAACTTTGGAAGTCCTTAACGTCGCTACTCTCCAGTGGATTTACGAGACAATAGCGTAAAATATTAATGCTTAAGCGTATTTCAACTAAGGCTCGAAACAGGTCAGGTCTGATCTGTTTTTTTTTTAGGTCGATCTGAACCTGAAGTCAACCTGCACCTGATCTTTCAAATTTCAGGTTCAACCTGATTGAACCTGAAACTGAAAGTTAAACTTCAGGTTCGGAAAATACAGGTCAGTTCACGTTCAGGTCAGGTGAACCTGACAGGTTTGTTCGAAAAACCTAACGTTTTTTTGTTTTTAAAGCAAACCTGTTCAGGTTGACCTGACCTGAACCTGTACATGATCTGTATTTTCCGAACCTGAAATTAAAAACTTCAGGTTCAGATTCGATAAAGTTGAACCTGAACCTGACCTGCATTAAATCAGGTTCTTTTAGTTCAGGTTCAAGTCAGGTCATACCTGACCTGTTCCGAGCCTTAATTTCAACGATTTCAATCCACACCGGCTAGGTACTTTAGCGTCACAAATTAAGGAAAAACCTCAACCAATTAGAATTTATCCGATTCGCCTAATGATTTCCCCTGAAAATTATTGCTCTTGAAGGTTATTTAAAACATTATTCTCATATGTCAAACGAATTTTTCATTCCCCAGTGTCTGTTGTCTTATTATGCGATAAAATAGCGCATCATCACATAAGGGGAAGTCTCGCCAAGGCTCGAGGTTTCCCCTTATATGATGATAATCTACAATTGATGTAGCTGCTTCAAATGTCAAGTGTTTAGAATGTGCTGCCATCTATTTTCGCAACTTAATTAGGTACAAATAAACGAATTGTTGCACCCTCTTAGACCGCAGAAGGTTCGCAAAAAATGCGCCTGAATCGACACGACACCGTCCCTACCTGGAATTATATTCGGTTTCAGTCACCATTTTCGATTCCACGACAGCAGCGTACAATCCAACTTACTGGATATAAAACCACCAACTATATGTAGAAGTTTCTACTTTTGTGTATCTGTAATAACCATTACTTTTACCGAAGGGTCTCTGTATCAGTACGGTATTTTTAGGGCAAAGGTTTTATCTGATTTTTGTATAAATATTTTGTCTACGACCAGAAATAGAAAAAAATAACGACACAGAAATAGGCTGTTTAGGCAAATCGATATCTCGTAAAGCACCGTTGCTTAATTAACAATAAACGGCGAGTAAAATATCATGTTTTATGCATAATTACAGCAGGTATTTAGTTCTCGAAACATAAAAACTGACTGTTAGGGATTGAACATAAACCACGATCCTTACCATCGACAGAAATAAGCTTTCAATTCACAGAGAAACAAGTGACTAAATGTTACTCAAAGTTCTAAACTTCGTTCATCTTCTATTGTTACCAGTGCCCGTCAAATTAGTGAAAGAAGACTTCAATCTGATTCAAAGACATTTTGCCACAACACAAATGCTCTCGAAGCTGATTGAAAAAAGTGAAACGTCGTCCGTTCTGTTCATTGATTTAAACAGTCAAATGCTTCAAAATTTCGTCCTGTCGCATAATCTCAAAATTACAGTCGAAGTGAATGCTATTAAAAAGCTTTCAGGTTCTAAGTACCGTAAAATAGTCGCTACGGTACTACATTTGACCAATTTGGTTGAATTCGAAAAGTTCTACAAAATAATCCGAACCGAAGTCTTCCTATACGACGGACATTTTGTCATAATTTACGACAGTGAAAATTTACAGGAAATTGAGACAATCTTTGCGAAATTGTGGAAAATTTTCATTTACAACGTCGCTGTGCTCTATCCGATGTCAACGAATTTAACTTCCGTTTACACCTTCATGCCGTTCCTCAATGAGTCGTGTAACAACACCAAGCTCGTTAAGATAAACGAGTTCAACGCAACATCAACGAAGTGGGCCACGAGTGAATTCTTTCCTAAAAAGTTTAAAAACCTCAACCGATGTCCGATACGTTTCGGTTGCTATGACAACAACCCCGGCTTCATAATAGAGAGAAAGAAAAACGGGTCGAAAACATTTAGCGGAATGAATACCAACGTAGCCAAAATGATCAGCGATATGTTGAACTTTTCGTTAAATTCTTTTGAGTATGAACAAGAAATGGGAACAATTTATAAAAATAAGACAGCGACGGCTTTGTTGAAGAAGGCAATTGATAATGAGGTCGACTTAATATTCGCATCGTTACAAGAAGCGAGAGTGGAAGCTTTGAGTGCGACTCGAATCGTCTATGCGGATAAGCTGATTCTAGTCATACCGCCCCCATTTTTGATGGATCCAATGAAAAAGCTGCTACTTCCATTTACTTTCGGATCTTGGGTTTCTATAGCGCTTGTAGGACTGATTGCCTGTTCTATCGTCGTTACATTGCAATTCACTCCCAAGATATATCATGACTACGTGATTGGTAAAAATGTAAAAGGCAATGCGTTCAATGTCTGCAATATTTTTCTTGGTGGAACGCAAAAGATATTACCGCGGAGTAATTTTCCACGGTTTCTGCTGGCAAAGTTTTTATTATTTTCAATGATCATGAGGAGTTTGTACCAAGGCGAAGTCTTTAATAAAATGAAAAGTGACATAACAACAGTGGAATTAAAGACCATCGACGAGTACATTGAACATGAATTTACTTTCTACATTTATAATGCTCTGGCTGCTAGACTTGAAGGAACGAAAATGATGAAAAGGTTTGTTCGTTTACTAATTAGCGAGGGGGAAGTTACTGTTAACATGTTCCAAAAAGGTAACAAGGGATGCAAGTACAACTGTCAACTTTTGACAGCTGTCAGATTTGAATTTTGGCGCTCGAAATTTTAAAAGTTATTGTAACGTATTGACTATCCACGACGATGCATTCACGCCTAGGAAGACATAATCCGAAGTAAAAAAGTGGGGGGATGGGGCGCAGATAAGTTTATAAGCAAAAAGCACCGTCTCAACTGTTATAAAAAATTCAAAATAGGAATTTTCGCAATAGTTTATAATAGTTGGGACGGTGTTTTTTGCTGATAACTTCATAATCTTGTGTACCCCCCCTTTCTTTATTTCGGATTATGTCTTCCTAGGCGTGCATGCTTCATCGTAGACAGTCATTTGCATCCAGAGGCCCATATCTTCTGCTATCCTGAGCTATTGCTCACACTGACATAAATGTAAAGAATTTTCCAAGTTATTAATATAAAACTTGGTGCCGAAATTCAAATCTGACAGCTGTCAAAAGTTGACAGTTGTACTTACATCCTTTACAAATGGAAACGATAAGTATCAAGCCAATTTTCAAATAAAATACGGGAACTTACGCCATTTTACAAGAGAATTTCCCCTTGAGAGTAACATTTTTTTTTTTCAATAAAATAATTTCGTTACACAGACATGAAGTCATCAACAATAATGAGAAAGCTACATACAACCTCATGACCCTCAATCCGTCATTCACAGGAGTCGTTTTTAACTACCTGACACCGGTCATGTACGAAAATTTACTCCAGCGAAACAATTATACTTTAAGAATTTGTAAAGAATCGATGCATACGAATTCATTTGTATTTTATTTCACAAGAAACTTTTATTTAGTTAATGAATTCAACGATTTAATAAGCAGTTTTGAGTCTGCTGGATTGATTGAGTACATTATGTCACAGTACGTTAACGTAAATTTAATGAATGCGAAACAAAGGCATCCACCAACTGCTTTAACGTACCGTAATATCGAAGGATTTTTTGAGATATTTTATTATGGATGCGGCCTTGCCACTTTGTGTTTCGTATTTGAAATTATTGTTGGATACTTAAAACACAGAAAAGAAATCCAGCGGTGAAAAAATATTTAGATAGAAAATTTTGAAAATTGTAAGAAATCATTTTTTCTTTGCACAGAATAAAAGTTTATGGTGACACAGATACAAGCAGCCAGAAACAAATATTTAAATCCATTACAATCATAGTATCCTTTGGATTTTATTAACAGTATAAATAGAGTTGTACTTTCTTTAATAAATCAGATTTGTTCAAACCTCGAATAAGGAAAAATCTCTCTTTAATTTGTTGAATAGAATAGAATTGGGCAGAGCCAATTGTAGCCAAATTTGTATATACATTTAGCTACTTGTTTTGAGTTCTATGTTTACTTTATAAGTTACAAGTTTATGTTATAAGTTAACATTATAAGTTTATAGCCACTATCAGTATTGTAACTGATCCAAATCAGTACTGATCAGTTCCAGTACTGATCAGTTCCAGTACTGATCAGTTCCAGTACTGATCAGTTCCAGTTCTGATCAGTTCCAGTACTGATCAGTTCCAGTACTGATCAGTTCCAGTACTGATCAGTTCCAGTACTGATCAGTTCCAGTTCTGATCAGTTCCAGTACTGATCAGTTCCAGTACTGATCAGTTCCAGTTCTGATCAGTTCCAGTTCTGATCAGTTCCAGTACTCATCAGTTCCAGTACTGATCAGTTGCAGTATTGATTGGTTCCAAAACTGATTTGAATTAGTAGTTTTGAAACTGATCAGTACTGATACCGTGGGAGTTAGAAATTTTTTTCTTAAAGGAAAAGTTGCTGAGAATTACCTTTTAGAGAAAATAGTTTCAGGATTTCTTGAAGAAACAACGTTCGTCCTCTTTGTGATATTGTGCAGAGAACATTTCGGCCATCGATGGTCTCAGACGAACTTCGGCAGAGCCTTTGACATTACCTTGGATAATTTCTATGGATCTTTGATCACAAAGAACATAAAACATTGAATTCAGAAACGTTCGAGTCTTTTTCCTACATCTATTCTGATTGTCACTTCTATTCTGATACGCACGGGTCTTTGCTTAGGTTACAAACGCAATGTTTGTGCGGTTAGCATAGAAAAGATCATTATGGCTCGTGTCAGTAAGAAGACTATTCGCCCGCACGGTTGAATAGACACTTTGAATAAAATATTCATTCTCTGGAATTGTGGGGCTTTAACGAATGAATTGCGTTTCACTTCTCTAATAAATTAGTTCCATTAGATGATAAAACGTTCCTTGGGGCATTCACCTCAAAAACACGAAATGACAGCAAAGTCTCGTTTTGTTAAATCAATTAAAATTATGGCAATCATTTGCTCTCCATTTGTAATCCCAAACTTGTTTTCTGTTACTCGGAGCAATTAAAAGGCGTGTAGAGGATCATCGATCATTTGAAACAGAAATATGAATTGTGAAATTTCTTTGAACGAATTGAAGAAAGAAAAATTTATCACATAAACGAAAATAAATTTAATTTAAATTGCAATAACCAATCGTAATTTAATGGATGATAATTGCAGTAAGAATCTTGGTTGTTTCTTAAAAAAAATTGCTGGTACGATACCGTTTGGTTTATATGTTCAAAGTAGAATATAAATTAATTCTCAATATGGCATAATAATACAAACGTAAAAGAATTCTTAAAGCCACATAACAGGTAATGAAATGGAACATTAACCACATCAGTAAACTAAAGTTTTTAAATTATTAGAAAAAGTGTTTAAAGCTCTTTATTGTTTGTTTATAACATGTGCAATATGGACGACTATAAATTATAGACAATTTATTGGTATTGCTCTGTCGACAACACGACCATCAAAGAGCATTAATAGCAAATAAAACTTGAAATAAATTCAATTTGAAAGCGTATCAACACAAATTGGATGTTCAGCTGTACGAATATGAACTTGCTTGGACGAGAGAAGGGGAATCGGTTAAAAGTCAGTTAACCACAACCATAGACGTGTAAAAAACATTCCATTGGACAGTATGTAATGAATTAAAGAAGCTTAGGCGATGCTATTTCTCTATGCTGTTTTAATGAAAATTGTAATCTAATTTTGTGGCTAACCCTTACTGCTTCTTCCACTCAGAGAACTCCTTGATTTTCCCAAATATTGCCGTTTATATCATGATTGACCCTTGAGTTTCTCCTAAGTACCCTCAATGCTAACATTGTCTTAAAGATTGAAACCCTGACACCACCTAATATCTTCTGTTTGAACACGAAACAAAAGATTAGACAAATAGTTGTATGTTGATCCGGCTGTTGGGGCTAGTTTTACGTTGAAATCGCATTCAGTCATTATCAGTAAAAAAATAGCAGCACCGAATGTGAGGAAGTATTGCCTGATGAAAACCGATGCGTTAGTCGATCTATAGAGATAGCATATCTTGAGTTCGTAGCCTGCTGCCGTCTGTTGAAATGTATATAACTCATCCTATTCGTTACTGCCGGTAAATACGATGACACTAACTGTTGATGACAGCGACGTATGCTAAAAAATCGTCGCAACAACACCAAATGTCAGTGGACACGATAACTTCAGTAAATCTTCACCGATTTTCAAGAACTTTTTTTTTCTAAACGGTGGTCAAAAAAGTGAATTCAAATCGAAAAATGAGCAAATTCAATTTTAGCGGGCTCGTGTCTCAGTGTTTTGTGAAAAAACGGCTCGGCATAAAGTCACTTCCAGAATTCGGAGGGATAACTCACATGTCTAGAACTATTACAGTTTGAAAGTTGCTTCCAAAGGGTTTCAGGGTTTTCCCGAAAAATGTCCCAATTCTCGGGATTTAGCCACTTCTACAATTGCCATACTTTGGGAGGGCTTTCGACATTACCTTGGGTAATTTCTTTTTTAATTTCCGCAATTTCCGATCCAATTTAATGTGGACGTTATGACATCTTCTTAAGGGGGTCGATTCCAGAAGGCAGTTTGGTGCCCAAAAATGTTCCTTCGACAATGCTGTATGGGGAAACGAATACATTGTTGAGCACTCGCTTCCGACTCGGCACCAGGCCGTGTACTTCATAAGTATGAGTAGTCTTAAAGAAGGCAGCCTGGTGCCGAAAATCAGTTAAAGTCATTGTAACGGCAGTAAAGAATGTTGTACGTCGTCATAAATTTTGATTTGGCACCAGGCTGCTGCTGCTCTCTACGACGTTGCAAGGATAATAGATGTCGCAATTTTCGTTGAGAATGGCCTATAGTTTTAGTTCCTGCCGTTACGATGACATTAACAGGTTGCGTTCTTTATGGCTACTGAAATTTCTCAAGTAGGCTGCCTGATGCTAAGGTGGAGCCGAATGCGTAGTAATGTACTCGTTCCCCACTGTAACATTAGAGAGGTTGGGCAAACCTACTTATAGCAAAATTTATAACTTATACTTATAACTATGAGATATAACTATAAGTTATAAGTTATAAGTTTACGCGAACAATTTTCATTATGACTGATCGATGATTAATGAAGGTTAATCGATGATTTATGAAGGTTGATCGATGATTGAAAATGATCTAGTTACATTTTTCGGTTCCGCCTCGATCGTAGCCGAAAAAAGCTAGTAAAAGTGTGACGTCGGCTGAAGAGGTCTATTGTGCTATGTTTCTCAGAGGGTGGTAAGGTAGGAAAATTTTTGACGGAATTTGACCGATTCATATCTCCTACTATTCGTCCAGCGAAATTACTTGATTTCTCACTACATCTCGTGTATCAAAAAAAAAATTAAAGAACTCCCGTTAGCCCTATATTTCAATAAATCAAGATTCTTAAAACCTAGAAATATGTTTGGAAAAATAATGTGGAATCAAAGGTAACAATAGCACCCACTATTGGCACCGGGCATGATTTACGTCTGATAAATACTAAGCTGACATTTGCATGAGGAAACGTAAATATTCGCAACGGGTGCCATCAGTCTCTAGGAGCTATTCACTTCACCAGAACATATCTCTAATTTTTTATAAAGCTGCTTCGTCACCGCCGCCGCGAATTTTGGGCCGGAAGCAAGCGACGTAAGAATTGTGTCAACAATATGCGCCGCCGAGGTATTTTATCCACCTGGCACGTATTACGAACGCCGTACACGTATTATGTGAACTCATAACACGTTCGTTACGTATGGCATACTACACAATACTTAAATAAGATTGATAATACATTCGCCACGTATATAATACGTCGGCGGCGTATATTCCAACATTGAATGATGGCAAACTCTCTTCCGTGTGTGTGTGGGGTAACTTTAATCTTATAACTCTACAGAGTTTTCAGTTAGTCATAGAAACTTTGAATCAATAATGACAATAAAGTATAAAAATGTCGACGAATTCAAACGTCTCCGTCTGAATCTTTAACGATATAACAAGACCCATCGAACATTAATGTTTTGATGTTCTTACGAGCATTTTTCATATTTTCCAAATGAATAATAATTTCATGTACACAAACGCAACATGAAATAAACAAATCATAATTTATAATCACACACGCATATAATAATTCCGACATTAAATGTTTCGAATGTAAAGGAGTGCAGCAGTCGTAACTATTCTTTTTGACATGAATTCAATTCACAGTTTGACGATATTTATGAATTGCTCGTATGTTGTGTGTGAAGTTATTTTAATTAAAGAAAAATGCAAAGTTATGACTTTACATTGGAACAATCGACAGCCTAGACGGTTGTAGTAAAAAGTTTATTCAACCATTCAACCAAGGCATAAGTTATTGATTTTAGCGGATGTGTTTGCATTTGGAGTACAGATTGAAATTTACGATATTTGGAAAATTTAATTTACAATTTAAGAAACAAGCAAATCGTTGTTCCAATCGACGTGAGAATTGATTTATTGGATAATTTATGATTTAGCGAAATGGGAAGGACGTGTAGTTGTTTGCATGTTAATTGAAGTAATTTTCTTCTATGCAGCAAAATTGTCCGCTTATTTGATTTCAATCAATCGACGAGACTGCTTCATAATTATAGCAGTAAATGAAAAAAAATGTTCGCAAACACATCACTTAGTCACACATGATACATTTTATACCTGTACGAATTACGTCAGTCTAATAGTTTTGTTGATGATTTTCTTTCTACATCCCCCTTTTGCTTTAAATTTATGACTGTGTGATAGCCGAAGTGATAACCTAGGGGTAAACGACTCCGGAAAATCAGGCGGAGGCTCCCAAAAATCCCAAATTGCTCAGGAAAGTCTTAAAAAACCTTAAGAAAGTCTTAAAAATCATAAGAAAATCTTAAAAATCTTAAGAAAATCTTAAGGAAACCTTTAAAATCTTAAGAAAATCTTTAAAATCTTAAGAAAATCTTTAAAATCTTCATCTTATAAAATTGTTTTGCAAACTACAAACAAATCTTTAAAATCTTGAGAAAATCTTTAAAAACTTGAGAAAAATCCCGGATGCTCCGGAAAATCTTTAAAAATCATTTTAAATATTTAAAAATCACTTCAAATCCTTAAAAATCATTTTAGATCTTTAAGAATCATTTGAAATCTTTAAAATTCATTTTAAATCTTTACAAATCATTTTAAATCTTTAAAAATCATTTTAAATCTTTAAACATCACAAATATCTTTCCCAAAAAAAGTCGTAGCAAACGATTTTTAGGAGTCGTTTACCCCTCGATGATAATAAACTGAATCTAAAAAAATCTCATTAGCTCCTATACCTGAAGGAACTTAGGAGCCTTGCAATAATGACGTACACACATGGCTTTTCAGATTTTTAACCCCCATCCCCCTTGCCCGTTCTTTTCATTTGCTTTTTTCCTGCCCTCCCTCTCATGTTGACATCTTTTTAACCCACATGACCCTACTTTCGTAGATTTTTAAAATACGTATTTTATCACGGACACTTCAAATGGACTGGATTCTCGTGCTGTACTTTTAATTTCGTTCCTGATTTGAAAATAGTATGCACTCTAGTTCAATGTTCTTCTCATTTACACATTTTTGTGAAATTTATTTTAAAAGAGCGATAATCGCAGACCCACTCCCCATCAAGTAAATCTCAAGTCATCAGAAATTAGGTTTCTGGTTCAATGAAACTTTTTAACAGTCGAACCCAATTTATTTTATTCCATCGATTTATATTCACTCACAATTCCCTTAGCATGTACGTCGCTCGGGGAAAAATTAAAAAGTCACGTTTCACACTGTCAACTTTCACCTCATGATTTACCTATGTCACATAAAAGAAGTGGTTTATGAAGTGGGGTGTGGGAGGAACTGTGACGTGGGTTTTAATTAGTGTGAGATGCAGAAGATCGACTTTGACTATGGTTCTTAATACTTTTAGCCAGTTACCATATAAATGCTTGTAGACTTTGTATTTTCGCACGGGGCTGTATTTAACATCTGGTTATTTAAGAGAAGACGTAAAGTTGCAAAAAACTGTGATTACACGGAGCATGTGCCACGCATTATTCAGTCATTAAAATATGATAAAGAAAACTCATGTAAATTGATATAATAAAAAATGCACAAAAGCCTCATGATCTATTGGCACGCGTAAATGCACACCATTTACCTTGAGGTAATATTATGATTGGTAATCTATTTTTATGTTGATTACTTTATGATCTGGTTTGTGTAATGTTTTTAATAATTATTATGGCTGAATTCAGCTATAACATTCCTGGATCGGATCATGTGTGAGCGTTGGTTGTGCGTACTTTTTATTGTTTAATCTTTTCGTCTAACAGAACTCACTTGCTACAAATTACTGCCTGTTTCAGTAGAAAATTGAGAAACAAAAACTAATCATAGGTTTGTGAAACGAAAAATCCGGGAAACAACACCATACAACACTGTGGTCACGTTATCCTGACAAAAAAATTACAACTTCTACTTTTACGATCGATAGATGAGTTATTTGCATGGCCTTCAGCTGCTGCTGCAGTAGTTTATGTATCGTAGGAACTTTTGCACCAGGCGAATTACGTCACGATATCGACGATAAATTCAATAAGTTTCTTTCTAGCTATGCAAATTGAATCGTTTTAGTCCAAAAATAAATCTGACGTGAATATTTCATGGTTTTTACATCAATGAAAACTCGTCCCGGCTCTAAACTTTGTAGGCGGAGTTTAATTGAACTATCAGTGCACAAACTTTTTATCGCCAAGTCTGAGCCTGAGTCTGGGTGTTTCGTGCAGAAGTCGTTGAATTAACATACGCTCATGACTCTTTTTTCGGTAGTGTCGGGTTGTTTATATTAGGGCTTTTAAGAGGTCATGTCTTAAGTACTTCTGTGATTTGTCTTAGAGAGACGCAGCCCTAGTGGTAGTACTTTGGGTTAGCGAGATTGGTGGAGAGATATTTTCTCTATTTTATTCATTTTCTTGAATAATTTCTCTAAATTTTCTTTATTATATATTTACAGGAAGGGAAAAGTGAAAATCGACAAGTTTCGAATTTATCCTACGAATTTACCATACAAATTCCATACCTTTACCATACTTTTGCGTTCCTGTATATATAAAATATGTAAATCTAGATTAAGAAACCGGATGCAGAACAAACACACACACACACAAAGTATACTTTTCTGATTTCTTGTGAAATTTCTGTGCCTTATACGTTACAAAAGTTTTCACTTTACTTGAAATTACCCAACTCTCCGTCTGCGGTTCGTAATTGTTAG
Source organism: Pseudolycoriella hygida (assembly GCA_029228625.1). NCBI lineage: Eukaryota > Metazoa > Arthropoda > Insecta > Diptera > Sciaridae > Pseudolycoriella > Pseudolycoriella hygida. Next base: position 142,822,044 of record CM055404.1, read on the forward strand.
TAATTGACCTTGAACTATGGGTATTCCACACGAATTAGGAAAACAAAAATTAGGAAAAAAAAAATTAGGAAACCGAAAATTAGGAAAAAAAATTATTTGCCAAAAATAAGGAAAAACAAAAATCAGGAAAAACTAAAATTAGGAAAAACCAAAATTAGGAATCAGGCAATCGAGAAAGTAATTTTTGAGAGAATGCGCCGCAGGCCGTGATAAATCCTGGAAAATAAAAAATCGAGGTCGAGGGGCGGCAGCCCCCGCGTAGGGTGGTCAAGGGGGAATATCCCCCCTTGCGAGGTCTAAGGGGCAGAGCCCATGCACGAAAGGTAGCTTACAGGGCGTTAGTAGCTCGCCGCAAGCGCGGGGGTTTAGGGGGCAGAGCCCTCTACATACCAAAAAAAAAGATTGCGACCACCTTAGGAAAAGAAAACTTTGATGTTTTTCCTGATTTATTTCCTTCCTAATTTTCGTTTTTCCTAAGTTTGGTTTTTCCTAAATTTTGGTATTTCCTGATTTTTGTATTTCCTGATCTTTGTTTTTCCTTATTTTAGGTTCCTGATTTTCGTTTCCTGATTTTCACTTCCTGATTTTTGTTTCCTGATTTCTTGATTCCTGATTTTTGCTTTCCTAATTAGGGTGGATATTCGATCTATGTTTGTAGTCTCTGACTCCGAAGCTTCAGCATGGATTTTGACAGGTATTTTACCATTGACGCCTTCTGCCTACAGCCTTCAGTAACTTTTACGATCAAAAACTCTACACAGCAGTCTTAAGTGTAAGTGTGAGTCGTTAAGAGCGGTTAGTGTGATCTGTTGTGGTGCATGGATCGGAAGCTCAGTGCATCACACAAAAAGATGGGAAACGCTTTTGGTGTTTTATCCTTTGATCAATATTTGGAAGGCGTGAAAATCGGCGACAAAGAAGATTCATGCTCACAATGAGCCCGGTGTAGACAAGCACCTACGTCACCCCGGTCATGTGAAAAGAATAAAATGGACGTATTCCACGAATTCTCATGGATATCGAAAACCAGAAAGACCAAAAACGAAATGGAAAGATGCTGTTGAGTCGGACCTGGAAGTACTGAAAGTGGAAGTTTGGGAAAGTTTGGCGCGGAATAGATTTGGTTGTATAAGGAAAACCAATGAAAATTGTAGTGCCCCTAGGAGCTACGTATGTGAAATAAAATTCAGCAGTATTTTAGAAGTTAGTATAAGTTTATTCAAATTTGTTGCTTGTGTTAGTTAATCATAACACATTGGAGTACTAAATGTTAGAAGAGACATGTACGCTAGAAGATAAATTGAAAAACTTGTGTGTGATGAAACGTTTAATCTTTGCATGCAATGTATCAAATCTGGTTTTCCCCGCAATTCCTTTTTCCCCGTGCTACCGTTTCCCCCTTACTACCTTCGCAGATACTTTTAAAAAAATAAAAATTGACCACTTTGGATATTGGTCACTCTGGAGACTTTGCCAAAGAAGCCGATTGTCCATCTCTCATACCTTCCTTGTGGAAGAAAAACATCAACCATCGAGTAATAACTCATTAAGAGTTGCTACCACTACCGAACATTCAGAGGTTTTGTTTTACGTATAGTACAAAGGTATTTCACCATTTGCATGTATGCGTTTTATGCTATAAGTATAAAAATCGTAAAACACAAAGTTTCGATTACATATTTTTATACTTCGCTAAAAATTAGTACGTGCTAAGAGTTATATACGTCCATACGATTCGTAGAACAGTATCGCTTAGAGGTGGTGTTTTTCTTATGGCTGTGGTGGTTAAAAAAGGCCTCTGTTTATTGCAATTTTACCATGAAAATGTTCTAAGCGACGATGAAATAAGGAGCTCACCGTCGTGTAGAACATTTTCATGGAGAAAAATTGCAACAAGTAGAGGTCTGCATATCAAGCTGGGCAGCCTGGTGCCAAAAAACTTTCTATGGCATTGTTGAAGTGGGGAACGAATACATCACTATGCACACTGTTCCAAATCGGCACCAGGCTGGCTACTTGGGAAGTTTAAGTAGCCATAAAGAACGCAGCCTCGGGACGGAAATCTGTTAATGTCATCGTAACGGCAGTGACAAATACTGTACGTCATATAAATTTCAACATGGCACCAGACTGCCTACTTAAGAGCGTTTCAGATATTTTGACAGTTCTATGCTTTGCGATGTTTTTTCATTGCATATTTCTAAGGCATTGATCACCAATTTCAAATTCTTTGGTCTTTGGTTATGTTTGAGTCTTAGTGTCAAAATTTGATCTGAAAAAACATCGCATTCGCCGAGTCCTTGCTATGTTTTTTCAGATCAAGTTTTGACACTAAGAATCAATAATTATATAATCTGATCCAGAGAATCTATAGAGGGATGTGTTATGCAAACAGTAGATATTTCGGAATTTGAAATTGATGATCAATACCTTGGAAATATACAATGAAAAAACATCGAAAAACATAGAACTGTTAAAATATTTGACACATTCTTAAGAGCAGTTTGCAAAAATGTGAACTGTCAAATTTGCGATGTTTTTTAGAACAGAATCTTGCGTAAATAAAAATTTATTCAAAGTTATAGCTCATGGACTGTGAGAGGATGACTCTTACACGAATAACAAGCGAATCAGAATTAAAAAAGTTCGAGTACGAGGGTCGAATGTTGCTCTGAAAAATCATCGCATTCCAAGTTCGTTTGCCATGTTATTTCAGAGCACATTTGTACCTTCATACTTAAACTTTTTGAATTCTGATTCATCATTATTTTCGTTAGAGTCTTCCTCTCACAGTACATGAGCTATAATTTTGAATAATTTATAATATACACAGGATTCTGTTCCGAAAAAACATCGCAAATTTGACAGCTCACATTTTTGCGACGTGCTCTTAAGAGAATGTAGAGGGCAGCAGCAGTTTAGTGCCGAGTTGAAATTTACGTGACGCATAGTATTTGATACTGCCGTTACAATGAGTTTAACTGATTTTCGGCACCAGGCTGCCTTCTTAAAGGCTACTCATACTTTTCAAGTACGCAGCCTGGTGCCGAGTCGTAACCTAGTGCACATTAATGTACTCGTTTCGCCATCCAACATTACCATAGGAACTTTTTTGGCACCAAGCTGCCTTCTGAAATCGACCAGTGTAGCCCCACCGGAAAAATGCTCTCATGATAAAAACAAAGTATTTTTGAAGAGGGCTGCGCTCCCGTTACTTGGGGGCCATCCATAAATGACGTCCAGTTTTTTCAGTGCTGCCAGCACATTTAAATCGTTAATAACACGATAAATATCCATTCTGGCGAGTCAAATGTGTGTTCTACCCCCCTAAATACCCCCCTTAATTGGGGGGGGGGGGGGTAGGACACATGTTTGACTCGCCAGAATGGATGTTTATCGAGTTATTAACTATTTAAATGTGCTGGCAGCACTGAAAAAACTGGACGTCATTTATGGACGAGCGCTTGACAAAGGGGTTCGCTGTGTCTCTAGGTTTCCTTTATGACTTTTTCTTCCCATTCGAATTGGAGTTTGCATCGAGGGGTGTGTTTTGAGTGCAAAAGGATTTTCCTCAAGAAGGTCCTCCAATTATTTTCTATCGTTTTCTTTGATTTTCAAGGATTTTCTTTGTCAATTTCTGAGGATTTTCTAGAATTTTTACGCGATTTTTAGGGATTTTCTTTTGGTTTTCAAGGATTTGACTTTAGTTCCTCGGAACTCTACAAGTGGGTAGGACCGTAAGTTGCTCACGTCGAAAATTTGTGACCTACAGACTGACAAAGTGATGAGCAGACGAACCTTTGACTTTTGTAATTATTACTTGGAAGTTGGTCGTTCGTTCAATGCTAAACCATTGAGGAACGGCAGCCCATATGTGTCGTCATTAGTCTTAGCACGTCTTAGCACTTGAAGTTCTAGATTCAACTAAAACACAAAGTTCTTTTAATCATTAGAATAGTATAAGAAAGTAGCAGCTTGTGAAAGTCCAGGGATCTATCTGGGCCCCCTGTGGTTGTTGTGTGTAATGATGAAAGTAATCAAAACGCCACTTTTTTTGTTTGGTTGCAAATAAAGTTTTTGTTTTTCGAAGGGAAACATAACACGAGAAAAGTATAAATATGTGAACTTTAGTCTAGTTTTACATCACATACTCCAATTGTTGAGCTGCTACCACGGTTGTATGCTGTACACACTTTCCATAAATGTATTTAAAAATTGGATCTAGACGATTACCGTCAATTACGATAAAGTTTTCAAGACTAAAACGCCTCATTCTCTTCGTCTATTCATTTTCCTCCAGATGCAGAAATTCCTTTCTTAATTTTAAATATCTGTAAGTAAATAACTTCACACACAAAAGTCACAGATGCGATGGCACATCCATAGTAAAATATATCGAAAAATCCTTGCACATTATGGTATGTGAGAGAAGACGGTGGGTTCTTCTCCATCCGATTCATTGGATTCCTGTGAACATACTTAGACAAAACGTACTCCATCAATCCGGCGGACTCAAAACTATTTATCAAATCGTTAAATTCGTCAAGCAAATAAAAATTCTTTGGAAAATAAAATACGAATGAACTCGTGTACAGTGTTTCTTTGCAAATTCTCAACGTAAAATTGTTTCGGTTGACTAGATTCTGATACAGCACAGGTATCAAGTAGTTAAACACGACTCCCTTGAATGAAGGGCTGAGGGTCATTAGACTGTATGTAGCTCTTGCAGAAAAACTGATGATTTCGTGTCTGCGAAACAAATATGATTTTAATCGAAAAACATTCAGAAATGTTAGTCCCTCGGTCATTTTTTTTTCAATCAACAAACCTTTTCATAACATTGGTGCCTTCTAGTCTGGGAGCAAGGTAATTATAAGTGTAGAAAGTGAATTCATTTTCAACGAACTCGTCGATGGTCTTTAATTCCACCGACGTTATATTGCTCTTTATTTTGTTAAAAACTTCTCCTTGGTACAAACTTCTCATAATTAATGAAAATATTAGCAAATTTGCCAGCAGAAAACGCGGAAAGCTACTCCACGGTAGTATAGTCTGAACTCCACCAAGACAAACATTGCAGATATCAAACACGTTGCCCTTTACATTGTCACCAATCACGCGGTCATGGAATATTTGGGGAGTGAATTGCAATGTAACGATGACGGAGCATGCAATCAGAATCACCATTCCAATAGAAACCCAAGAAGTAAAAGTGAATGGAAGTAGCAGTTTCCTCATTGGACCCATAAAGAATGGAGGCGGTACGACAAGAATCAGTTTGTCCTCATGAACCATTCGAGTTGAACTCAACAACTGAACTCTTGGCTCTTGTAACGACGAAAATATTAAGTCAATACCGCCATTAAGCATTCTCTTGTACATCCCTGTAGCAGTGTGGTTTTGATAAACTGTACCTTGCTCGGAATCCGATAGACTCAACGAAAAATTGAGTCTTTCGCTAAACATGCGTACGATGTCGATGTATATTCCACTACAAGTTTTCGATCCGTTACTCTTTGTCTCAATTGTAATACCAGGCTTGTTCTCATAGCAGCCAAAACGTATCGGACAGCCGTGAAATTGTCTAAACTTTTCGGGGAAGAATTCACTCGTGGCCCATTTCATTGATGTTTCGTTAAATTCGTTTATCTTGATTGGTTTTGTGTGATTACACGACTCATCAAAGAATGGCATGAAAGTGTAAAGCGAAGTTAAATTCGTGGACTTCGGATCTGTATAGAGTACAGCGACGTTGTAAATGAAAATTTTCCACAATTTCGCGAAGATTATCTCAACTTCCTGTAAATTTTCACTGTCGTAAATTATAACAAAATGTCCGTCGTACAGAAAGACTTCGGTTCGGATTATTTTGTAGAACTTTTCGAATTCAACCAAATTAGTCAAATGTACTACCGTAAAGCCTACTTTACGGTTCTCAAAACCGGAAATCTTGTTAATGTCGTTCACTTCGACTGTAATTTTGAGATTATGCGACAGGACGAAATTTTGAAGCATTTGACTTTCTAAATCAACGAACAGAACAGACCACTTTTCACTTATTTCAATCAGCTTCGAAAGCATTTGTGTTGTGGCAAAATATCTTTGTATTAGATTGAAGTCTTCTTTCACTAATTTAACGGGCACTGGCAACAATAGAAGATAAACGAAGCTTAGGACTTTGAGTAACATTTAGTCACTTGTTTCTCTATGAATTGAAAGCTTTTTAATGTTCAATACCACCATGGCCACCACTATCCATTTCAATATTTGTAGAATCAAGTACCTGCAGTTGTTATGCATAAAACATGATATTTTACTTGCCGTTCATTTTTCATTAGGAAATATTGATTTACGTAAGACATAATTCGTGTTTTTATTTTTTTTATATTTCTGGCTCCCCTGATCTTAGTCAGGATGTTTTGTGTCAAATAAAATATTTTATGAAGCTCTAATTGATAGTTTGGATTAAGAGGTGGTTCAGCTAAAAGTTCACTTCGCTTTCCATTTTGCCTTCTCTTGTGTTCTTATTATCTCTATCTAACATATGCTTGATGAGCGAGAGAACTATGTCTGACCCTCACTCTCTGTAACCTGACTTTTGTGAAACATCCAGTATAGTTAAATAAGACTTCACTTCACGTCCAATTAAAGTAAAAGCCATCTAAAGATTCAAATGACATTCGAGTTTAGTTAGCTTCCAATGTCCTCAAGTAACTATTTTTTCATCGTCTCCCATCTAGAAGAATTATTGGTAGACATATGCGTGAATAGTAGATTATCATCATGTATGGGGAAACGTCAAGGCTTGCCGATGATACGCTATTTAATCGCATGAGCAGGAACCACACAACATACAAAGGGGAAAGAAAAATTCGTTTGACGTACGAGAATTATGTTTTATATATCCTTCTGGAGTGATAATTTTCAAGGGAAATCACCACGCGAATGCGATAATAGTTTATTATTAACCGAGGGATATAATGTTGTGATTATAGTCGAGGCTACCCGAGACTATGAACAAGCAGTTTACCCCTTGGTTTATGCGATAGTTTCTTTTCTAAAGTTTCATTGAGATTTGACTGACGTCATGATATTATAGTTGGACTATAATGAAATTTATAGTCGAATCGAAAATTATAGTAGGACTATAGGAGAATTTGTTATTGAGTAAACCCAACTATGAAAAGTCATTCGACACTTTTCAAATCTCTACGGATTAAAGCCCGCAAACTTGGAATTAATCATAGGATACAACTCATTACGTATTATTTTTACTATGAACGTGTAAGCTCTTATTTGAATTATTTTTGTCATTGACATGACGCTCAGACACTAACACATCTAGAACAGTTGCGTTATGGAGATAATTAGAAGAGATCAACATTTCGGCATCTAGTGCCAATCTTCAGTCAAGTCATGCGCCTTGATATGCTGATGGACGTGGTGGACAAAGTGCTGACGTATCTATTTGTCTCGGTGACAGGTGGCTAATTCCATCAGTAACCCATACATTGTCGCTACCATGTCACCTGGGGAACGAATGTGTTTTCTCTCATGTTAATATAAATCACATCGAAAGAATGAAAGAAATGAAATTCGTTACCCAGGTGACGGTACCGATGGAATTAGCCAGGTATTGATTGGACTAGCGAAGTGTAACGGAAATGGTTACAGCTGCCATCTATTGAAGTTTTGTATGAAACATTTCTTACTCTAACCCTGAGTGTATTGTCTCCAAAGTTAACTCAAGAGCTTATTATGTTCATGAAAGCCTATGCTATCTTATAGTAGCAGATGCCAACATATTGTAACTATGTAATGTGAGGGTTTAGTTCGATTTAAACTGTTGCACACATATCGATTTACCGTTCTATCTAATGATAGCAAATCGGTTAAATCATGGGCGGTCGTTACGGAGAAAAATTTCCGGCTATGTGAGGGAACACACAAACTCGTAATTTCTTAACTTCTAATTATCTCCATAACGCAACTGTTCTAGATGTGTTAATGTCTGAGCGTCATGTCAATGACAAAAATAATTCAAAAAAGAGTTTACACGTTCATAGTAAAAGTAATACGTAATGAGTTGTATCCTATGAAGGACTATAATGAAAATTATAGTCGAGTTATACCTTCCAGTTGGTAAATTATATGCCCAAATGATATAATAGTATATTATAACACAAGGGCTGTATTTTGAGGTCACTAGATACGAGATCTAAAATTACAGCCCGTGTGTTATACGATATTTTATAACACGATGTCCTCAAACTTCACTTTATTTATATATTATAGCCCCGAGTGTTATAAAAATATTTATTGGATTGGTGCCTATAAAGAGCCAATTATAGCACTCAAAATCGCGAAAAATGGTAGTATAATTTGCCGATTATAGTCGAGTCCCTTATGCTGACACAGTTACATAATTATATTTTTATGGTAGAGTCGACTATAATCGGAGTGATTAGATCCACAAAACGCAACATAATGGCCAATTATACACGAAACTAAGCGTTTAACATCCAAAAACATGTCACTGCTGAAAACTTGAGTGCAAGCGACTGTAGAATGCTTCCATTGCGATGAGTGAGAAAGCATAGTTTCGTGCATAATTGGCTTTTACAGGCACCTGCAATAAACTATTGTATAACACAATGATTAAAGTCTCGGTACGTGGATAGACCTCGGGCTGTGGTGCAACGTCTATTCGCGCACCGAGGTGTAGTGAATGACCTCGGTGCGCGAATAGACGTTGCACCACAGCCCTGGGGTCATTCACTCCACCTCGCCTATAATTGCACGATTATAGTCCTTGTGTTATAATATACTATTATTCACCGCAGTGGTTCCCTAGGGCGTTAAATAACACATTAATTCTTGGCGTCAAACTTTGTTTCGTTGATTTGTTGCTTCATTCACCAATAAAAAAGCATCTACAGGAAAATTTATTTATCTACTCGGGGGATTACGTCTCTCATCTTCGGCTCGGGATGCAAACCTCCCCCTCGAAGATAAAAAAAATTTCCCCGCAGGTGCATAATCTACAATAACTTGTACTCACAATAGACAATACATAGTAAAAAAAAGTTTGGCGGCGGGTGCATTGTCGGCATGTTGTTTCTTCGGTATTTTGATGCTTGTTAACTTTTTCGGATGCGGCTGAAAAAATTTTTTGGAAGCATCGGCGGCGGCTTCAATCGACTGAGTTTTTTTTTTTTGATGACGGTGAGCACCGGTCGGTGCACACCTCCAGCGACACACGTATCAAATCGGAGCAATTTTTACTATTCTCGATTTTTCCAATTAGTTGTTGTTTGAAGTAAAAATCCATATTTGAAGGCAATAAATATCGCAATAAATGCTTTTTATCGCGATATTTTACCTGACTACGTATTAACGGGTTTTAATGAATTCTGAAGTTTCTTTTCGTCTAATAATTGATTGTCATCAATAACACCGAGTAAATACCAATCGACTTTTACAAATGAGTGTGAATTTAGCTATGAGAGATGCGATTCACGATTTTCTGAATTGATCGAATGAAATATTTTCGTTTTTTCGTAATGCCAAATTCAGTCCATGCTAATTATTTATTTATTTATTTAGCGTATGGTAACAATGTCATATAATTCTTATATTACATATCGATTCTTAATCTAATGCTGGTTTCTATATTGAAATACATTGCTCATTCTTATATTAGATGCAAACTGCCGAGAGGATGGCAATCCGACAAGAATTATTTCAAGAGATGGAAGCACTTTCTTTGCTGAAATTGCAATTTACTAGTTAATATTTTCGCCATTATCTCGTTCATGGCTCCACTTTCCACGTCAAAAAGGTGCTTGCATATTTTTCCGCTAGGCACCAACTCTTTCGCAGTGAGGTGTCGGATAGCCAACTTATTCGGCAAGCGAAATTGATGACACTTTCGTCTTGTGCTGACATCTGTTCACGTCTGGCGTCTAACGCCATCTTTCGTATGTTTTTCCTAGTACCATTGCTACTTTTCCTTCTTCTGATGAAAGAACACGAAATGTTTCACTGTCAGTGAAGTCACAAATTTTTTAGTGTTTCTGTATTGCGCTTTTCGGGAGTCGAACCACGAAACTACCTAATTTATGAAGCTTGGATGAACTTAGAGACTATCCTTATCACTGTCACCATCAAAATTAGCGTTATGGGGCTTACATTGGGGACTGTTGATAAGAAAAAAAGATCTCGGTGTCAAACTATCACATAGAAAATGTTCGTATAAAAATGTCACTTTTTCGGCTGGGACAAAAACATACCTTTGATCGACAGAATTTTTGTGTGAAATTTCTCGAAAAAAAAGAGATATCAAGAAGGTATTGTCGACGGTTGAATTCAAGGGCTCAAAACAATAAAATCGCTTTATTTCCGTATTATTTGTTCAGTTAAACTGGACATTGTCCGTTGAAACGAATAACACTTTCAACGCCTCCTACGATCTCCACGACGGACGAACCATTAAGATCAGATGACGGTCAGTTACAAAAGCTTTTATGACTGTACATGGCTGTAGTTTGACACCATAATTATGTTCCAAAAACCATTTCTCATTTGGACAATTTGCGTAAAAGAGTGTCAGTCGTTGTTCTCGAAGTTCTCGAACAATTTCAAAGGTCATATCGAAATAAATCTCACTTTAGTAGGACATATAAATCGCAACTACATTTGCAGGCAATTCATTGAGTCGTCCTAGATTACCATCGTAGTGCCTCTTGACCATTTCTTTGGCGTTTTAATAGTCACTGGTAGCTCTGTTTTAAAAATTGTGTTCTTATTGAGTAATTCTCAACCTAACATACAGTCAGCAAAATTAACAGAACTGCACATTTTGTATTTCGTTTGTTCCTCTTTTTCTCCCTTCAACAAATATTTTCTTAATGGGCGGTCAAAGTTAAGGGTACTGTCAAAGTTAGGCACATTTACGGTACTTGTAACCGAAACCAGGCGCTTGCGACCTGAGAATAGACCAATAAAGACGAGTCAAATGTATAATTTTACGCTGACCTTTTGGCATCGCCTCGATTTTGACCAACTTCCCAGCGATATGATACCACGTTCTATTCATCGAAATGACGCCCAAGTCAATATCTATCGATTTCAGTGAAAAAAAATTTGGTCTCGATTTTGGTCAACTTCCGCGCCTCAGCGAGCCTACGTTCCATTCGGCGAAATGATGCCCACGCCCAGGTCAACAAACATCAATTTCGACAACAAAAATTTTGACGAAAACTTTCGCCTGGATTTTGATCAGCTTTCGCTTCCACTTTCTATTCACCCAAATGAATTCTAAAACTTCCAGAAGAAACCAACTCTCTAAGTATTGTCATTCAAAAGTTAACATAAAAATCCAAGATGGCGCCACTTTGACAGCTGGCAACCGTTTTTTTAGGGTCTCAACGAATTCTCCTCACCGATCTCGATAACTTTTCCGAAGAAACCAACTGTCGAGATATTCTGGTAGTCAGTACCTCTTCCACCTCGTTATTAATACGACTATCCCATTGCTCCGTAGGGTCTACCTTCGCTATGGTCATCACAACCTGCATGTCGAAAACTTCTAAGTTGTTAGCGAGACAACCAAGATCTACCCAACGCTCTCTACCAAATGATATCGTTGGCCTAAAAATTGACTTGCCATTCGCTTCCGAGTCAGAAATGGATAAAAAATTTTTGAGTTGACACATTTGCAAATATTTGTAAACGTCGAAAGCCAACAAAGATGGCGGCCATTTTTATTTGCAATCATCAACTCAAATCTTTTTGTATCAATTTCTGACTTTTAGATAATGTTTTCTGCCATTTAAATTGATTATTCAGTTAAAGATTAAGCGAGCAAACACATTGGTCGAAAAAATTATGCGTTTTGAAGTGTTTATTAAGTGGAAAAGCTGAAAGACTGATTTTTGCAGTGAAATATTGGAATTCTAAATTTCTAGCAAATGTAAATGTTTTCTCCAAAAGTGTTTCCGCAATTTTGTTTGGGAATATGTAAAGTATTTAATGACGACATAAGCATTCGTTTTCATTTAAGACTTTAAGAGATAAACGTTACAGAAAATTGCGACTTTTTCCATACAAATTTTCATTAGATGAAAAGATTCCGACAGATGGGTTCTTAGTAAGCAGTGTAAACAGGACCTATTCATATGAAACTGGACAGTCTACTATGTTCGTCACTTTCACACTTTCATTGAATGATTGAGAGCATCGTATAAGGTGTCCAGTTACCTATTCATATGAAACTGGACAGTCTACTAGAAGGTGTCCAGTTTCATAGAGTGATTCTCGAGTAAAGTTTGCATCTATTAGTCAAACGAAATTCGAGTGTTATTTCCCAGAACACAAACGTGAGAAGTTAGTTAGTGTTCCTAGAATGATCCTAAAAGCTAATTGAACTTGGCCGCCATCAGCATTTCCTCATACTGACTGGGTCTTCATACGCTGTTATGTCATTTACATTGATCACTCTCGTTTCAATAGTTTCATCTCCTGTAAGAAATGATCATAGGATAACATCTGGTTCAGATGAGGTGAATTACCACCCACAATCCGTCTGTAAGTCCTCTAGGCTTTTATTTATGCATTGAACCCGGTAACACAAAGATTGTTTATAAATGTGGAATGCGAGAAATTCCATTCAAGACCTAAAGTAATTGATGTCTAACTTCCGTCGACCTTGTGGCGTTTTATTCGAAACGGATTTTATGAAAATGTTAAAGTCAGGAAGGAATGCTACAGCAATCGTAAAGCTTCATTTGCAACAATATATCTGCAGCAACTCAAAAAAATGATGGAACAATGAACATTGTTCACATAAACGTATCGTTTCGCTGAATAAAATCTAATAAAAATAAAATGTTGAGATTTATACTACCAAACAAATTTCCAATAAACACTTGAATACATCAAATAAACAGAATGCAGTTTTCTGTTACAAGGAAAAACACTAAAAGAAAATAATCTTTAATAGTAAAATGTTGTGTAAGTACACAAAGTAGAGATATTTATTGAATATTCTTTGCCATAAAGATTTTGTACTGTTCTGTCGTTAATTTATTTATGATGCAGTTTAAGCACGCAATGCACAAATAAATTTTATTCACATTCTATGCGAAGTGGTCTCAGGATAATATGCAAAATAATAATGCTACCTAACGAGAAAGTGTGGGTCGATCGCTTTATTAAAAATCTATCATCATTATAATCAAAATGCATGCACGTTTGTTGTCTTTTTACAGTTGGTGCAGATATTTAATTTATTTTAATCTGATGATCAATGTATTAAGTAGAAAATATATTGGTTAGTGTTAAAAAGCATTATCGGTTGTCATGGAGAGCGAATAAAGAACGTTTAATATTCGCGAACATATACAACTTGAGCATCTCAAAATGTTTTCATATACTTGGTATGTTTTGAAGCTTTTCGTTCACTTGTTTGTCTTTAACTTACTTGAACTACATTTCGGATAATTCAGTTATTTGTGTTGAGCTTTTTTCGAAGTGACGTTCATACTGATACTGACGAAACAATTGACTTGAATAGCTGTAGAATGCTAATGTCAATAAATTACTCACTAGAGTTGTATCACACAGTCCTCACACCACAAACTCAAAAAACGCCATACAAAAACCTTTGGGACAAGGCACGATGTATAGGGGAACTTTTGATATTTGAAAGAGACTATTGGCACCTGGTGCTATTAGCCGCAGTATATATGTAGAGACTATTGGCACCGCGTGAAATAAAGGAATCTTAAGTACGTAAAATAAGGGAAAAATAATTAACTAATATTATGATAAATATGCTAACAACAATTGTTGTTCATCATAGATACACTAATTTCTTTTTACTTACTGCAACACTGTCTCAATCACTCTCATGCGAAGCCATCAGTGTTACAGAAAGTTTTCTACGTAGTTCTGATCGTATTAATCAAGTTTCTGCGCTGTATCAAAGCGATGTTCCGATTTCAAAAGCAACGCGTCGCCGCTAGCAAAATATTATTAAATCGCGACGATGTTAAACGTTTTGAGACGTTGATGCTTTCTTTGGGTCTTGCACGTACAAAAATAGATTGACAGCAACAACTTTTCGTTACCTCAATGTGATCAGTATGGATCAGCTAATGCAACTATGCAAGTGGAATGACATCAAGAATATCGAAAAGGAAAAGATGAAACAGCTCTACATTTTAGAAAAGGACGAACTTCCTAGGCTTGTTAGCCACCTATAGTGTGTGGCATTTCGTTAAAGCGCAAATTTCCTAAGTTTGTTAGCCACCTAGGCCTTGTGACATTTTGTAAAAGGACGAACTTCCTAGGCTTGTTAGCCACCTAGTGTGTGGCATTTCGAATTTTCAAAAATTTTTATATTTTGTGAAATTTTGTAAAATTTTGTGAAATTTCGTCAAATTTTGTGGAATTTCGTGAAATTTTGCGAAATTTTGTGAAATTATTCCACAAAAATAGCCCCTGCTTTGACATAAGCCGACGCCGCATTAAACACTATTGTCTCACGCGATGTTTCATGAATTACATAACACGGTTGACATCTGCTAGGTTTTATTCAAGTCAAATGTTTCAAAATTGAAGAGAGTCGTAACTTTTGAATGCCCATATAGACCATAAACAACGATGCTCAGAGTACGAAAGTCGTCGCTTACATTTTTTTACTTGAACCTTTTGCATCATTGTCAATCGCAATCTTTCCAACGTTAAAGACGATACCGACAATGTCTGCAATACAAAGCATCGTAATAAATGTTTAATTTGTGAGTCGTTTTCCATTCATTGTCGATAATCCCACAATTATTTAGTGCACTGTCAAGATAAAGGAGCTGCTTGACGTCGAAATTCTACAACAAAAAGGTTGTGGATATGGACATGCCGACTGTATTTTGTAAAGATTACAACATCAATCGACGTAAAAATTTCAATAGATAAAATTCCTTGCTAAGTGTTCTTTAATTAAACTCTCAATAACTGGAATCAATTTACTATTATTTTAGTACTAAACATGATGATTATTATAATAATAGCTTGTCGCACTGAAGTACGGGCATGCTAAAAACACCTGCTAGATAATCGCGGTGTATTGAACTTTATGAAAAACGTTTTTTCTCAAATTAATATCTAATTCAAAGATATGCGAGTTAGTCAGTTTGTGCAGATAAAATGCATCCCAATAGCGAGACGTTATCAGTTATGTGAATCATTGCAATTCGATCCTACACTTTAACGACTTATAAGGCATCAAGCTATCATCGTCTGTATTCCACACCCAAATCCATTAATTTTTTTTTCTTGATCTAAATTTCATTTTCAAAATAAGTAAAAACATCATTTATGCATCTCATGCACCAGTAAACGTAAGTTTTTAATCAAACCTTAACGATCCATCCACAACTGCAGAACATGCAATACATTGCGTATGTTATATAAAAGACCAATGCGGTTTGACTTAGTTATAAGCATTTACCTACGATACCATAAATCTGCGCACACTTTTTTTTCCGGCTATTATTACACGCTTCCCTATGAATACATAGCAGGGCATTACCATACGAGATACATATAATTAGATATTTATGGTATCATATAAAATGGTAATGTATCGATAATAAAAGCAAAATGCGTTCACATAAAAACCCAGCACCCAGCAGAAGTATCATCTGTTGCAACTGTAAATCTCGCAAAAAAAGTACCGGTCAAAGTACTTTGGTGCTTCGAACTGCAAATAATGATAGCAAAATAAATAAAACAAAAAAGAATTTGCTTCGCTTCATAAAAATTATGAATGGAGTGTAATCTGTTGATGTGATGTGGGTAAAATAAAAATGTTATATGATTTACTCGGACTTCGTTGGAAGATATAGATCTGCACATTGGCATGCATTTATCATTGGATGTTGTAAAAGAAATGTACTGTCGTTTATTATTTGATTACTTTACGTTGCTTACCGTTGTAATTTTGTTATGTAGATTTCAATTTCAAGAAAATTCCATCTCTGTCGAGTTTGTTGTTGCTTTCGTATAGACTTTTTAATTGCGTGTACGCAACACTTTATTATTGAATGGAAAATTGACTCATCTGATAACACGTATTTTCTACACGCACGTTATAATTTACTAAAAAATGCACTAAACCTACCTTTTGAATAGAATGATTGTAGACAGAAATCTCTTGTCTCCTCAGGTTCAATCAGACTTCCGCTATACTCTAAGAAATCATAGTAAGTGAATCACTAACGAACCAACGTTGATTCTACTGTTAATATCAAGTGAATCATCGATAAGTCACTAGTGCATTTTCGATAAATGAATTATATACGAATCTCGAATGAATTTTTCTATACATCAGTCGATGGAACTCCGACATCTTAGCAGGAGTTCCACAGGGCAGCGTTCTTAGTCCCACTCTTTATAACATATACACGTCCGATTTATTTATTACTCACATGATTGCGTTATTAGAGATTAACGTGATTACCTAACCTAGTAACGCACGGACCGCATGGACGCCCAATTAGCGCGAAATAAAACTCTACCCAATTGAGGTCCTGCATGCAAGTGCATTCCTTCACCCTGGGTCGAAGCCGACACCTATCTTAATCTCTACTGATTTATTGGATTTGCGCAGTCACCGATTAACACCACAGCTGGGATGGCATAGTGGTGAACGCGCTTGCCTTCCACGCAGAAAACCCGGGTTCGATCCCCGGGATGTATAGGATTTTTCTGTAATAAACTATCAATATGGAACGTCGCTAGGCTACCCAGGCCTCGGAATCTGCGTAGTTTCGGTATTCGATGCCCGTAACGAAAAATTAGGTACACAAATGTGTGACGTCACTCACACATTGAAAAAGGTGAATTATATGTACCATGACCATGGCACCAGGCTGTGGACGGAAGAATCTTGTGGACGGAAGAAAATCGAAAGGGAATTTCGTTGACATGTGATGATGGCCCCTCATAGATGGCGCTGTACTGGACATACACCCATTCGAAAAATATGGCGGGCAACGAACATGGTGCGAACGATGATGGCCACTAAAGTGGATCGCACAAAATAAGAACATTATCACTTCGGCTTGTCGAACCTGTTACCTGGTAACCTCCCGATGAGAATGCATTGTAAATATCAAATATAACAGTTGAAATATACAAGTAATTCTTAAGAATGTGTTGTAAATAATATGAAAAATGTATGTAACAAAATGTAAGATATCAGATGTGAAAAAAGCCATACGATTAATAAAGCACAGCCACCACGTTACAGCGCCTCAACCATGTCAAGCATCGATGTTATTGACACTTGAGGGCCCCCAATCCCGTGTTACCGATATTAAACACTCTACTACACTACACTACTACTACAGTTGGGATCTTGCATTCCTGACACTGCTTGGTCTGCTCGGGTACGTGGAAGTTGCAACTCTCCAATGGTCTTACTGGGATTGACTCAGAAACGTTGCTTAGAGGTGTTCCACCCTGCGTTTTCGTGTGGTTCATTCATCTCCATTCAACCACACAGCCATCTTCACATTTCACGAATTCAGCTTGATGAAGCCAAAACTCCATCACCGTGACCATCAATACGTACGGGCTTCTTTAGGTACAACATCCTTCACCCAACCCAATAGCAGCTAGCGTGCAAGACCAGCTACCGCCCTGGGTGAGGGCCGAGACCATTTTCTACTGCTCTATCACCGGAACCAGTCGTCCAAACATCACATTTCGCAGCCAATAAATTGAATTACTACACTCAGGGTCTTGACACCCCGGCACTGATCAGAAACGTGGTGTCACAACTCACATCATTGGTCCTTCAGCCTTAGCCGTTCTACCAGCGGTTTTAATTCCGCGTGTTTATCATTCATGCCTCAGATCCATTCGTACTAAATTCATTCTCCTTTTAAAAAGTGCCACGGCAAATTCATTCGTACATCGTCTCATACGAATCTAGAGTGTTTTCCACGTCGATATCACTACACGTATACCACAAGCACTCAGATCTCGTAGATCCCCATAGAGGGATCATTGATGTACATTCAGCCAACAGGTGCTTCACGTTTTCTATTGGTGCTCCACATATAGACGAAGCCGTATCATATAGACGCCTCTCATGCATTACCCATAGTGAAAGAGCGATTACCGACCGTCGTAGAACATTGGCTATATCGGACGAATCTCCTCCAAATAAAATTCTTCAGTTCAAAGCCACAACAAACACAAATATTATAATTATAAACTAATAATTTAAAGCTAAGATCCAGCAAACCACTTGCATTAGATTCCACGTTGCGCCTATATTGTAATGTAATTTTGATTCAATAGATAGTTTGGGCAAAGCCACTTATAGCCAAATCTATAACATATACATATAGCTATTTGTTTTGAGTTATATGTTTACGTTATAAGTTACAAGTTTACGTTATAAGTTATCATTATAAGCTAATAGCTCACATCAATATTGTAACTGTTCCAGACCAGTACTGATCAGTTCCAAAACTGATCCGCATCTGAACTGATCAGTTTCAAAACTGATTTGAATTGTAATTTTGAAACTGATCAGTACTGACCCATATCAGTTTTAAAACTGATTATTACTTATCCGGATCAGTTTTAAGACTGATAAGTACTGATTCATATCAGTTTTCAGACTGATCAGTACTGACTCATATCAGTTTTCAGACTGATCAGTACTGATCCGGATCAGTTTTAAAACTGATCAGTACTGATCCGAATCAGTTTTAAAACTGATCAGTACTGATCCGGATCAGTTTTTAAACTGATCAGTACTGATCTGGGTCAGTTGCAATACTGATCTGAGCTATAAACTTATAACTTGTATCATAAGCTTGTAACTTATAAATTGTAATGTAATGTAAATGCTCGTAACGTAAACTTATAACTTATAAAGTAAACTTGTAATTTTTAACGTAAACATATAACTTATTACTTATAACTATATGTATATGTTATAAATTTGGCTATAAGTCGCTTTGCCCAAACTCTCTAATAAAACTTCTAATAATAAATATGTAATGGATTATCGACGAATCGACAGTAGATCACCAGTAAATCATCAATGAATCACTAGTGAATCAATGATGAATCAATTAGTACACCACTTTAGAGGCTTTATTTTTATGCCCATTTTCAAAAATTTTGAAGAAGGTTGTTAAATTCAAGGGGAATAGATTTGATTTAAAAATCCCGATAAAACGGATCTAATTGATGGAGAGACATTCAAGTCATGTCTTTCCACGAATTTCGACTAGCATCATCTCTTTTGTTCCCTGATTGATACGAAATTTATTCACATAATAAAAAAAAACTTCACAAATTGTTGCCATAATTAATGAGGTGTAAATTCAAATAAAATAATCGTAAAATTTAAAAAAAAGAAGAGATTAATTATTAAGAGATTATATAGAAAAAACAAACAACTTAAGCTCAAGAGCGATGTCACATCTGAATTACAATAATATTTTTCCGTTAAATTTATTCATTTCTGTTTTTATTTGTTTATTTTCAGAATGTACATTAGCTCCGTTCGTGAGTGGTTCGTCATCGGAAAGAATACCTTTTGTTTTCTTACCATTGAGGGAACAGATTATTCATCCCAGTAAGGAGATTAGTTTTCAAGGTAAGATAATTCCGGGTTATTCAGAATGTCGTATTCATTAATTCTCGCAAGAGTAGGCAAACAATCCTGTAATCGAAAACTGACATTTTATTTCTCAGTTAGAGCTTATTTTATTGTTCAAGTTGTACTTACTTGTACGTTACGTCAAAAAACGACGTACTTATGAAACTGTCTCATATCGTTTTATTTACACTACCGATGCAAATGGTGTTATTTGCGGCGTCGGCTTATGTCAAACTATACAAAATTTCACGATGAAATTTATAAAATATCAAGCGACGTTAGTATGTCTGAATTTAGAAATTTCATTTGATTACCAATCGACGGCGGCGCATTAACCACAAGACTTTTCAGCGTTCGGACGAAATATCTCTGGAAAACAAAACCCTTCGGACAAAAAAACCCCGGCAGAAATAACCCAATACTAAAATATAGCCAAAGACCTGTACGTATCAGAATAGATGTGGCAAACAGAATAGATGTTACAAAAAGACTCGAACGTATCTAGACATAGAAATGAGCAAACAATCTAATGTTTTGTACTCTTTTATAGCTACAAAAATTGCAAAGCCCCTAGAAATTACCCAAGGTAATGTCAAAGGCCCTACCGAAGTACGTCTGAGACAATTGATTTTGATGGCCTAAATGTTCTCCCCTGCACCATATCTAAAAGAGGACCAACGTAGTTTCTTCAAGAAATTATGAAACTACTTTCTCTAAAATGTAATTCTCACCAACTTTACCTTAAGAAGCCATCTTCAAACTGCCGTAATTATATAGATATGTGTCATCACTCCCAATTTTAGAAGTTGCTTTATCCCGCGATTCGATAATTTTTCCCTATAACCCTCAAACACGTGTTCTCTAACATTTTATTCTCTACAACTTGAGTTTGACAGTAACTGTGACTATTTTGCATAGTTAAGCAAATATAGACGAAAAACCATCTGCTTTCGTATGTGGCAAGATACTCTATTTCGTCCATTCCACTGTCTCACAATTTTCAATTAGCCTTTACACACTGACCTAATGCAGGTCATCTTATAGCTACCACCGCACCGGGTCATCTTATTATCAAAAACAAAATTAATCCCAGGTGTTACGAAATAATAGAGAGTTTGGGTAAAGGTGTGCGCCGGGGTTTCGTCGGCTGGGTGTTCATGTCGAATGTTCAGCAAAAATAGGAGAGTTGTATCTAATCGACTCATTAAGAAAATTTTGCTTGTAAATGTCACTGGAACACATTATTTGAGTTGCGCCGACTTTAAGTCGACATTCGGCTCAAAAAATGTGTTCCAGTGACATTTACAAGCAAAATTCGTTTTGGGAGCTGATTAGATACAACTCTCCTCTACATTTTTGCTGAACATTCGACAAGTCTAGAATGTAGCCCTAAGGCTAGAGACTGTCATGAACACCCAGCCGAAGAACCGCGGTGCACACCTCTAAGCTTGGGCAAAGCGACTTACAGCCAAATTTATGACATATACATATAGCTATAAGTAATAAGTTAATATGTTTACGCTAAAAGTTACAAGTTTACGTTATAAATTATAAGTTTACGTTACGAGCTATGAGTTATAATTTATCAGTAACAAGTTACAAGTTTACGGTACAAGTTATAAGTTTATAGCCCAGATCAATATTGTAACTGACCCAGATCACTACTGATCAGTTTTAAGACTGATCCGAATCAGTACTCATCAGTTTAGATCCGGATTAGTACTGCTCAGTTTCAAAACTGATCAGTATTAGTACTAATCAGTTTCAAAACTGATCATTATCAGTACTGATCAGTTTTAAAACTGATCCGGATCAGTAGCGACCAATTTTAAAAGTATTCAGGATCAGTACCGATCAGTTTTAAAACTGATCCGGATCAGTACCGATCAGTTTTAATACTGATCCGGATCAGTACTGCTCAGTTTCAAAACTGATCAGTATCAGTACTAATCAGTTTCAAAACTGATCAGTATCAGTACTTATCAGTTTTAAAAGTGATCCGGATCAGTACTGATCAGTTCTTAAACTGATACGGATCAGTACTGATCAGTCTGAAAATTGCTGCGAATAAGTACTGATCAGTTTTAAAACTGATCCGGATAAGTAATGATCAGTTTAAAAACTGATACGGATAAGTAATCAGTTTCAAAACTACCAATCCAAATCAGTCTTGAAATTGATCAGTTCTGATGCGGATAAGTCTTGGAACTGATCAGTACTGGTATGGATTAGTTACAATACTGATCTGGGCTATAAACTTATAATGTTAACTTATAATGTTAACTTATAACGTAAACATATAAATCTAAACAAATAACTATATGTATAATGTTATAAATTTGGCTATAAGTGGCTTTGCTCAAACTCTCTAATGTCTTCCATACAGCTGAGCTTAACTACTCATGTTCCACTGACTTTTTTTACATACTGCCAATTTGCCCCAAGTGTGCAAGTGTGTAATGTCCTTATAGCAAAGGAATTGTTATTAAATTAACTCTTTTACCAATAAGTGCTTCTAGGGGCTCCGGCAACACTAGTTTTTTTAATAGGGTAAGAACTCCTGCCAGGTTACGAGCCACCTCCAGTTCCGAAAGAAAGAAGTCTGTTTGCGTGAAAGAGTTTTAATTAAATATCCCCTCAAAATAATCTGAATATCAATATTTGAAAACATTTCTGATTCAATTGCATCGATTGAAAACAAACTGAATGTTACTTCCGTGAAATCATATAAATTGGTCGTTAAAAAATTTATTATGTTTATTTATAAAATATAAATGACCCTTCTTCTGATTACTTTGCTCAGAAAAAATTTCTTTAATAAGTCAATAAACAAAATAATATAAAGTCAATTTGAGAAAAAAATCGACATTTTAAATAAATAACGAAATGTTTTTTGTTTGCTTCCAATTTAGCGAGATTTCAAATGACTACGTACCGCATTGAGTGAATGTTGCGAATTCGTTTTATGCAAAGTGGTCATCGGTTGATATAATTTAAATAACACAATGCATTTAAATAAAAATGTAATTTTGCGTAATGCTACTGTGGCTTATGCGGTTAAATGCATTTGAGTGGATTTTTCATTTACTGTAAAGATAAGATTGAGTTTTACGGTTTCCCCTTAAAATTAAAGTATACATTTGGAACTTAGCAATAAAAAGTCGCAGTCGGGTAATGTATGGCAAAATACGCGTAACGTAGTAAATGTAGGAAATGCGGGTTATTACCGCGTTAAACTTCTGAATCCTAAGTGGAAAAAGTTGTGGTTGCTTCCACATAAACTGACCTAATTATTCATGTATCAGTTAACGCATAATCATGAAGCTAGGAATTCGTTGATTTGTTGATTGCATTGAATTGATTGGAATAAATCTAGCTTTTGTTACACACAGCAACTTAACTCAAAGGTAGCGCAATGTAGCAGTGCCAATTTGCGATACCCACAATTTAATCCGTCAATTCCAATTATTAAAGTGATAATAATTTATGAAAAGTTAAGAAATTTTTCGTTGTTTAAAACGAAACTTTGTTCATCTGTTCATCTTGGTCGCATACACTAACATGAAATTCATAAACAATTATTTGCACAATTGTTCAAACTATTCGTATGACTTGTTGGAAGCTTTGTTAGTCATACGGTGGTGTCGGGTTCGCTTCCGGCGAACAAAAATTTTTTTTCTTTGCAAATTCCGTTAGCAATAGTAGCTGACGGGTATTTTTCCCTGGTGACCGAAATAAACATGAATTACCACCCCGGGAATTATCGGCCAGAAATTATCACCCAGGGAATTATCGCCCTGGAATTATGACCCGAGAGGGAATTTCCATATGCAAATCGGGTGTTTTATATTCAATCTAAGACAAATTTTCCTTGTACAAATTAGCCTCATTAAATTGTTAGGTAAAAATTCCTTCGGGCCATAATTCGCTATGGGAAAATTAATGTCGCCATAAAAAAATAGAAAATGTTAACGAACTCTACAATGAAACAGCGAAATGTTGATTTAATTCCATAATTCAACACTCAAGTGTTTAGATCGGAAACTTAGAACCTGAGCAGCGATTTCTCAAGGACTTCTCCTTGGTTGTTCGGTTGTTGTAGCACGAGTAACGTAAGAAGTCGTAGATTTGGGCGAAAAAGATTCGTAGACAACTTTACAAAGAATCGTAAGAAGAATTCTAAAAAATCGTGTCTTTCCCTCCTCACACGAGTAGTAGTATCAATATCACGAAAAAGCTGAAAAGGGAAGCTTTTGACCCAAGGTCAACGGCAATACAACAACGCGACTTTCCACATTTTCCCTAGAAATGCCGAAAATTCAAGAAAATTGAATAATGTGTGGCGCACAATAAAGATAGCGACGCACAGCTCTACTCTTGTACAGTTTTGTGTGAAACTTAAATGTAAAATGCAACTGAAGGACTTTATCTCAGATATAAAGAATAATAAAATTCAAAGAATATGTCATTCTATTACCACCTACGATTTTACAGAGTAATCGGTTAGTTGCAACATTTGTTCAAGAAACACTCAGCAACAACAACCCATACAACGTCTGCCACACTTAAATGTTACAATTGAATTACAATCGAATATTTTATGTTTTATTAATTCCCTGTTGAAACCAATTTATAGAACACACACGTTGAGCGAACAGTTTAAGGTCATAATCCGTACAAATCACACTGGGTGGATAATAAGAACGACTAATTAATATCCCAATTAGAAATGTAGCGCATAAAAAATATTTCACAAAAATAAACTAACTGTTTGCTTAACACTTTCCAGTTAGTTTCTATCGCCAGCAACGAAAAAAATCTTTTACGACATTTCTAACACCATTTACATATTTATGGTATCATTAAATTAAGAAAAATGTTGATAATATTAACATTTTTAATTTTGAATTCATGGGACATTATTAATTAGGCACATGGGTAGTCGTGCTTAGGTATTCATGAAATAATTTAAAAAATGCGTCGTTGGTGATTTGTATCAATGTACATTTTCTTCTTTGATGAATGACATTTTTGTGCAAGGAAACAGCCCATACGATTCTCCGGATGCAAGAACTTTTCTTGACAATGGTATTAGAGAGTTTGGGCAAAGCCACTTATAGCTATTTGTTTTGAGTTATATGTTTACGTTATAAGTTACAAGTTTACGTTATAAGTTAACATTATAAGTTTATAGCTAATATCAGTATTGTAACTGATCAGTTCCAGTACTGATCAGTTCCAATACTGTCAGTTCCAAAACTGATCTGCATCAGAACTGATCAGTTTCAAAACTGATTTGGATTAGTAGTTTCGAAACTGATCAGTAATGATTCGTATCAGTTTTAAAGCTGATCATTACTTAGCTCAGTTTTAAAACTGATCAGTACTGATTCATATCAGTTTTCGGACTGATCAGTACTGATCCGGATCAGTTTTAAAAATGATGAGTACTGACCTGGGTCAGTTACAATACTGATCTGGGCTATAAACTTATAACTTGTATCGTAAACTTGTAACTTGTTACTTATAAATTATAACTCATAGCTCGTAACGTAAACTTATAACTTATAACATAAACTTGTAACTTTTAACGTTAACATATAACTTATTACTTATAGCTATATGTATATGTTATAAATTTAGCTATAAGTCGCTTTGCTCAAACTCTCTATTACTCACCTCTAGAGGAAATAGCAAATTCTAACACTACTCTAGTTGGAAATTATTATTTACTTCCTTTGGTGAACAAATAACTAGTTGAGATTCACTATAGTAATTTTCGATACATAGATACTCTGATACAAGAGATGCCGAGTGCGATTGAAATACCATCATACGACAAGCGTATCGAAAAAAGTTTTTCGTAACGAAGTGATTTCGTCATTTACTAGTGCGAGAAAGTTTGATGGAAATCCTTTAATAAATGAACTAAAATTTACGTCTACTTTCATTCTGTGTGTAAAAATTTGTTTCCAATTCGCGTATGTAATAGGTCGTATTACCTTTGCATTTAGGAGTATATAAACTGAAACATTACGTTACTAATATGAAAGCGTGCGGTAATTTATATTTCAGTGCGGTAATTTGTGTTTCAGTGCGGTAATTTTTGTTTCAGTGCGATAATTTGTGTTTCAGTGCGGTAATTTCTGTTTCATTGCGGTAATTTTTTATTTTTGTTCATTGCAAAAAACGTTGTGTGTTACACGTAATGTTAGGACTCATATTAACGCACACGTTATAGCTGGTGCGGTAATATTCGTCCTTACATTACTTGTAACACAAACTACTATTACCGCACTAGTGCATAAAATAAAAATTGCTTACTAGTGCGAGAAAATTACCATCAAAACAACGCACGAAAGAGTGTGTTTTTGTTGGTGAATTGCAAAAAATTCTTTTTCTTATTCCAAAGTTGTAAAAGCTACTTTTCGATCCTAGGGAGTTTTTAAGGCTAGTATACGTTACATTTACATTGCATTTTTGAAAAGAAAAACACGAAATTTTGCGCGGCCAGTGTGGAGAGCGTGACTTAAACACGAAGAGAAACAGAAAATTTTGGTGTTCAAATAAAAAATCGTTGGCATCCATTGACGGTACCGAAAATTGATTTTCCGATATCCGTCAAAATCAAGTGAAATTTCCCAGTAAAATAAAATGAATTTTACTGTGACTTTTGAAGGATTTCACGGTCAGGTTTCTGATTTCCCGATTACTCATTGATTATTGCTTCCAGTCGCATCAAAGACAGATTTCCCACAGATCTACGGAAATGTGTTGGAAAATGTATGGAACGCAAGCTTTCGTCTAACCGTCCTCCTCAATTGGAAGCATGTGTACTGGTTAGAAAATATTGATTTCAGTACCGTATGGAGAAATACTGGACCCAGGGGAGGGAGGAGGGTAGAAAACATTGACCAAAATTGTGATACTGAAATGGCAGATAAACAATTTTGATGTTGCTTTCCCTGTTAGCTTTATTTCCCAAGGAGCCAAACGACTTCCCGGTGAGCTGCACTACCCGGTGTGCTAATGTTCCCTATCAGCTTTATTTCCCGGTGAGCAAAACGACTTCCCGATGAGCTGCACTACCTGGTGTACTAATGTTCCCTGTCAGCTTTATTTCTCAGTGAGCCGAACGATGGTGAGTTATATTTTCTGGTGGGCTGTACTTCCTGGTGAGCTGCACTTCCCGGTGTGCTAATGTTCCCTGTCAGCTTTATTTCCCGGCGAGCAAATAACTTCCCAGTGTGCTAAATTTCCCTGTCAGTTCAATTTCCCGGTGAGCCGAGCGACTTCCCGGTGAGCTGCACTTCCCAGTGTGCTAAATTTTCCTGTCAGCTTTACTTCCCAGTGAGCCGAACGACTTCCCGGTGAGCTGTACTTCCCGGTGAGCTGCACTTCCTGCTGTGCTACATTTCCCTGTCAGCTTTATTTCCCGGTGAGCTGCACTACCCAGTGTGCTAATGTTCTCTGTCAGCTTTATTTCCCGGTGAGCAAAACGACTTCCCGGTGAGCTGCACTACCTGGTGTACTAATGTTCTCTGTCAGCTTTATTTCTCGGTGAGCCGAACGACTACCTGGTGAGCTGTACTTCCCGGTGAGCTGTATTTCCTGGTGAGCTGCGATTCCCGGTGAGCTGCAATTCCCGGTGTGTTAAATTTCCCTGCAAGCTTTATTTCCCGGTGAGCTGCGATTCCCGGTGAGCTGCGATTCGCGGTGAGCTGCAATTCCCGGTGTGCTAAATTTCCCTGTAAGCTTTATTTCCCGGTGAGCCGAACGACTTCCCGGTGAGCTCTACTTCCCGGTGTGCTGTACTTCCCTTTCTGAGTCAGTTACATTTCCCGGTGAGCTTTACTTCAAAACTTTAAAAAAAATTATAATTTATTCTTCACACATTTCCCGGTATCCAAATTTTTCGCCAATCTGAGTGTAACTCTTTGTAATTCTCTTTAGTTCCTTAAAACTCTTCGTAGCTCTATTCATTTTATTCCTGCAAACCACTGCCTTTGCACCTTTACAATATCTTAGAACGACTTTTTAAAGTATTTTTTGCATTAAGACTCGCCATTAAAATCTTTTTCAAAATAAAAAAGAATAGAAAAATGAGTCTATGAATTATATGTTCTTCACGCACGTGTTTAATATAACAGAATATATTAATTGTGTGTGATGAGGAAATGTTTTATTGTTAATGATATAAGGCGAATTCAGAGTGCCGTTTTCTATAGCTTTAGGGATCATTCACTGACGGCAGATGTATGGTCTTCAAATGATGGTCAAATGAAATAGATGAATTAAGAGGAATATTTTACTACGTTAATGCAAAACATAAATTAGCCGGATAAGTTATATTCTCCAACCGATTTGATGTGAACATTCATTAAGTCCCATCATTTAAAAACCAAGCTTTCTGTAGAACCGCTAAAATATTTTAATTTCCTATTAATTACGTCAAATTTACGGCGGGAATGGCTTCAATCTTAATAAGAATCTTCAAATATCAATTAAGAGAAAATTATTTATGACTTTTAAGTGTTGAATGTTTATTTAAACGATTTGAGATCGAATAAAATGTATTTCGAATTCGGTGAAGCCAACAACAATGTGAGTGAACACCAATGACCGAACGATCTACTAATTTTTGATTCACACAAACCGACCTCTAAAGTGTTTTTTTTATAACAAAAATCACAAGCTTTAATTTTACATAAAATTTATGTTTTATGTTTATGATGGCGATCACCGACGACGCCCGTTCAAATTCTATATATGTTCATTTATTGCTAGATCTGTCTGTAAGAGAAGCACGTATCTTTTTATCACATTTCAGTTGGTGAATAAGAACTGTGGTTTTCAATTTTTAAACATCTCAACAACGATGATACAACCATTTTGATGTCCCATTTCCATAACACTAAAGTTTACAATTTTCTATTCTTTATTGGACTATAAATTAACATTTATTTTCTGATTAAGAAATCTAAAGGAAGAATAAAGTTTACGCCCGGAGAAGAGATTTCTTTAATGATTTTTTGCAGCTACTATAGAAATCTTTGCGACAAATATTTCATTTGTTACGAACAGAAATGATTGCTGCGAATATGATTTGTTTGCCGCCGTAATTGAACGTGTGGCCCAATTTCTATATATGAAGTAGCGATAGCTATTTTATGTTTGAATCCTTCATGGGCGTCCGTCTGTGCACTGTCCCTAGTTGCACCGAGCTGCACTTCACTGCACCTAGCTGCACTTCACTGCACCTAGCTGCACTTCACTGCACCTAGCTGCACTTCACTGCACTTCACTGCACCTAGCTGCACTTCACAGCACCTAGCTGCACTTCACAGCACCTAGCTGCACTTCACTGCACCTAGCTGCACTTCACTGCACCTAGCTGCACTTCACTGCACCTAGCTGCACTTCACTGCACCTAGCTGCACTTCACTGCACCTAGTGAATCAATTTCTTTGACTTCACTCTATCGCTACTTTACTATATTCACGTCAATGGTTTTTTTTTGTGTTTCAAATAATCATATTATGTTTATTACTAACAAAAAATGGTTGAGGCAATGAAAAATCGTTGAAAACTTTCTCAGTACTTTCGTGGTTGGATATGTTGGAGGCATAAATGTGATGATATCGGAAACTGCTTTGTTGAAATCATTCAGTTCTGCATTTTGCGGAAAGGGTGTGTCGAGACCGATAATAATTTAAGAGAATTTTCGTTGAATTCTACGTAGTTAATATCACAACAAAAACCCTTTCTAAAAGGGAAACGTGATGCAAGTCCTCGTCTCTTCTTCTAAAACAACTGATATCAATTTGGGTGACGCTTACAGCTTCGGAACGCAAAAAATTCTTTTGAAATATTTTTATTTTTGATTAAAGAAATGCGTCACAATGTTATAATTTTTCTGCTCTTTCAGATTTGACACGAAAAAAAATTAAGTTTTGCGTGATGTGTGGAGTACGGGTAGCCAAATCTGAAAGGACAGAAAAATTATTACTTTGGGAGGGTCCGGCATTTTTGACGCATTTCTTTAATCAAAAATGAAACTATTTCAAAAGAATTTTTTGCGTTCCGAAGCTGTAAGTGTCACCCAAATTGATATTTGTTGTTTTGGAAGAAGAGACGAGGACTTGCGTCACGTTTCCCTTTTAAAAAGTTTTTTCTTGTGATATCAGTAGTTTTGGAAGAAAAGAGAAAACAAATTTTGGAAAAAAAGTTTGCGGCGAAAAAAATTTCCGTCGAAAAAAAATTCCGGCGGAAAAATATTTCCGGCGAAAAAAAATTTCAGCGAAAAAAAATTTCGGCCACAAACAATTTTAGCGAAAAAAAATTTCCGGCGAAAAAAATTTAAGGAGAAAAAAAAAAAATTTCAGCAGAAAAAAAAATTTGCAGCGAAAAAAAAATTCAGCGAAACAAAAATTTCGGCGCAAAACATTTCATGCGAAAAAAATTCAAGGGCGAAAAAAAATTCGGCGAAAAAAAAAATTTCGGAGAAAAAAATTTTTCACGTTAAAATTTCAGCGAAAAAAATTTCCGACCGAAAATAAATTTTCAGTGAAAAAAAATTTCGGCGAAAAAAATTTCAGCGAAAAAAAAATTTCCGGCGAAAAAAATTTCCGGAGAAAAAAATTCCTCAAAAAAAATTTTCCTTTGACACCAAACATCTATCTCCATCCTAACACAGTCCAAAAATGTTGCTCATATTTGGCCCATAGTTTGAATACACTCACACACACACATACAAAACATTCTTTATGGGCGCCCAAACGAGGCCGGTACGCTCCCTTTTTTAAAATCTCATATGGCGTAGAATGCCCACCCGAAGGTCCCTGCAAAATTTCAAGAAAAGTTATCGAGCCGTTTTCGAGCACGAGCAGACAAAAAAGTCGGTTTTCATACAAATGGCTCTGGAACTAACTGACTAACCCACTAACTAACGTAGGATGTTTCCATTAACTTTGGCTGCACATTTTGTATGGAAAATGACGATTTTCTAAAGGTCATATCTTCAGATCCACTGGACCGATTTTAATGAGTAAAATGTCGATTACAATACAAAAATTGCGTAGAATCCGAAAAACCCATGATTCTTCATCGTCTAATTCGTTCACAATTAATAACCGCTGGACAAAAAATCGATTGAATTGAACAAAATGAACGAATATTCGCCTAGAATCGAGTCACCAACGATCTATATAAAATTTTGCTGCGGTTTGAAAGTCGAAAAATTGATCAAATGATGCTCCATCGGCTGTAAGGTCCTATCTAAGAACCCATGGCCAACAGAAATATAAAAAAAGAGTTAAATTCCGAAACATAGGGCTAAGTTAACAGTTTCCACTTAATTGGAAGAAATGGGCGTTTCATGTAATTAAGTTACTTGTCCTAGTTCATAAATTGTGTGTCATAAATGTCAATTCTGTTGAGTTCAAGTGGTGAAAATAAAAGACAATCATAAAACGACGAACCTCAAAATTAACGACGGCTTCAATTGACCGTAACTTAAAGGAACGTAATAAAAATCATTAACAATTCTATATTTCAATTATAAACTCAAACAACATAAATTCATACAAAAATATGTTTTAATCCCAAATATTAACACAATCAGCGACACTGAATAGCGTTCCATGCTGTGACTTCTGCGAAAATGTAAAACTCTGACGGCAAATTAACACAATTCAATCATTGCATAAAGTTCAATTTTTTATTATGTTCGCAATGTTCTTTTTTCTTGCTCGAAAAGGGTAATGACAATATTTTCACT
The DNA here is from genome assembly GCA_029228625.1 of Pseudolycoriella hygida. NCBI lineage: Eukaryota > Metazoa > Arthropoda > Insecta > Diptera > Sciaridae > Pseudolycoriella > Pseudolycoriella hygida. Next base: position 142,853,513 of record CM055404.1, read on the forward strand.
ATACGTTATTGCTCCATCGCATTATTGAGCTGTTATAAGTTTTCGGAATTTATGCATAAGACATTTAATACACTTAGTGCATTTGCGGCGATACAAAATAAATTTACTGAAACGCAACATTTAAGAGAAAAGTTATGGAACGTAAACAAAAAATAAATTTTTGATGCAATTGGCTTACGAATTTATGGTTTCTTGTCGGGGGGCAAATTAAATATTTAATGTTTGACGTCAAACAAACGTTGCACAGAAATGTTTTTTCGTTTATGAAAATAAAAACTGTTGTTTGCTGAACGGAAAACCATCTCGTAAAGCTTTACTGCCACATCATTACACAAAAGAAGTTATTCGAATAGATACCATGGGTCCAATTGCGAAAAAGTTAAAAGCTTATTGGGGTGGAGTTCTGAAGTCGCACAGGCTATAAAAGGTTTTTTGCGTAAGTTAGGAATAATATTTTTCATAGCAAAGTGGGTTAACCTACAATAATAATAAAAGACCTACAAAATAATAAAAGACCAATAAACCATTGACAGGAATATAGTAAAGTAGCGATAGAGTGAAGTCAAAGAGGTGCAGCTGGGTATAGTGGGTATTTTCAAATAAAAAAAAAAAAAATTAAAATTGAGAGTTGTCCGGGGGGCATGGTGAGTTGTCCAATTTCATATAAATTTCAAAATTTCGTTTTCGTGAGAATTGCACAGTTTGGACATTTATCTTGAAGCACAATACCGATAAAAATATTCAAAAGTACCGATAAAATGTAAAAAATCATATTGGTGATTTTAACGGTAAATTATTCTATCGGTAAAAACGAGGGAACACTTTCACTCTTTCAAATCTTCCATAAAAAATTGAGACAAAACATGTCGTTTCATCTTAACGTAATATTCACAATAAGCAAGGTGATGTCTCACAAATTGATGGCGTACTTTGTTACAATTTTTCTGGAAATGTAATAAACATCCAGCGATTCTAGTTCTTTCGTGCACTAAATTCATCCTTTCTTTACTGCTTGAAACTTCTTGATCTTGAATGCGAAGTACGCAGCCTTCAGAAAGTTGCAACAAGTGGAAACATGTTATTTCAGCCGGGAAGTCGGGTGTCAAAAAGTGATGTTAAGAAATGTTAGAGCCAATAGCGAGTGCGTTATCGTAAAATAATAGTCAATTTTATATCGGGCTGCGTACTTTGTCATGATTCAAGGTCAATAAGAAGACAGCCTGGTGTTAAAAATTGAAGCATATCACTATGACGGCATTAATGAATGCTTTACAACGCACCAATTTTCATCTTGAAAGCAGGCTGCGTTCTTGAGCTATGTTCGTTTAAATGTAGATGGCAGCGGCAGCCTGGTGTTAAATTGAAATTTAGTGCATTGCAAAGCATTCGTCAATGCCGTCACGGTGATATGCTTCAATTTTTGACACCAGGCTGCCTTCTTTTTCATGGTTCAAGGTCACATAGAGGGCAGCCTGGTGTCAAATTGAAAAGTATTGCGCTGTAAAGTACTGTCTACTAGATTCAAGTTGCCCAAAGATCATTTTTTGACACCAGCCTGCCTTCCCGGACTTGGTTACTGCAGCACCACCTTATCAATTTACTTGCATTTGCATGATGTGCATGGGTAAATTTACTGATAGAATGAGCCTTCTTAAGTTATTATCTTTAATCGGAAAATTAATATTTTGTATAGGTACATTGTTATTCTATATCGATAATTTATTACTTTTTATATGTAATTTGTTATTTTCTATCGGTAATTTATTATTTTCTTTCGGTAATTTATTACTTTCTATCGGTAATTTGTTATTTTCTATTGGTAACTTGATATTTTCTATCCTAATCAATGTATGTGTAGTCCTCACCTCTTATGAAATTCGTTTTCGTGTCTGTATCGAAGCGAGCCCTCGAACTATCACCTCAAAAACATGTGTTTGAATTTTTTTCATTTTTTCATTTCAAAAACTTTTATTGCAAGAAAAGTACTTTTTGGGCTTAAGAGTACCACCGATTAAAACGATGTTTTTCTAGCGAAGCTTTTGTTACAAAAATTGTTAATTTCTGTTATTTCGTAAAACGAAAGCCAATTTTTAGAAGCAGTGAGGTTTGTAGTTAGTAACACGACCGAAGTCGGCACCAGGCTGCGTACTTGGAACACAAAAGCTCGGAATAAAGAAGGCAGCCTGGTACTGAAAATCTGTTTTCGCCAAATTAGAGGCAATAGTGAGTATACGTCACATAAGTTTCAATTCGGCACCAGGGTGCTGCTGCCCTCTGCATTCAAAAAGTCTTATATCGAGGACGCAGCCTAGTGCCGAGTTGAAACTTATATGGCGTATAGATATCCCTAATGTGTACACTTTGGTGAAGACACATGCTTAGCACCAGGTTGCCTTCTATATTCCCAGGTAAGGAAGTACGCAGCCAGGTGTCGAATTACAAACTTAAATAAAGTAATGTATGTTTTGATTTTTACAGGGGCGTGACAGTCTTTTGTTTTGATATTTGCAAGTAATACTCGACGTGAAGTTAGTTGCAGTTGCGACCGAAACAAACTTCATTGCAAAAAAATCACCGTATTTCATTCATAAACTTACCAAAATCAGTTGATTTTTTTGCAACTGCAGCTAACTTCACGTTGAGTATTACTTGCAAAGATCAAAACAAAAGACTGTCACGCCCCTGGATTTTTACAAGTAATATTCAACGTTAAGTTAGCTGCAGTTGCGAATCAGGCTAACTTCATTGCCAGAAAATCAGCTAATTTTGGAACTTTTGAATGTATTCAGCTGATTTTGGTAAATTTATGAATGAAATCAGCTGATTTTCTTTGCAATGAAGTTGGCTTCGGTCGCGACTGCAACTAACTTCATGTTGAATATTACCTGAAAAGATCGAAACAAAAGACTGTAACGCCCCTGTATGTAATGCTCAACTTTCACATGGGGTAGTTAGTAAATAACTCTTATGCAACTCTGCAATTGAGTTATTTTTTCATGCATTATTTCAGCGGTATACTGATGTACTTTTTGTCAGTTGTACCAAACACGATTTCCATATAACATTTTATCACTAGTGACAAAAAGTAACTTTGAAAAAGTTAAAATAACAATTCGCTGCATAAAACGTTGCGAAAATAATATTTCTTGTCGCACTGTTTTCCAACTAGTGAACGGCCCCTTATTAGAAGATTTTTCAAACGACCAGATCCCTAACCCCTTTTTCGGTTTCTCTGTAAAAACCTTAATTAGACTAAACTATTTCTACTACCAAAGCAAATATGCGCTTGTGCAAAGTAATTGCACGATAATCGGAATAATTTTCTACGACAAATATCCAGAAAAGGTCATAATTTGTTTATACATCTAACTAACAGTGACTTTATGCAATTTTGCTCTATATTGTCTATTCGAATTATTCGTTAGTCAGGTGGAAGTTGTAATCAAGAGTTCAACTTACAACCCATAAAACGCCCATATAAAACAATAAACAATGTTGCATAACAGGTTGCGCATACGTACCAATTATACATCAACAAAATGCTCCAAACCATGTACGAAAATAAAAGAAAATTTTGTATTCCAACAATGAAGAAAATATTTTTGTTATTATTAGGTGAATAACATCGTATACACAAAAGAGTTGCGTGTTTTCAATGAATTGTTATGAGGTATTTCAGTAGGAAAATAACATTTCGAATAAAGCGCGTTAATGAGAAAGATGAGCAACAATTCAAACGGTAGAAGAATTGACAAATTATAACTTTTTGTACATTTTTTAAAACACGCAAAGTCGATGAAAACATTCACGAGCTATGAACAAAGGTTTGTCCACAACTGTTCTTCAGGAAATATTCCGAAAGAAAGTTGTGAGCCGCCACTAAATGTTCTGCAATTATAGACTTATAGCCTCAATACTTATATTTTGAGGTGAAGTCCCCTTCACCCACCACCTGACATATAAGTGTCAAACAACATTGGGTAGACATACTAACCTTGGCAATGTTCGTCCTTCATCCAAATGTTCGTAAATTTCTTTAGCGAAGGACTTTCTTGGAGAAAACATAATTTCAGAAAAAAAACATTTGTACTGGTGTTGTACTGACGATGTATTAGTGATGTACAAGTGATGTGGATGTGATGCGATAATTTTTTAAATCACGTCATCACGAACACATCAAATCTACGAAAGTAAAACAACAACAAATCACTAATACAATGTCACTAATTTACAATACTCTTCCATCACAAATACATCAAATATACCTAGGGACAGATAAACATAGAAAATCATTTTCTTTTGCAATCAAAAGAAAATTAATTGTTCAGAAAATACTTAAATTTATCGACAACCCTCAAAAAAATCCTTTGAATTACAAGAAAATTCTTGTGAATCAAAGTAAATCCTTGAAAATCAAAGTAAATCCTTGAAAATCAAAGAAAATCCCTATAAATCAATGAAAATCCCTATAAATCAAAGAAAATCCCTAAAAATTGTGTAAATATGGTTGAAAGTTCCTCAGAAATTGACAAAAAAAGTACTTGGAAATTAAAGAAAGAAAAGAAAATCCTTTTATATATTACAGTAGAGCAAGTGAACTTTCAGCCGCTTGATACATAAATCTATTTATGCCACACGAAACATAAAATGGTATCTCAGTTCTTGGTATCGTAAACTAGGTTACTCCAACTCGAACCGAGATACCATTTTACAGTTCATGTAGCATAAAATACTAACAACAAAAACCTTTTAAAAGGTAAAGTGTGACGCAGTCCCTAATGTCTACTACCAAAATTAATGATATCAGTGGAGGTGACGCTTGCGCTGAAAATACGCATACATTTCCTTGACGACAACGTTACCCTGTGTTCAAAAAATCGCGTCACAATGCCCGACCCACCACGTAATATTTTTCAACACTTCGTTTTCAACGCAAAAATTTAACAAATCAAACAATCTGCTCGAACACACTGCAAATTTTTGCATAAAAACTGAAGTAACCGAAACCGACGAGTGAAAAAAAGTTCATAATAATGGAGACAATGGAGTTTGGTAAGATGGTAGGGAAGTACCATCTTCAAACCTCCACATCTCAGCCAATTTTCAACCGATTTTGATGAGTGAAGGGCTTGTTGGAAAGCTGCTGCGACGTAGTTTTTTTTTTAAATAATTTGGAGGGGAAGGGGGCGAGGGGAAAAAACTCAAAACTTCGCCTATACATCGTGTCTTGTCCCAAAGGTTTTTGTATGGAGGTTTTTGGGTTTGTGGACGTTTTTTTTGGGGTGTGGGGACTGCGTCACGCATGATTGCATTCAAAATACACGATTATCTGTCCCTTGGAAAATACATCAAATTTTCATAAAATTTACAGCAAAGTTGTCATTTGAAGTACTTCAGGATTTTCTATTAGTAGTATATTATTAGCCAAGGGATATAATGGCGCGATTATAGTTGAGGCTAAGTGAATGTCCGAAGGACTCTTCCCCGAGGAATATTCACGTACCGAGACTATAATCAGGCTATTTACCTCTTGGTTAACACAAATGGGTATATGATTAGCCATTCGACTCATGGCTTTTTTTAAATTATCATTGAGATTTGACGTCATGATATTATATTCGGACTATAATAAAATTTATAGTTGAATCGAAAATTATAGTCGGAATATAATAAAAATTATAGTTGAGTCGACCACAGTATGCCTATTTTATACCTCCCAGTTCGTATGAAACGCGACTATTCTATGGTCATTATACCCCTACTTTCAGGTACAATGACCTGCGCAGGAGTACAGTAAATAATGGCTAATTGTATGCCCAAATGACATAATAGTATATTATTAAACAAGGGATATAATGACGCGATTATAGTCGAGATGAAGTGTTAATACGATAGTTTATATCATTTGAGCATATAATTCGCCATTTTACTCGTGGCTTTTTTTTTTGATTTCCTTTGAGATTTGACGTCATTATATTATAGTCGGACAATAATGAAAATTATAGTCGAGTCGACCATAATATGCCTATTATATACCTTCCAGTTTGTATGAAACTCGATTATAATATGGTCATTTCAGGTATATAAATGGCTAATTATATGCCCGAATGATATTAAAGGATTTTCTTTATCGTTTCTGCATGATTTTCATATAAAAGGATGGAATCAAAAGTTCTCCGCCTCTCCTATTTCCCTTTTCACGTATTTGCTTGTATTTTTTCCATGTAAAACTTAGTTTTTTGGTTGAAATAGCTGCAGTACGGAGAAGCTGTATTTCCATAGGAAAACCGGCGCGTTGTCGTCGGTCGTAACGAATTAGAAAACTAGAATTTTTATCCCAAACGCTCACCCTTCCCTGGAACGTGACGTGACGTCATCTGATAACGGCTCCTTAAAGACAATTTTTGTATCTCAAGTGAAAACAACAAAGAAAAGCATACCACCGGATCATTGTCCATCAACATTAAATTTATTGTTCATTAATACGACACGCATCAAATTTTAAAACACACAAAACGTCGCACACGCAGTCATAATCCATAAACAACATTAAATCAACATTTTTGTAACAAAATATACAAAAAGGAAACATTTCAAAAGAAATGAATTAGCATTTTGTATTCTTTCAAACAGCCAAAGCATATAAAGTTAATTGTTACTTTAATAACAATTTATGTATTTTGGGTTCGGTCAATCGATGGTCATTATGAAGATGTAATTCACGTGCTGCTATCTCCCATTACGAAATTTCAATCAAAGGTTTATGGTGATTTCTTTCGTATACCTTGCCTGTCTATTTGATACTCCTACCGAAAATTTTTACGGTAAACTCAAAAATATTTCTGGTAAAAAAATTCAGAATCAAAATAAAAGAAATCAAAAGAAATAATATTCCCGCGAGTATCAAATTCGCTTGACCTATGGACGGATGTCTCTTTCCATTAACTTTTCATTGGAATTTATAGATATCTTAATCTCATAAATTGCTTACAAAAATATTCGTACATCCATCACGACACTGTGACTATGGCAAGCGAATAATGTTGAATTATCTGACCCATGTCGTCACCACCAAAAATTTCAATTCTTATGCAAAATTATCCGAACGAAAAATTTCTCGGTTGTAGATAAAGAATGTTCTGACCATAACTGAATATATTAAATAGGAACTTTGTTATGCTCCTTTTATTTCAAGTTGCACAAAACACGTTGTGTGGAGTTTTGTATAGATTTTCTTTTCTCTCTTTCGCACTAAGTTTCTTATGCAAATTACGGCAGAACGGAATAGAGCGTGGTTTGCATCACTTTTCATCAGACAATAGTAGCCGCCTGTCGGTCATAGCTGAATACGGATCAATATTAAACTAAAGTACCCCTGTTGGTCGCGCCATCCATTTTTTTCGTAGCTGAATAAGATTCGACAAACAACTGAACCCTCACTCTATTACGACAAAGCATTTTACATTTTGTCTACTTCCGCCTAAAATAAACAACTTCGGATGTGCTCACTCTTTTTTCTTTCTTCATTTTCGTGCTTTCAGCATTCAGTTATACCAGTTCTTTATTTGTATTCTTTTCTATTTGCTCGATCATTTTCTAGTTCCATTTACATTTTGATGCGATCAATCCCTCCTACAGCCATGCAGTAATAACTTCCTGCATTTTATGAGGTACATACCAATCCAATTTATCCCACAAAGTTTAGATTGATAAATATACCTACCTGAACTATACGTGAGATACCCGAGTTATCGTATTCAGCGTGCATGCGTATATGTTAGCTTTTGTGTCGCATGTATCGTTTACGTATGGATCTACGCGTGAAATTTGTGGGAAGTTGTTAATGAATGGCTATACCGCAAGTTTCCTGTTCCGAAAATTTGAACACATTATGCTCTGCTTTGAGATCTTGACTTTCTCAACACTCTCAACACACTTTGTTGATCGATTATTATTATTATTATTATTTTGTATGGTATTTACATCTTAGGTATTGCATTTTTCACAGTTCATTACGTATCCTAACATTGATATCTCATACTAACTTCATGTATTGGATAATTCCATCGGTAACCCATACATTGGCGCTACCATGTCACCTGGGGAACGAATGTGTTTTGTCTCATGTTTATATAAATCACTTTGAAAGAGTGAAAGAGATGATGATGCTCTGTCATTAGCTCCATCTATGATGCATAGCAGCAGAAGTACAGAAATGCCAACCACGTGTTTCACTCCTAATTGTTCTTTGCGTGTACCAGCGCTAGCGACATATGATCGACGTCATATGTTTGTGAGTACGGTTGTTCTTTCGCTACAGGCATCGAATGCCGTAACTACCCAATTTGTGAAGCTTGGGTCAACTTAGGGACGTCGTACAATCTATAATTTCTTAGAGAAAAATTCCTCGTTCCGGGGATCAAGCCCGGACCTCCTCGGTGGAAGTCCAGCTTGTTCACCACTGAACCACCCGTCCATTGATCGATTAAAGTGAGACAGTACGGTACATTGTTGGTTCTATTGGCTGTGCTGAACGGAATTGTTCTAAAGTTATTCGGAAGCGTCAGTATAGTGTGCTTTGGTACGGGCACGTTCAGAGGATGGGTAATAGCAGGCTACCAAAGAGGATTTTGAATGCAAGGGTCCCGGGTGTACGCCCCAGGGGTAGGTCAAGGAGAAGGTTTATAGACTCACTTAAATCAGATTTAGGAGTTAGATGGCGAACAAGCCATCTCCTTGGAACAGGATAGGAGGGTACGAAGAAGGGTGGTCCATGATCACTGGGAGTAAAGACCTCACGCCGAAAGGTATAAATGGTCTATACAGTTTGATGATGATGATGATGATGGTGGTGGTCAGTATCGCTCTGACTTAAAGGAGTAAGGAGACCATTGCAAAATATGGGAAATTCCATGCAATGAATTTTTTATATGACCTGGAAACCGTGTCAATCTCCTGAAGAGCACAAAGGTGCAAGAGTTGTGATGTATGAAACATTTTTCAGGAAAAACCTTATCTATAAGTCTCTCATACAAAAAACAAACGAACGGTTTAACCGAAAAACGGGGCTCCAAGGTCTCTTTTTTATTTAGATTTTTGAGTGGAATGGCCCATAAAACGAAAGTCGACTTCCCTCTGAAAATAATACAAAAACCGTCGGACAAAAAAACGGTTAACTGATACAGGAAATTATTTGCTTGAAAGGAGTATGCATTAGGGAAAGTAATACCCGAATATTTTGACAAAACCGGTTTTCGGTAATACCGGACCAGGTAGTACCGATTTTTTTTCCTGGCAAACGCCTTCGGAAGGATGATGGGTCGAAAAGGCCCAAAAATCGTTTCCTGTCATTTTCTCGATATAGTCAACTGTTTATGTCCGATTTGTGTGGAAACGTTTACCAAGCAAATTGAGCAAATCCAGTGATGAAGTCTTGTTTGGTACATAAAAAATAAAGTTTTAGAAGAAGAAAAAAAAATTAGGGGTCCCACCTATCTTATCCATAGTGGCACCAAATGAATTGGTGGATCAATACCGACAAGTTTGTGTCTCCTCTTCTAAAACCGTTTTTTTAATGACCCAAGCGAGACTTCATCACTAGATTTGCTCAATTCGCTGATATAAGCGACTACTTTAATAATACAAGAGAAGTATCAACAGAGAATTCGTATGAAATCCTCTACCATTCCATACACAGTTTTTAACGTTTCATTCATTCTATTTAGCGGCAGGAGTACCAACTTATCATTTATCTGGGTACACCGGTACACTGAGGAAAAGCGACGTAGGAATTGTGTTTGTAATATACGCCGCCGACGTATTATATACGTTGCGAATGTATTATCAACCCTATTTAAGTATTATGCACCTTGCACCTTGCTCACATAATGCGTGCACGGCGTTTGTAATACGTGCACGGTGGATAAACCGTCTGCGACGTATATTATAAAAACAATTCCTACGTCGGTCGCTTGTAGATATTTTCCTCAGTGTATCAAGGTAAACCAACATTATTCCGATTTGTGTGGACTAGTTTGTGTTTGTTCCTGTGGCTGCTGAAGCGTCAAGTACCAGTTGGTTTGAATTTATTGAAACAAACCAGAAGCAAAATCAAAGCTATTCATCATCAAAAACGGGCGACAACTTATCTTATACAAAAAATGAAAATAGCTATTCAACGAGTAGATGTGGCCTCAATCATGGGCACACTTCCGAAATCAGTAGTTGATGTATAAACTTAAATGATAATAGAGTTTTTAAAATGATATTGCGTACGACTAGACGTTAGAATATCACATAAATTTGAATTTCTGTTAATCCGTTATAGCTTCAATCTTGATTTCACGTAAACCGTTCAAATATTTTACTAATGCACTCTTACTGGCACATCCGCCCTGACACACCCGACCTGACACACCCGCCCTGACACACCCGCCCTGACACACCCGCCCTGACACACCCGCCCTGAAACAGCCGCCCTGACACACTTTTGTACTTTATTCAATGTTTTCCATAAGATATTTTGAGCAATTTTAAACCATTTTGATATTTTAACCAAAAACGGGTATTCGGTATCCTGGTATTGCCGAAACCGTTTATGGCTAATTCCATCGGTACCGTCACCTGGGTAACGAATTTCATCTCTTTCACTCCTTTAATGTGATTTATATTAACGTGAGACAAGACACATTCGTTCCCCAGGTGACATGGTAGCGACATTGTATGGGTTACCGATGGAATTAGACTTATAACGAATTACTTTCACTAGTATCTGCCCTACAACGCATAAAAAACCTAGCAAAGCTATCAAATGAGAGATTTTCATATATTTTCTCTCACAAATTCTCGTCGCTAAGTACGGCAGGTATGCATTTACATTTAAATATTGCAGTCATTTGTGGCCTCACCGATCTGCAATAGGCAGTTCCACCTTTACTTCAATTAATACTGCAGTATGCCCATAAGCACTAGATTCATATTCATATCCAGACACAAGCATCATTAGCATCCTAATTTTTGGAATCAAAAATTGAAAAAGAGTGTTGTTTACTAACACAGCTGAGGATCAAGCTCTCAGCTTTTAAGAAATGGAAACTCAAGGTGTGGTCTGCCGTCATAAGGAAAAAAAACTTAGAGAAACTCACCGAAGATTTTCAACAAATTTCGCGGAAAAAATCAAATTAGCGAAAAAATTAAACAAAAGATTCTCGGCGACTGTTTTATTTAATTTTGTCGCTAATTTGATTTTTTCGGCGAATTTCGTTGAAAATCTTACCTAATTTTCTCCAATTTTTTTCCTAATGATGGCAGTTCTATGAAGAAATGTGTGTTGAAAAAAGAGAAGTCCTCCTCCGAAGAACTCAAAGAAAAATTTCTCTACGCCAAGATCAACGATAAAAAATTGGAAACTGAACCTAAGTCAGCCTTCAGTGTATGGCAAAATAAAAATAGTAGATTACAGTGGGGGGTGCGGAAGTAAGTCCTTACATGAGAGATCAATTTTGTGAAATGAGCCAAACTCAAGAGGGTGTTTTTAAGTAAAAAGCTGTGAAAACTGTTTTTTGACGAGTGCAGAATTTGTATCCCGAGGTATACAACTACAAGAGTCAAAAAACAGTTTTTAAAGCGAGTTGCTTAAAAATACACGAATGAGTTTGCGAGCGTCACGAAATTATCCAGAATGGATGACTTATTAAGCATACCCCACTCTATGCTGTTTTACTCGGTGTCAAAACCGAAAACGCGTCTTTACATGCAGATGAGAAGTTTCCGGTGGGGGCTAAATGTAATGAATAGCATGTAATGAATGACATGTAATGAATAATTTCCGTGGGGTGCACACATACATGTAATGACAAGTTTTCGGTGGGATAACGAGTAAAAAATATTACAATGAGAATTGACTCACCGATGTTGTAACGAAATCACAATACCCTTCAAGAGACCCGTAAGGTTTCTTTTGATATTAGGAAATAAATTTGATATCGATTTTGTTTTGTATGATCTCTCTAAGAGGTGTCTGTATCTATACAAATATTTTTCAAGTTGAAATGCACGACTGATGATAATGTAAAGATATCTCGTGTAAGCCGACATGTTAATAAGATCTATGTAGTTTTTTCAGGTTGAATTTCGTATCATCCAATTCATATGTAAATGAACCTGAACAATTTAATATGAAATATGGTGATAAAGTTTTAAGCCTTAATTTGATATTGACGCTATTTATTAAATTATTGTTTATATGCGTGTTGTTTGTTTGTCAATTCGGTTTTCATTTTATTGTTATACGTTACCCGATCGATTGTGAATCTTTTGTATGGAATGTTCACTTCTACGAGTTCTTTTCATACCTCTGAATAGAGATGGAAAATGGTCTTTGAATACATATCTTGAACGGTTTTCATCGATTAAATTCAACATTTTTGAATTCATTGGATGATGCGTATTGTTCGTCTAAACGCTAAACACTTGAAACGTTATTTTCTTTATTTTGTCACAGCACAAAAGTCTGTGACTTGTTTGAATAATACAAATAACATTTTTACATTTTTCAGGAGTCAAAGCACCCATTTGTGCTATTTCCAGTTCACAATATCTCACAACGACTGGTTGGAGTGAGTTACGAAATCCTATCAACACAGATGTGCCGTTTCGTTTGTTTCGCGACGAGGGAAGAACATTTCTACAAGTAAAGTTTACGATTTATTTAACAATTTCTTAATTAAATGAGAACGATCCACTTGTACGAGTGGGACTAAATAGTCCGGGGCCGTTTGTTGCAAGTTCTTTTTCACTGGAAATATTTTACGATTATTTTCAGTACGCTTTTTACTTGTGTTAAAAGATTCCTTGGTTCAGTATGTTTTACCATAGAACGGTATTTTATACTTTAATCAAGTACAACATAATTTAAGTTTATGCGCCGGGATAATAAATGTATTTTGGAGTTACATATCGAGAAAGTTGGGAAAGAATACTCGAATTTAGAAATAAATAAATTTGTTCCCACCTGAGCTTTCCGAAAGTCACTTTTAAGATGAGTGCAGACGTCGGGAAAAAAGCAAACAAAGCTGAGGTACGATCGGAAAAGCACTTCTAACGTTTTCCTTATTGACTGTTTAACAGGATCGGTAAAAAGAGAGAGTCACAGACGAACTTTTGTACGAAAATTTTGACATTGCCTACAAGAGACCAGTTAATTTAACTGGCCTTTTTCCACGTGAACTAGTCAGGTTAAACGGTCAGGTCGATAAATTTGAAATGCCATCGAATGTTTTTTCTGCTTAGTCCCCGGACGAAATTATGTGAGAGCATTTTCTTTCGTCTTACAAATTTTGCATGACATAAGACGATTGTGTTCACTTATTTCTGATGGGTCAAACTAAGTCACTCAATGGAAAAAGTTAACATACCTAGGAATGACATGCTGTTTACTTACCTAGGAAGGAAAATTATAGTTTTTCTTTCCTTGTTTTGTAAAATATGCTTTACGTTCTTTGTCCATTTATTCCATGTTTTCCATGTTCAGAGTCAATGAGCTAAATATTGGAAAGAGAGCTAACACGGCAGTGAAATGGGTATACGAAAGTAGTGATAGACTGCACTCAAATTCCAATCATCGATGATAAATCACAGATGACCGAATCATGAACGATTTCACGATCAATCATGGGTGATTCCCCGATGAATCATCGGTGATTACAGGTGAATCATCAGTGATTCTTCGATGAATCATCGATGAATCATCGGTGATACTCCGGTGAATTATCGCTGATTCCCCGATAAATCATTGCTGATTCCCCGATAAATCATTGCTGATTCCCCGATAAATCACCGTGTAATCACCGATGTTTCCCAGTAGAATCACAGATGATTCACCGTGAAATCACTGATTATTCACAGAAGAATCATCAATTATTCATAGTTGAATCACCAATGATTCGCAGTGAAATCATGATTCATTGAGGAATCACAGAAAATTCACCGAGGAATCACATATGATTCACATGGGAATTACATATGATTTACATGTGAATCACATATGATTCACAGAGGAATCACATATGATTCACCGGTGAATCATCTATGATTCCACCAGTGAATCATCTATGATTCCCCGGTGAATCATCTATGATTTCACCAGTGAATCATCTATGATTCCCCGGTGAATCTTCTATGATTACTCAGTGAATCATATGTGATTCCTCTGTGAATCATATGTGATTCCCATGTGAATCACATGTAATTCCCATGTGAATCATATGTGATTCCCCGGTGAATTATCTGTGATTCCTCAATGAATCATGATTTCACTGCGAATCATTGGTGATTTAACTATGAATAATTGATTCTTCTGTGAATAATCAGTGATTACACGGTGAATCATCTGTGATTCTACTGTGAAACATCGGTGATTACACGGTGAATCATCGGTGATTTCACGGTGAATCATCGGTGATTCCACGGTGAATTATCGGTGATTCCACGGTGAATAATCAAAATCAGAAAAATTCTTAAAAATTCCTAAAGTTCTCAAAAAAATTCTTAAAAAAGAATTTTGAGAATTTTTAAGAATTTTAAGAATTAAAATTCTGAATAATAACCCCTGATCATCAGTGATTCCACTTTGGATCATCGGTGATTCCACAATGAATAATCGGTGATTCCACGGTGAATCATCGGTGATTCCGCGATAAATTATCGGTGATTCCACTGCGAATCATCGGTGATTCCACGGTTAATCATCGTTGATTCCACTGTGAATTATCGATGATTACGCTGTGAAAAATCAGTGATTCCACGGTGAATCATCGGAGATTTTTCGGTGAATCATCGGCGATTTTTCGGTGAATCATCTGTGATTCCACGGTGAATTATTTTTGATTCCGCGGTGAACCATTGATGATTACACTGTGAATCATTGGTGATTCCACTGTGAATTATTGGTGATTCCACTGTGAATTATTGGTGATTCCACTGTGAATTATTGGTGATTCCACTGTGAAAAATTAGTGATTCCACGGTTAATCATCGGTGATTCCACGATTAATCATCGGTGATTCCACGATAAATCATCGGTGATTTCACAGTGAATCATCGGTGATTCCATTGTGAATCATCGGTGATTCCATTGTGAATCATCGGTGATTCCACTTTGAATCTTCGGCGATTTTACGGTGAATCATCGGTGATTCTACGGTGCATCATCGGTTATTCCACGGTCACTTTCAGCTGTTTTTTCATTGTTGCTATAACAATAGCAAAACATCTAAAAAAGAGAAAAATAGAAAAAGAGTTAAATGTCCAAATTATAAGTTTTTTCCTGTTTGGTCACACTATAGAAGTGAAAAAAATTCTATGCGTTCAAACGAATCAAAATGTTGAAAAAAACGCTTTTTGACTTGGGTGGTGAGAAAGGAAAATTGTAGCCAAATACTCCTATAAGTTAACCGAAATTTGATAAACGACAAAAACTTCTCTCTTTTAATCGATATATGGCTAATTCCATCACATCGGTACCGTTACCATCTCTTTCAGTCTGATTTATATTAACATGAGACAAAACACGTTCGTTCCTCAGATGACATGGTAGCGGCAAAGTATGGGCTACCGATGGAATTAGCCCTGTACATTTATAATGCTAATCAGTGATACCAATGCTTCAAAGCTTCAGAACATACTTTAGCTTTGCAATCACATATGGCTGAAAACACAGCATCAGAGAATTTTGTTTCTTTTTCACTATAACACTGATTGCATATTGTCGCATCACTACACACATGTAATGTACATGTTGACTGTATTGAAGCGTGGGCAACAACAGTTTTTTCATCCCTAGGACGGAAAACTGCTGTTTTACATCCTATTTTAAAACAGAAAAGCACTTTTCTGAACCCTCGGAATGAAAAATATTGTACGAAACTCGGAAAAACATATGTTATTGACTAGTTTAGCCGCGGCCTGCAAACCTCACACTCGTCAAAAATATTATATTTTCCTAGTCACGTAAACAACTATTGTCTCGTTACATGATAATTGTTGTGTGCAGTGAAAAGGATGCTAGATCGAAAAAGTAGCGTTGGCAACAATGGTTTAAGTCATCCCCAGAGAGAGAGACGAGGTGTGTCAAAATGATATGCTGCTCACATCCTAGCGAACCCTGTCACGCCTTTGCACATTGAATTCCGTCAGCGCTGCGCGGTAGTTCAAAAAATGTCTCCAATTAAAATCGCATAAAATAATCAATAAATAAGACAAAATGCCCTCGGACTACAAATCGATTGAAGTAATCGAAAATAAAACGAAAAATCAATTTTAAAATCCATTTTCAGTGGTTAGGTGATTCCGAACTGAGACATCGAATGCAAGGGCGACTAATCTTGGTTCATTTAATGTGCCGCGATATGGCGCCATTTCAAACAGAAAATGTCGATGAAGACAAGGCAACAGGTATTTTGCATTTTCTTTGCGCTTATATAATGTTTAAAACTTAATGCTTGCACAAATCAATTGGGAAAAAAAGGTGTAACTATTTAACAATAAATTTATGAGTTTCATTTTATGCTATTGAGGCATTTGCTTAGAACGTTTTGCGTTTTGTTATGGGAATAAGAATTATGTTATCGACTTCGTTTTTTGTCTGTCGTTGATTGTATCTAAATGCACTAAATGATCCAATATATACAATTACAGGTCAGCCTACATTGAATGGAATCATTTCGAATCAGAATTTATTTTCGCCTTGTGTGGCCTTTCGAGTCGTTGGCACACCAATGAAGCACGTTAACAGTAAGTGGGATTTAAATGTTTGTTTTATTGTTTCGATGTTAGAAACATTGGGATAGGTCGTTCAATTGCTTTATAATGTAATTGTGAGAGATAAATTTGGAGCATAGCAAAATTATTCACAGACCTGTCTACCTCTGAGCACGACAACATTTCCGCAATATCCACAACGCCGGTTTTACATCAAATCAGCGGCCATAATTCAAAAAACACCATAAAATATGAAATGTCCGACAATTTTCCACATAATCAAATTTAATGCGTCCTTAATAAATCACAGATAAGTGGCACGTTTCGAATTTATGGCTCTCTATCATCCATACCGCGCGCAATCGCTATTATGATGTTATCACCGTTATAATTGTGTTGCATTTCATTTTTTTATGACCACATTCATGCAAATATGATTTTCCATAAAATGTAACCGAAGCCTCAACCTAAAGGTTCGTTTCTTAATGTTGTTTTATGCGAAAGAGTGAATTAAGTTTCTTTACCACAGCACGTGTCCTCACGACATGTAAGCAAATATTATTATTTACTTCGGCGACCATAAAATAAAGTAAACAAATATTATTGTGGCAACAAACAATAATGACGCTAGGCAGTTAAATACAAATTGAATGACCGCAATTGTTTAAAACACACGATATCTTGTAACGAGGGAAAGGTATTTTTGTGCATTGCAATGTTATCTCTCAATGACCCACTTTTCCTCTAGGGTTCTCGCTTTTTGTTGAGCTTTTTCTTTTAGTAAAATATTCGGCTCCGTGTCCCTGAAATCCAGAACAACTTGGGTGGTGAACTTTAAAACACAAACTTAACCAAAAGAATGTTACTAGATTCTCCTCAATTCGAAATGCCTTGTGACTCCATTCTTCCCGAATTGAGATTCGAAAAGTCATTTTCCATTAGCCTCCCTAATCGCATCGATTGGACCAATAAGTCAGGCATACCATTTTCTGACCGTATATCTTGTTTTACGGACGGCTCGCTATCTCATGGAATCGGGGGAGCAGGATTCCACTCCCCAGAACTTAACTTTGATAAATCTCTACCTTTAGGCAAATTTGTCACAGTATTTTAATCCGAAATCACAGGAATTACGTCTTGTGTCAATGTCAATCCGTTCTAGATAACTTACCAACAGACCAAGGCATATTCATTTGTACTGACAGCCAGTCAGCGCTCAAGTCGGTGGGGGGACACAAATTCACTTCATCGCTAGTCTTAGAATGCAGAGACTTAATTCAACTACTCTCTACGCATCGTCAGGTAAAACTAGTTTGGGTACCAGGTCATAGTGGTATCGTTGGAAACGATCAATCCGACGTTCTAGCAAGAATAGCTTCATCTTCTCCTTTTACTGGTCCAGAACCGAGTATACCCGTAGCAGCATCTACTCTATTTAACATTATCACTCGATGTAAGGCTAACACCTTCGGGGCCATCCATAAATGACGTCCAGTTTTTTCAGTGCTGCCAGTACATTTAAATCGTTAATAACTCGATAAATGTGCATGTGCATTCTGGCGAGTCAAACGTGTGTTCTACCCCGCCAATTAGGGGGGGGGGGGTATTTAGATGGGTGCAACACACATTTGAATCACCAGAAAGCATATTTATCGAGTTATTAACGATTTAAATGTGCTGGCAGCACTGAAAAAACTGGACGTCATTTATGGATGGCCCCTTCTCTAATCATTGGAAAACTCTACGCCATGCTAAAAACTGCATACGCAAAAATAAAAAATTCTCCAAGGAACTCCTTTCACTCTCCAAGAGAGACGTAGAAAGGGTCACTGACATTCTGACCGGTCACTGCTACCTTAACAAACATATGTTCACCATAGGTCTTGCCAATAGTCCTCTATGCAACCACTGTGGTGACATTGAAACCGCCGAACATCTACTTTGTCACTGTTCAGCCTACATCATGGCTAGAGCAAAATACTTTGGTTCTTATATTGTAAATCCGAAATCCATAAAGAACCACTCCCCTAAGACAATACTAAATTACTTAAATCGAATCAAAACTAATTAAACCGTACAAAACCAACATCGAAAGGAATATCACCCAAGCTTGTGGGTATGAACAGGTCCATTGGCGGCTTAGGTGCTAGGTATCATCAGTATGATGTCCTGCCCACTTTATCCTATCCTATCCTTAACCAAAGACCCATATGTATCACAGTGGATGTGGTAAACAGAGTAGATGTTGCAAAAAGACTCGAACGTATCTAAGCAAAAATGTGAGCAAACAATTCAATGTTTTATGTTCTTTTAGAACTACTGGAATTGAAAAAATCTACAGAAGTTATCCAAGGTAATGTCAAAAGGTCTACCGAACTATCATGCCCGGAGCGTTAGACCACGGCTTTTCCAGAATTTTCCCCGAAAAACGTGCAAAAGTGGTCAATTTTGAGGGTTTTTTAGGTAATGCTCGGAGTTTTCGAATTTTAACTCCGGAGTGACAATACTTAGAGAGTCTTCTCGAAAATTATAGAGATTTGTGAGTAGACTTTTTTCCTGAAAATATTTTTTTTCGCCGAAAATTTTTTTCGTCGGGAACTTTTTTCGCCGGAATTTTTTTTTCGCCAAAAATTTTTTTCGTCGGAAATTTTTTCTCGCTGAAATTTTTTTTTTCGCTGAAAATTTTTTTCGCCGAAATTTTTTTTCGCCGGAAGTTTTTCTCGCCGGAAATTTTTATTATTACTATTATCCTTTCTTCCAAAACTACTGATATCACAACAAAAACCGTTTTTAAAGTGGAAACGTGACGCAAGTCCTCATTCCTTCTTCCAAAACAACTGATATCAATTTGGGTGACGCTTACATCTTCGGAACGCAAAAAATTGTTTTTAAATATTTTCACTTTTGATTAAAAAAATGCGACACAGATGCCGGACCCTCCCAACGTAATAATTTTTCTGCTCTTTCAGAAAATTTGGCTACCCGTACTCCACACATCACGAAAAACTTAATTTTTTTTCGTGTCAAATCTGAAAGAACAGAAAAACTATAACATTGGGGGTCCGGCAATCGTGACGCACTTTTTTAATCAAAAGTGAAAATATTTCAAAAGAATTTTGTGCGTTCCGAAGCTGCAAGCGGCACCCAAATTGATATCAGTTGTTTTGGAAGAAGGAACGAGGACTTGCGTCCTAATGCGAATAAAACATGCTTGCAGGTATTTACGTTTTCACTATATTCTTGCGGTTGCAGATTCTAATAATTATCATCTTATGTTTCCTACAAGCATCCAATGTTTGCCTCAAACAAGAAGCATTATCTATCGAAGTTGATCGTACAATGTCCTAAATATTTCTAATTATCATATTCTCTAGTCATCAATCCTAACACTATGTCGACAACGACTTGACAAATCTACTGACTGGGCGCTCCCCAACGAAATTCGCCGAAAAAAATCAAATTAACAACAACATCAAACAGAAGACTCTCGGCGACTGTTTTGTTTAATTTCGTCGCTAATTTGATTTTTTCGACGAAATTCTTTGAAAATCTTTGCTGATTTTCTCTAATTTTTTTTAAATTACGACGGCAGATCAATTTTACTTCATTAACTAAGGCATGGTCTGATATTAGGGAATCGTAATCTATTTCGCACCTCCTCTCCTCTCCACCTCCTAGTTATCATTTTCCTATTAAAATTTTGTTTGTCTTTGGTCGTAAATTTTGGATTTCTTTTTCTAAGCCATAAAAAGTTTCCGTTGTAATTGCGTTTGCAAACATCTTAAATATTTCTCACGTTTTTAACAAAAATTTACGATTTTTCCTCTGTCAATGCGTTAATTTTACTTCATTACACACATTTTTCTTAAATGATTTATGTTCAATGGAAACATTTTTGCATATTTTTCAATAATATTTTGTATACATGATAAATACCTCGACAATCACATGTAGCTTTTTTTATTTTAATTTCACTGAATCGTTTCTTTTTTATCAGACAGAAATGTTTACTTGGAACACGATTCGTAAGATTTTCTTTTATCATATTTTTCATGGCAATTACTTTCACTACGTGTTGTCTTTTACGAAATTGATATAATGGCAGGTTTGATCTGAAATTATGATATTTTCATGTCGTACATTGAAAATGAAAAGTTCATTCCGACTACACGATTGCAAAAGCCACTTGTAGATTGCGTTGAATAGATATCACATCCAAATGTGTTACCATGTCGCTTTCAATATTCCTTCAATTCATTGATCACCGAAATACTTTCATTGGTACTATACAATGAAAGAATTTTGTTGTGGTAATTCAATTTCATTAACACTATAGGGTGAGACCGCCGGTTACGAGCCTCTATTGTCTTTTCCTTTGTTCTCAAAAAAGATCAAACGAAAGGCTCGTAAGTAGCACGGGGCTCGTAACCGATGCACTTACCCTATAACTGTTGAAATGTTGATTTTCGTTGGTCCAATTCCCCAATGGCATCTGTTTTTGTCAGCAAATATCTATTTTATCAGCAAATTTCTATTTTGTCAGCAAAATTATTCTTCCTTTAACAGCAAAAATAACGTTTTGATCAGCAAACTTAAACTTTTACCGACAAATTTACTCTTTTTCTCTGAAAAGATTAAATTTGCTGATAAAAACATTATTTTTGCTGTAAAAGGAAAAATAATTTTGCTGACGAAAAAGTATATTCCATTCCCCAATTGCTACATCTGAAAGATCACATCAGACATCATGCAAAAAACTCCATCAATTCCATCATGTCGTACGCGTAACAATTACTACCTTCAGTCTACATAATGACCTCATGAACATTATCTTAACATCGTTATCTGCTTGAAAGTAAACTTTTTCGTTCGTTCATTGCATCCATACGAACGGTTTTTATTTACAGATCAGTAAACGACCTTGTCTTCATTTGTTTATATCTCTTTGTACGTATCTTCGTGCCACAGCAAAAAAGCCTTGATCTTGTAATGTTGTAACATATAGTTTTCTGTATCATTGCCTTGCCATTGAAATGTAGCCGTTATGCATTTATGCAAGATGCATATGAGAACAATTATGTGAAATGATGAATGTGAACAGAGTTATTGAATGAACTTTGGTGAATTGATATTGTAATACCGTTGCAATTTGTTACTCATATTTTGATGTGCAGAGCTTTGGTTTATTTATTGTTTTTGTAATGATGTTTGCATTGTTCGTATGGTACGATCAGTTAATTAATTGAGAATGAACTTATCGATGAACTTTGATATCAATCACGCAAAATTACCATAAATTGTCGAAGTGGTCACTCATTGATTTTAGTCAATAGTCAATGCATGTACTCTGTCGCTAACAGCTATCGCTAGGCAGATATGCTAGAGACGCGACTATCCCTCTCAATATTTAAATAAATTTTAATTTGCCAAAACGGCTTCCGTCAAAAATCTCGAACATTAAAATCCCGAATGCAAAAATCCGGAAAATCCAAAATCCCGAATAACAAAATTCCCGAACATCAATAATTCCGAATATTAACAAAAATTGTGAAATTTTAAAAATCCTGATTGATACGAGTGAATTTGAGTTTGGGGGGCTCTACCCCCTCACCCTCGCGCTTCGGCGGGCTTATTTTTTACGCCTGAGGCTGGCTTTTTTACGCCTTGCAGGGGGCCTAACGTTCATGGGGCTCTGCCCCTTAGACACCGCAAGGGGTGATATACCCCCCTTGACCCCTCACAGCGGGTGCTGCCGCCCCTCGACCCCGGTTTTTTTCCACCTTCGCTGAGACGCAGCTCAAATAACTTCTTTCTTCTTAAACCCAGTCAACAATAACTGTACATTCGCGACTATTGATTATCGGGATTTTTGTTCTTCGGGAATTTGGATTTTCCGGATTTTTGCATTCGGGATTTTAATTTTCCAGATTTTTTACGGCCTCCTACTTTCTCAGACTTTCTGACACTTGCTCACAACTTTTTGACACTTGCTGACAACTTTCTGACACTTGATGACAACTTTATGACACTTGTTAATAACTTTTTGAGACTTTCTGACGTTTGCTGACAACTTTCTGAGGCTTGCTGACAACTTTCTGAGGCTTGCTGACAACTTTCTGAAAGTTGCTGACAACTTTATGAGACTGTCTGACACTTGCTGACAACTTTTTAAGACTTGCTGACAACTTTCTAAGACTTGCTGACAACTTTTTGACACTTGCTGATAACTTTCTGAGAATGTCTCACACTTGCTGACAATTTTCTTTTCTGACCGAATTTCAACCGATTTTGATGAGTCTAGGATGCTACTACGTAGTTTTTCTAAAAAATAATTTAGAAGGGCAGGGGGCAGGGGTCAGGGGGTAGGGGGAAAAAACTCAAAAGTTCGTGAAGCGAAATTATGAGAGAAATGGTATTTCTGAAACTAAATCTGAAAGAAAATTTCAACGCCACGACTGGGACCCGAACCCAGAATCTTTACCTTTCCGGAGGGCTGCTCTACCAATTGAGCTACCGTGGACATTTTCAATTCTTATCTTATTTGAAACCGTTGCTTACATACTAACCCATGCATTTGTAGCCAAAGCTGACTCATTTTCGTTCTCACGAACTGAGCGCGCTTTTTTGCCACCTACAAATACCTCTGTCTGTTTATTCTCAAAACTGCATGTCCATTAATTCGTATTTGTACTTGAATGTCGACATCAATTCGATGTCACTAATTGTACAGGGATACCGCTATCAACACATTGTTGTATTGATCGCATAGGACAATGAGAAGTATCTCAACAATAAAGTAAATTGAATCATTTTTCAGTTATCAGTGAAGTTAACGAAATTCGAGCATTTAATTTTTTGATTCAATTTACTTTGTTGTTGCTTCAACGGCTCAGGTTTTCCCATACTCTCATTGTACCATAACAATGAAAGCCAGGGAAGAGGGTGTTCTGAATCGCAACTCAGAGACGTCGAGTCAAGTCTTGCAAGCTCCTTGTCTCGTCTTCTTTGCGTCATCATCCGTGCTTTTCTATTGTTTACTTTAGCTAACCGAGTTTAGAAGTGATATTCCAAATAGGATAGTTACTGAGCATGTCACAAAAATGTGAATTGTCAAATTTGCGATGTTTTTTGCAACAGAACCTTGCGTCAATATTTTTTTTTTCAAAATTATAGCTCATGTACTGTAAGAGGATGACTCTTACGAAAGTAATAGATGAATTAGAATTAAAAAAGTTTGAGTATGAAGGTCGAAAGTTGCTATGAAAAATCATCGCATTCCAAGTTCGTTTGCGATGTTATTTCAGAGCAAATTTGTACCTTCATACTTAGGAACACGTCGCAAAAATATGAACATTCTTCTCATCCGTCGCATGAAAAATATTATCTGTGTCTGTCTGGAAACGTCTTTTTCAGACTTTTTCGCATGTTGTAACCCACACAGCAACACGTGAAAAACCTAAAAACTAACTCACCAGAGTCACCAAATAAGAAAATTTGACATTTTTTGGACTTTTTATTGTGACTTTCCGTGATTTTTGAATATTTTTGCCCGTTACGTCACAAATTGAGATGACACAGGTGTGACGGCGGTAAGGATCGGAGTGGGTCGACCCACACATGACTCACAGTTTTAGCGGGTCGACACACACCTGACTCACAGTTGCAGAAATCGCTTTTCTGTGCGTTCTAAAATTGTGAGTCAGGTGTGGGTCGTCCCACTCCGATCCTAAGACAGCGGGAAGGGGGTCTAAAAAATGTCGACTTTTGAGTAACATACTTTATGAACAGCCCCTAACGCAAGATCTTCCTTTTATATTTTCAGATGTTACCGAAGTATCTTTTCAACTTGAGACAAACGTCAGTTCAGTCATCTCATCCGATGGGCTTAGTAGCAGAGAATACGTAGTCATCAGTGCATGCACAGTGCTACTTGGGCTAATCTACGTGGCATCAGTGTTCCTATACCTCCACGTAAAAAAGCGAAAATCCCGCCATTCGTCAGAAAACAATTCTTCAGCGAATACGACAATGAAAAATGACCAAGTGACGTTCGGCCCTGGTTATAAACGGAACGACAGCATTACTGGATTCGGAACGAATAGATCGGGATTAGATAATGAACGAGCAAGTACACGCAAACAGACTGGTCATAGAGGAATGCCGGACCCTATAAATGGTGAAGAAATTGGAATTGTTAAGAACAATCCGCTGCTCAGGCATTATCCAAGTTTGAGTGACAATTCCGGATTCACAGCCGACTTATCAAACTCGAACTCAGAGTGTGATGATGATAGACTGATTGATGCTAATTTTATGAAAAATGTAAGTAAAGCGAGTTTTGATAAAGAACCAATACAAGTGAACCGCCTCCCTCCATCTCTCTCTGTCTCTCATTTATAAGTTTCCTGATTGACAATGGAATTCCTAAGAGAAGATTCCTATGCACGAAATCCAAACATGGCTGGGAACAAAATGTTCATCTTTTATCCACGACACCTTCAAAGTTCTTTGGAGACTGTTCACTTTTACTCACCATCGTTTTATCTGATTCAACCTGATTCTGTTTTCACTAGATGCATTCATCGATTATGATTCATCAATCAAACGGATGCTCAAACGAAGCAAAGTTCGGAACTGAAGGAGCCGGTTCGAGTGCCGCACAAGAAACCGAATGTCTTCCTGAAGAAAATGTCTCCATAGTGGAAGATCTAACTTCGGACGATAAACTGGAGAACATGAAAGCCATCGTTAATGGAACTATGAGACGAAAGCTCTATTTCAATCCAGCGTACTTTGAACCACACTTGCTGATGGTAAGAAATTTTAAACAAACAAAAAGTCTTTGTGATGAGGATCGTTTAGTAATTTGAACGTTTTATTTTGTTCAATTTTGTTTCTGTGAAGAAAACGACGTCAACATTAGATAGAAAACATCCGCAAAAATTTTTCCTTAGTCGTGCATCTTTTAAATGGGACTCAGATGCTTGAAACGAATAAAACTAACAACATGAGATAAGACTTCACTTCTCAGACCTTTTCAGAATTTCTTTTACTTGAAGTCTATCAGAAGAAGCTTTTCTTAGTTTTGTATATGTTTTGAATCCTTGGATTTTCTCACTTCTCTAAAATATTCATGATTCGAAAAAGATCGCGGCTCAAAAAAGTCAAAAGCTCCGAAGTGCTCAAAGCTCCGAAGGACTCAAAGCTCCGGAAGACAGCTCCGAAGGGCTTAATGCTCCGAAGGACTTAAAGCTTCGAAGGATTCAAAGCTTCGAAGGACTCAAAGCTCTGACGGACTCAAAGCTCCGAAGGACTCAAAGCTCCGAAGGACTCAAAGCTCCGAAGGACTCAAAGCTCCGAAGGGCTCAAAGCTCCGAAGGACTTAAAGCTTCGAAGGGCTCAAAGCTCCGAGGGACTCAAAGCTAAGAAATGCTGAACGTTCTAAAACTTTGAAATGAAATCATAAGTGGAAGCTTTGAAAGCTTCGAAAGTTCAACTAGAAGTTTTCGTTTTTGGCAAAACAATAATTTTGTCGCAAGGAACAGCTGAAAAGGGTGAGTCTAGCGAAATAATACAAAAACTACTGCCCATAACTCTCGTTTTGACTTATTTTACAGCTAATAGACAAGCGACAACTAAATGACATGGAACTTTTGACACGAAACTTTACAACACAACGACGACCGACGAAAATTAAACAAAATCTATAAAATGTTGACTCCGTGTCTTCGAGAGCTTTCGATTAAATTTACCAAACGCTCCACACCTGCAACCAACGCCTAAAAATCTAAATTTCTTTTTTCCAAATGTTTTTACAGTCCCCTCCTGCAGCAGCTGTTGAGTTTTTAACGAAAATTCGAGAAGTTATAACGATCGCAAAATACAAAATGGCAACAAAGCGGTACCAACCATCGCTAATTGTGATACCCGAAGAGAATGGCGCAAATGGATCCGAAACATATGCGAATCGAGCTTTGCTCAGCCGACGCGGCAGCACGCTGAGTCAAAACACCGAACATACGCGAAAGACATCATGTGCTGGATGTCCAGGCTGCGATGATGATGCGAATAAGATGAAAGTCAGTAACGGTGCAAATTGTAAGAATTGTGGAGACAAGCGGAACAGCATACGGAAATGGTTGGAGGATGTGTCAATGCATGAAGGTGATCGCATCACTGAAATTGAAAACGAACACAACATTCTCGATAGGAGTGTGGCTAAGGAACGTTCATTCGAGTGTAAGGATCGTCCACCGACTGAACTTTCGGTGCATTGCAAAGGTTCCAGAAAATCGGTTGGCGACAGTTCGTCTAGTTCCGACAGTGACACGATCAAAGCGAATAGTGAAAGCAGTAGAAATTCATCGAAACGTAAAGCTCCATCGATTCCTGCAAATCCTCCGAAAATCATTTCTCACTACCTGAAGCCGGACAAAATTAAGCAAAACAATTTCAATGCCAATGTCACAGACCTAAACGTTTATGAAAAGTCTGACCACATCAACAACAATTTACTTACCAAGAATTCCATGAATGCCATCCTACATTCCAGTAAAATATACGACAAGTCTGAACTGTACAATCGTTTGTCCATCGGCAGCGAACTGTACAACAATCCACAATTTTCATTGAATTCACCGCAACTGTCGCAACGTAGTCGATGCAGTCAACGTTCAAGTACCAAATCCCATCGATCGTCATCTCGATCGCGTCCAGAAGTTCTCGATCAGTTTTCAAATCCACAACAAATTCGCCATTACGAAGCTATGAAAAAGTTGCAACAAATGCCGGACATGGTATACGAGGCGATGGCCAATGACTTCAACAAAAGGAAAAACCATTACGGAATGATAAACGTGCCAACACCCGACTACGACGAAACGCTGAAGAAATGGAAGCCAAAACATGATTTGCCATATGTTGACGTTCCTACGCCGGACTACAACACGTATGGACGAACGAAAAGAATTCATCCACCCGATTCACCGATTTACTCCCGAAAATCGCCGCAACATTTGATCGTCGACTACGAAACCGATAGCTTGGAGCGATCAACAACCAAAATCGGACGTGCCAGTATCACACCGCCATCAAATAACAGTGACTTGAGTTCACAACCGAGTCCATCGTTAAGCGTAGCCTTACCATTGGAGGAAGAAGTCGAGGTTCGGAACACGGTATACGACCGCGTAGAAGGTTCCAGACAGGATGGCGATGAATTGATCAAACCACCGAAATTGCCACCGAAAAAACAAAAAGATTGTAACGTAACGCCAGCTAAAAAGACCATGAATGTGTCGGAGGCTTATTTGTTGTCGAATCTTCCATTAGAGCCTCGCATAAAATACAACACGCCACATGAAGGCAGCATGACAATTGAAGTGGAACACAATCCCACCGATTGTGAAAGTTCCACAGACAGCGAACAATTCGAACAGGACACCTTGGATCGCAAGCCGAGAAAAGTAAATAACGTCACGAAGGATGCAAAGCCTAATGGATGGACACAACATCTGACAAAATCCGAACATTTTCTCAATCATTCAGACGACACCGTCAACTATTCATCGCTTGAAAATATGTCGTCACTGCCGGATATGAAATGCTTGCAAAATAAAATCAACACACAGTTGGTGCTTCGTTCGAACGGATCGTTCAAAAGTAATAGCAGCCACAGAGACTCAACCGATTCGAATTCCGATCCAAGCCAAACGAATTTGCAGCGAAATCTCAACAGTTTGCGACAAATCTACGAATCGAAAATCGTTAAACAAAACAATTCGGCGGTTCCAGGTTCCGTTCCATCGAAGAAATCAATTGAAAATTCGGAGATTGGAAGACTGTTGACTTTAGAAGCAAGACATTCAAAACGTCAACGCAAAACGAATCCCCTACAGCCAACGCTTAAGAAACCCATGCCACCAGATCTGATTCCTTTTAGCAACACTCTTTACGATAGTCCCAAGTCGCCCGTTCCCGTTGACGGTCTCATCATTCAAAAAAACTTGTCGGGGTGGAACACTGATGACACAAACCGAAGCGATTACACGGACGCATTCGAGTCGACGAGCAGTGAGTCAACGGAAATCACCGGTGTTTCAGATACCCCAGCAAACTCGGAATTCGAATCGGAAAAACGGAAGGCGGCTACACCAAAAACGTATTCGCAAGTGAGTAAATTGGCGAAATTTCACATCAACAACGAAATACAACAAAATTGCGCGAAAGACTATGCAGAGGATTCGGGAACGTTTACCGGTAAACTATCGAGTGAAGAACCATCATCCGAAACGAGTACGTTGAAATCGGGCAGCACGAATTTCACTTATTCCCGAAACGGCAAAACGGAAAGTGACCTCGACAAAATTGAAGTTCTGTCGTCCAAATCTCTGTCGTTACACAATGTGCCAATGCAAAACCACACCAACAACATAATGCACGATTTGACCAAACACAGTAACTTTGACTTGATGGTGGCAAGAACAATGCCAACGAAAGTATTCCGAGTCGATGTGAATCCGTCCACCCATGGAATGCAAATTGCGTTAGGTTTGAAGGATCGAGCGAAAAAGTCGAAAGATTTGAAAAACGCTTGGAAGAAGTTTGTGTCCAAGTTCCAATCCGGTTCGTCGAAGAAAACTGATTTCGAAGGCTTGGAGCGAGCGTCGGCATTGTCAGACGACGGAATATCTTCAATGCCTGATGAAAGCGTAACCATTGCGGATGAGACGGGTAAGGATGAAAGTGGAACGTCTCGACCCGAATCAGCAACTTCGCACGGAAATAAGAGTAAACCGAAATCGGATTCGGATGGCGGATACTTAAGTGCGGACTCAAGTGAATCGCGTCATAACAAGAAATTGTACGAGCGTTTCAATTTCAAATCCGCTAAAGCGAATGTTGAGTCCACTACGTCTGACAATGATTTTGCTCAGAAGAATGTGAATCGCATGCAAGAAATTAAGGAAAGCTCCGAATCGGAAAAGTCATTCAGTCAGACTCAATCGCCCGTCAATTCGTTGAACAAGAAACCAAGCATCACGGGGTTTATTCCTAAGACCTTTTTCAATGGCATACATCACGATGCCATTCAAGTGAACGTTTATTCGTCGGATGATGAACGGTACAGCAATTGCGGTTCATCGGAATCGGATGAGGAATTCAATTTAGAGGATCTTTGCGAGTCAGGCGCAGAGAGCGTTGAAACGAATTCGGTGTTTTTCAAAAATGTTCGGAAGAGCGGCGGGAAAGAAGAATTGAACTGAGTAGCGCCGGTTGCGGTCGCAATGAAACCTGTACAAATGAAATACAATAATTTTCACATCAAGTTCACATACGGGTTCCATTAGTTTGAGGTAAGGCCAACAACATTTTTTTTTCGGTTGCTTATGTTTTTCTATTTGTTCATCAATTGTAAAGATTTAGCAATTCCTTACGAGAAAATTGTAAACAATTCACAAAAATAACGAAAGGAAATAAGTTGCGGAGAAAATCATTTCAGCTGGTGCTAGTCCATTGAAATGAAAAATCTATAAGAGATTTCTGTTTTCTCAGTTATCTACACTGTAAATTTGTTGCTGCTGGTACAACGAAAAAATCAATAGTTTTAGGTGGAAGATTTTAGACAAATAATTGTTGCTAATTAGGAACAGAAAGCAGTTCAACGATTTGCATTCTTATGTGATTCGAGATATTTTTGAACTCGCTAGTAGTGCGGAGGACGTTAGAATTTCCGTTTCATTGACTGCTCCATGGCCGTATTTTTCCGCAATATCGAATAGTGTTCATACCTGGTACTACTGAATGCCAAGCAATTTTTGGTCTTTACTTTAAGTTGGTAGCCTGTGGAACCAAGAACGATTCACCCAGACCCATTTGATGGTAAACTGAACCTCAAGGTTCCACTTTTTTCGAGGTTCCTTCTTTTTCGATGTTCCCTCTTTTTCGATGTTCCCTCTTTTTCGATGTTCCCTCTTTTTCGATGTTCTCTCTTTTTCGATGTTCTCTCTTTTTCGACGTTACCTCTTTTTCGACGTTCCATTTTTTTCGATGTTCCCTCTTTTTCGATGTTCCCTATTTTTCGATGTTCTCTCTTTTTCGATGTTCTCTCTTTTTCGATGTTCCCTCTTTTTCGATGTTCTTTCTTTTTCGACGTTCCTTCTTTTTCTATGTTCGCTCTTTTTCGATGTTCCCTCTTTTTCGATGTTCTCTCTTTTTCGATGTTCTCTCTTTTTCGACGTTCCCTCTTTTTCGATGTTAGCTCTTTTTCGATGTTCTCTCTTTTCCGAGGTTCCTTCTTTTTCGATGTTCCCTCTTTTTCGATGTTCCCTCTTTTTCGATGTTCCCTCTTTTTCGATGTTCTCTCTTTTTCGATGTTCTCTCTGTTTCGACGTTCCATTTTTTTCGAGGTTCCCTCTTTTTCGATGTTCCCTATTTTTCGATGTTCTCTCTTTTTCGATGTTCTCTCTTTTTCGATGTTCCCTCTTTTTCGATGTTCTTTTTTTTCGACGTTCCTTCTTTTTCGATGTTCGCTCTTTTTCGATGTTCCCTCTTTTTCGATGGTCTCTCTTTTTCGATGTTCTCTCTTTTTCGACGTTCCCTCTTTTTCGATGTTACCTCTTTTTCGATGTTACCTCTTTCGATGATTCCATTTTTTACGATAATCCTCTTGCTATAAGACATGAAAGAGCAGAGAGAAGTGAAATTCTGAGATGCAAACATAAATCACCCGATTTCTTAGGCGCAGGCGTTTCAGTTTGCTCTTGAACTCCTTAACTGGCTTGGAAGTGGTGATGGGCGGCATTATCGCTTTGACTATGTCTTCGCCGTCGGAAAGTGCGATCGACCTTTCACCTTCGGCTTCTGGCCGTAGTAGGCTTTCCAGCCCCTTTATGGCTTTTTTTCGGTTCCAGAGTGAGCACTCCGGCTCCCGTTCTTCCAGGGTTTTTCGAACCATCTGTGAAGCTTACGAGTCCATCTCTGGGTAGGCCATCAGGCCAACCATTTAGCCATTCTGATCTACTCGGTATGATAGCTTCGTAATGTCATAAAGTCTTTTTCCGGTTTGATCCGGTTGCAGCGTTATACATCAATACAAACTTAAATTCTTGCCGTCAATTGGTAGAAAGTGGATTTTAGCTCTTTATTTGTGGAACCCGTGGAATTTTAGGTCCGTTTACCATACTGACTGGTGACTCTCGGTTCGTCGCTTCAAACTTTGTCATTGACAGTTGCGATATATTGGAACAAAATGATGTGGGTCCAATTGATTAAGTAGCGATAGCTACTTAATGTTTTCACTCTTCCTGCTATCCTGGATGCGTTGTCATCGTTGATATGTCATCGGTGATTGTCATCTGTGATTTATCATGAGTGAGAATAGCTTATCTATTACTCGCTTTTTTCTTGATCGTGGAATTTCAAATTGAAGCAAATGGATTTTTACCCGATTTTTCGATCAGAGAGAAGTAACAGGCAACCATAGCTTGAGAATTTTAATGGAATTATTTTGTCATTGTAATGACGCTCAGGTTGAACTCAACTAGAAAAGTTGTGTTCTTGAACATATTTCAGAAGTATCAACATTTCGGCATATCGTGCCAATCGTCAGTCAAGTCATTCAACTTGATTGGGTGATGAACCGAATGTTAACGTTCTGTAAATGGACAATATTCGGTAAAACTGGGACTAGCGAATTCTTACTGTCATTTATCATATCAGTGACTGGAATTTTACTATATTCTATCGCTACTTTGACCTTTAAGTCATTCCTGTACCTATTGAAATGGTTCATTTTTTGAAGGTGACATCGAGTTCTCTCTATTGAACCTGGTCATTCCTGGACAACCATCGATTTTATTCTGATATATCTTGACCTTGACCTTGCAACATTTGAGCGGGCCCCTGTGAACATTCCCAGAGAGCATTGCGCGCCTAAACCCTGAGTGTGGTATGACCACTTCAGGGCTGAAACTTATACACTCACAAGTCATATTATATTAGCCGCGCGGGTGTGTCATGATGGTGCGGGAAAGGCAGCATGATTTTATACATTTATTTACCGAAACGTTATAAATTTAACTTAATGGTAAAATCACATTTAACGTGGCGCACAACTATTGATTTGAAATACATAAGGGGCCATTCACAAATGACGTCACGCTTGGTATAAAAAATGAGTATCCATAAAAAGGTCATAACTCATGCAGGACAGCAAATTATGTTTATAGGACTCTGGCTACCCCCCCAAACAGGGGGTGTGTTTGGGGGGGGGGGGTAGCCGGAGTACTATAAACAAAATGTCTCACCAGTTTGAAGTTATGAGCTTTGTGGATTTTATAGCAAGCGTGACGTCATTTATGAACAGTCCCTAAACTGTAAGACAACTTTATGACATAGTTCGCATCACTCGAATCAGAAGCAGATTTTTACACAGGTGAATCAGTCAAATCGCGTTGAGTGCTCGAACATTTGCTCTGAATACATTCCTTGAAATTCCATCGCTGAACAAGTGGCTGACTTTATTGGTTGGTTCGGATGCCCCATAGTTCGTTCTGTGAAAAACGTTGCGAAACATATTCAGTACACGCAACGAATAGGTGTGTGTCTGGACGTTCCTCAAGGATTCGAATAAATGTAGTAATTGAGGAGTATCAAGGACCCTTCTCAACACGTCCCAACACGACCATACCCTCCCAGCTACTGGTACAGTATCGAGCTCTCCCATGTTTTATGATATGTGAGATTTCAACCCTTCACCCACAGCCGAAAAGGCACAGTCTATCGCGCTGCTTATTTAAAATCGACATGTAATATGTCAGCGCTGGGTCGCTACTCGAGATGCAGTGAACTTACATGCTAACAACAATCACCGTCGCTCGACCAAGTGATCGGACTAGCTAATATATTGAATAACCTTATATATATATATTTCCTTTGCGAACAATATGTATAGGTACGACGACCACTTTATCACTTTATTCAAATTGATTTCTGATTGATTTGGGTGATATGGTACTTTTAGATGATTTTAATTATGAACGATCCGCGAATCCGTTTATTTAGATTTCTTTGATATTCGATAATTTAAAACTAAATCTATTTCCTATTCCTTGCAACTATTTAACAAGAAAATATATGTATTGAATTCGTTTCACTAATTAACAAAAATTGATTCTATTTTCGCGCAAAAAGAAAAAAAAAACTTTTTGTATTTTCGTACGTGTGACTTTGACGAATTTATAAACCAGACTTCTTCTTCTCTACCGTTTCAATAGAACTACTTCTATTTATTCAACAATATTTCGGCGCGAAATTTATTTTTTAAAAAAGTCACCGTAACAAGAAAAATATAAATAAATGAATCACCAAATTTCAAACGTTTCCAATAGAATTCAATTTAGGGTTCCCAGATCTAAAATTTCAAATAGAGTACACTTTGATACTTAAAAAGAGTACAAAAGAGTACGGTGCTAGGATAACAAAAAGAGTACAAAAGAGTACAAAATTAGGAGCGTAAATATGTTGATTTTGTTAAAAAACGCCTTTCTACCGAAAATTATGTTTATTTACTTGTCTTTATGATTATATGTTTATATAACTATATACTTGCTTTGTACACGGCGATCATATACATACTTATCGCTAGATTTGATTTTTTTTAAAACATCTAGCTTACTTTTAATCATTCCAAATCATTCCAAATAATCATTCAAAGCAGTCGAAATTGAAATTAAACTTAATTAGAGTTATGTTTCGAATACTTTCAGTTAAAAGCCTATTTCTTTCGTCCGTCCACTGGGCGTTGATTAGACTGAAAATTCGTTCAACCGTCGCATTGTGTGCGGGTATTGCAAAAAAATATTGAGCGATTTTTAGGAACTCAGAATATTGTTTAACAGATGAACAATATTTAAAGAAAATCACCCACTTCTCATGTGTTAACTTCTTCTTGAAGTTTTCATTATTTTGGTTTTCGAGAACAAATTGCTTTAGAAAGCAAAATTGATCAAAGCAAATATCATCGCGAATATTGACACTTTTACCATGAAGATAACTGATACAAATCTGAACATCCTCAAAGTTGGGAACCTCGGAGAGTGCCATCCACATAAAAACTTTAAATTCCTCATATTGTACAGTCCATGTGTTAAGATAGATGGAAGCGTTCGAGTACATCTCAAGCAGCTTCACTTTCAGTTCCTCACAATCGGTCTGAAGGTGAGCGTGTTGTGCCAAAATTTTTCGAACAGAAAATGGTATGAATCTTCCGGACATACTTCCAACTAAAGTCTGAAACGGTGGTAAATGTTATTTACATTAGGAATACTTTCGTCATTTTCACCACTAATGCCAACCTTTTTCACAGACTCTATTATATTTATTGCTTCCAACAACGAGCCTTTTTGTGTCTCCATCTTTGCTGCGCTGCAGTGAAAAACAAATGCCAGGGAGTGAGCGAAACGCAGTACCGCTTCGCTTAAAGGATTTTCGAAAAATGCTTTCAGCACGCTCGGTGGATTCGGCAATGATAAAAAAAATTCCTTCAATGGCTCGTACAGTTGCAAAATTCGCTCCAACCCGGGAAAAATAGACAGAAATCGCGTCTTCGAATGGCTCGGAAGATTTTTGAAGTGAACCTCACTTTCTTCACAAAATTGTTTCAATGATTCGACTCGAACAGTGTATATCGCGAAGTACTTGTGTATTTTGAATATAATTGAATCGATGTCGACGTACAGGAATTCAAACGAATAATGCAATGCATTATTCAAAACATGGTCACCGCAACCGATGCCAGCAATATCTCGACCGAAGTCTTTTTTTAATTTTGTAAAAATGCTCTCGCCAGGATTTCTTTGAACGCTTCCCAAATTAGTGTTGGTATTGTCAGCTCCGAATGCATCACTTATTTATTTATTTATTTCGTCAAATAATCCTGACTACATACATTTTAAAGCGAAAAAAAAGACAGTAAAAAATCGATCTTTTCAAAAACAAATGTTGTACAATAAATAAAATTTAACAATCAAACAAAACATTTTTTTTAAGATGTGTGTTTAAACATTTAAAAACTTGTTGAATGTACTGTACATATATGACGACATCGCTGTTTCAATTAAAACCCATCTACGCCTCTTGGGTGGGAGCGGTCTTTCATGGTTCCACCTGAAAGTGAAGGTTAGTTTTCTGTGACGTGTTACGGTCACATCGACTGCGTGAGCAGAGACTAATCAGGCTTTGATTAGGTTACAAACCAATTTGCATTGGTCGAGTGAGAACCAATTTTCATTGGAACAGTTAAACCATTTGGTAATGAGCTTTCGCTTTCAAGTTTGTCAGTTTATGAAATTCTGGTCTTACCATTAAGTTTGTACGCAATTTTCAACTTCCTGATAGTCATCTTGAACGATACACGTGGTATGTTTGGAAACCACAGTAGTGAAAAGCGGTTAAATGCCATGCACATGTTATTAATTGGCTCATAAAGACAATATTTTGTCCTGTGTTCGTCGTTGATCTTAGCATTAGAACATGTTAAGCATTCAATGTCTCCTTCAACTTTGGATTTTATAAACATCGGGAATTCTCGTTGTAAATCCGCCGAAAAATGGTTTTTTCTTCTCAATGACATTGGAAAATTGTGATTTTAACGGCAACACAAATTGATTAATCTGATCGCTATACTGACTTTAAAAATTGATTTTCTAAGAAAAACAAACTTATTTTAATTCGACTGTCCTATTTCAATTGCCTTTTTCACTTTTATCGTTGGTAAGTAAATAAAAAAAAAGTCAAACTAAATAACTACAACACATCACATACAATGGTCACAACGCCTTGTTATCAAAACTTTAAAGAACCCGTTACTCTAATTCTGATTACACTGCTAAGCTCGAAAAGCTGAAACATCTAAAATGTTGTAATGCTGCTTTCAGTGCGAATTTTTTGGCGCGTAGTGAGATTTTTTCATAGATTTCAGTTTCCAATCAGAAAAAGAGTACAAAGTAGTACAGTTTGGTGAAAAGTAGTAACATCATCGAAAAAGAGTACCTGTACTCTAAAAAGAGTACGTCTGGGAACCCTAATTCAATTAGCTTATGCACACAACAGAACAGTTATATAACGTGGCCTTCCGCTGGCTCGACACGGATAGTTATGCCCGTTATGCGGCGTCTCCAACGAAACTTACCGCCAATTGAAGTATCTAGGATCGAATAAAAAGACGTATTTCGCGATCTCACACAAACAATTTTATTTAAATTGACGATTAACATTTCAATTCAAACTCACATGCTTAAAAACTAGATCGGAATTATTATCATGTCCTCACAGATAATAATTCCTGATAATCTTATGAAATTCCAACACACGGTTGAAACTCCACTTGTACTTAGCTTAAGAAATATTTATTGCGCAAAAAATATTTGATAAATAAAAAGACAAACCGTTGGAGCTCATATATGTTCCACTTCTGCGAAAATGCCAGCGTGTACCACAGGGATCGAGAAAGTTCGACAAGATGGCCAAAAGAAATAATTCTACACTTTATAATCAACACTAAATATTATTGCCGATATTGCACTTTGCGGACAATATCATAGATAGGTGCGACGACCTTTTTGATAACACTATCACTTTATTTTTGCCAATCCGTTCTCTATGTCAGGGTGGACGCCGATTGGTTGATGCGATAAATTTTCTTATTTTAATTTTTATTTAATTATACGTAGATTCTAGCATATTTTGATGCAATTCACATTTCCCTCTTGGGAATCAAAACTTATTTGATTGTAAGAAAAAAATAACTTTATTGTAACTCGCGTTTAATGGTAACTTGTGTCGATGTCGGATGCAAATATCGAACTGCCGAAGGAATGATGAATTCCTTTGTTGTACTTCTATTTATTGGATGATAAAACGCGCGAAGTACACGTTCGAAATTCTCGAACAAACTTAACGATCGAGTTTGTACTAGAGTACAGGGTGGTCCGTATTTTCTTAGCACTAACTTACGTTCTAATTTACATTTGTTTGTACTGTTTTCTTATATCTAATTTGGTTTGTGTGAGACGCTCTTTATTATTGAGTGAGACAGGGGAAAGATACAAATGTGGGATTTTCCTTCATCCGACATTTTGGTATCAGAAAACTCCTGCCTTTCTTTTCATATAACGTTATAATATTTTGAGATATTTTTTAAACGACATGATCGCAAAATACGTCCCGTTCGTGACATTTGTTTTACTATATTGTACTATATTGGAACGAAGCTGCGTCCGCGGATTCGTTACAATATCCGTAAGGTGGCTATAGAATTGCCAGTTGGCAGATGCTGGATTCCTGAATAAAAGTGAGTCTAGGCAAAGTTTGAATGTTATGCATAGGTGATCTGATGTCATTATTAGGTCGCTTACTTCCCAGTCGCGGATAGAAACTTGGAGTTCTTGTGAAAATACCGTAATGTCGAGGACTTCTTTCCTTAATTTGTTCCTAAAAGTGGGTTTGTTACCTATATTTAGGATCGTAAGATCAGTGCCAACTAGAAATTCAAAAAGATGGTCTCCTCTTGGGTTTATGTCTGTGCTTCCACAAGCGAAGTGGTGACTGTTGGTGTCTATACTGGCTAATAAATAAATTTTTTTGTCTTTGCAGAAGTCAACTAACGTGGCAAATTCTGCAGTAGGAGGTTCGTCCGTGGGGACATAGGGGAAATAACTAGAGCAAATAATAATATTTTTATCATTACCGTCTTTCTTAAAAGTGAATATTGACACAGTTAAGTCGCAAGTGCTGAGATGGTAGAGAGGGCACACAGTCAGATTTTTGCAGCAATATATTGCTGCTCTAATTGTTGTGTTGCTACACGCATGTATTATGACTCCTTTTTTCCTACTTAAGCCTTTGATTACTCCTGATCTTGTTACTGGCTCTTGGACTAACGCTATAAACGAGTCTTTGTTTCTAAGCAAGTTATATAACTCTGCAGTTGGAGCATAAGCCTTATGTATGTTTCCTTGAAAGAATTCTAGTTCTTTACTCATTGGTGTAATGTTTTGTTACCTTGTATCTAGACATAGCCTTGAATATTACTATTGGGAAAGAAGTGAGTGGACTGACATTTTTTAGTTTCTTTAACCTTGATAACCTTAAGCAACACTATGCGTGCGATGCACTGCTTTGCTGTGTCATGCTTCACTGAATACTTTACCTTATGAGTGGTCGTGCTATTTTGTACTCAGTGAGAATGGTGGGCCTCTTGATAGTTGTCATCCTTCATTGGATACTTTACCTTTAGTATATACGTACTCTTATGTACGCTGTGCAGATGGGGGATCAATTGACTGGTAAGGGTTGAGGGAAAGTCCAATTAAGGAAAACTTGAAAAATACTTTACTTTGCCGTACATTTTCCTAGATATGTTTACGGGTTTACAAAGATGCGCGAGACTTATAGAGAAAATTTTTAATTTATTTGCGACTTTTTACGACCCATGAGATTTTTGTCCACACAGATCGAAAATCTATAGCAAAATTCATTTGAAAAAAGTTATGACGAGAATTCATTGGCGACGTAATTTTATTTTTAGGTGGAGACACATAATAGTGCGCTTTAAATGTTAATTTAGTTTCCATTATTATCGATTGTTATTTTAGTTCTACCGCTCGCGAAGTAGGGCTTGTAACCAATTGCCTTGAGGTTTCCAGCCGATTTTTCATAGATCCCAATAAATGCCACCAGTTTTGTTGCCTTTAATCTTCTTTTTCCCATACACTGTCCCCTCGTTCGTATCAATACTTTCGTTTTTGAAATCGATTCCTTCGAAGAAGTCCAACATATCTGGAGCAGGGTCGTTAAACGTAACTGTCGCCCGAATCATTTTCGTCACTATCCCACAGTCGACGGCTTTTATTTTTGGTTCCTTCCATAAGTCCTTCAGTAACTGAACAATATTTAATGCATGGTTTTTTGAGTCTTCGTTGGGGCAGACGAATTTGAAGCGTCCTCTTTTCGAATCTCAAAAATCGAACTTGATATTGGAATTATTCACTTCACTTTTCGCCTTGAGTACACTCTTTCGCAAGATTTTTAGATATCCCTCTGAAAAGAGGTGTACATCCTCTATGTCCGGGATTAGACGAACTAAGTGTTTCACTGGTAGCACTGGGGTGTCGGGCTCTACACGTGGTGCCATAACAACTTTCTTAGCTTTTTTAGCTGATGGTAAACTATCAGTTTACGTACCTCTCTCAATATGGTGTCGGAGCCATTATGCCTATATATATTTGACGTTAAGTTTGTAATGGAACGCCACATCACCATTGCCAAAGAGAAGTATTCCTAAATCTGCTGGAATATCCCGAAGGGAGCATCGAAAATATGGCAGAGCTTCTTTTGCCGATACATATATTTCTGTCAGGTGGGGTGCGAATACCGCGTAAGTCGTGTCGTGGGCAGTAGTCTGTTTTCCAAGTAAATATTCGGTTTTGCGTTCTTGCGGAGATGCTCTGAAAGATTCGTAATAGTCAGAATAGTAAGAAAAAAAATTGACACTTACGAAGGGGTATCCAAGAACACAACACACAACTGTTCTAGTTGAGTTCAAACTGAGCGTCATTACAATGACAAATTAATTCCATTAAATTCTCAAGCTATGATTACATGTTACTTCCTTCATGTGTTACGAAAAGACTGGATCGTGTTTAAGTAAATATTGCGTTCACATTAGACTGTATTGGAAATTGCCCGTAGGGCAATTTTGAAAAACCCGTACGAAGTAACGGTGTAAAAAAACTCTCCGAACGCACAAAATTGACCTCCAAGTAGAGAAAAATGTTCTCCTCAATTTTGTCTACAACATAGTAAAAAACTATTTTTTGGGTAGGGCCGACCTAGAGCCTTGAATAGAGGCCTCGGATACATACTTCCATAAACAAAAATGTTTCCCTCAATTTGCTCTGCAACATAGCAAAAAACATTTTTTTATGTTAGGGCCGACGTTAGGACCGACATGAAGCCTACTTGAGCCCTAAGCACAGGCAAAAATTCTTCAAATTGTCGGCCGTGCCGAGATCTTTCAAACAAAAAAATTTTTTTGAAAATCGGAAGAGATTTACTCGATTTATGTACAAAAAACACGTAGGGCCCTAACAAAGACTCTTTTTTAGTGCCCTAGCTAAGTCGAAAGACGCAAATCGAAAAATGTTTCTTCCATAAGTTGTCGGTCGTGCCGAGATCTTTCAAACAAAAAAAAGGTTTTGAAAATCGGAAAAGATTTACTCGAGTTATGTGCAAAAGATCAAAAACCACTTAAACGGCCCTAGCTCGGCGGCCCTTGGGCCGACAGTGCCCAGATTCAATACCATAAAATATTTTTCAACTACCTTTCAGGAAAAAAAAAAGTTTTTGAAAATCGGTCAAGATTTACTCAAGTTATCGTGTTGACGGACAGACAGACCGACAGACAGACCGACAGACAGACAGACCGACAGACAGACAGACCGACACGGACATTGTTTTTTTCGCTGATTTGTCATCTGGAGGCAACAAAAAAAGTTTCCCTCTTACTCCCGGGTTTGAATTCGCAATGTAACAAACGTGGTAGTAAACGCATCAGACCTACGTACTTCGTACGGGTCTAAAAATTTATAATTCCCTCGATCAAGTAAAACCCGAGGATATATAAGGTATTATGTTGCAGAGCGACTGGATGAAAACACAATTTTATTAAAAGATTATCACAAAAATGCATCTCAACCTCATTTTGCTTAAAGTTCGCTAGTGCCTCTGTTTCCGCTCATTCATTTGAACTTACACTCTTCTTTCATTCGGAGCAATCAAGAGATTATTTGTTTACGGCAATGTTAGAGCTAGTGAGTCTTCCTAACGTCCTCCACTATAATTATTAAGTTAGTTTTACTCGAGATTTTAGCATTTAATTTTGATTACTCACTCAAAAAAGGTTGTAAAAATGTGCAATATTTGGTCGAACTACGTGCAATATTTTCAGTATAAATTTTTAGATTTAAGTTTATCGCAATTTTAGTTCGTAATGTATAGAAAAATTGATTTTGTATCGAAACCATTTAGTTATTTTGATTAAGAAACATAATTTTATAATATAAATTGTGATACAGGCCGGATGTGCAATATTTGTGGCTTCTAGAATAAATTTAAAATAAATATTTTCTTTAAGGTTTTAGCTTCTAATTTTTATTTATCAAAGTGCTTAAGTTTAGGCTAAGAAAAGTTAAGACTATGCGCCCTGCCGTTGGATATGAAACAACGCCAGCGAGCTCCCTTTGAACAAGGTGAAAAATTCGAAAAATCCTGCAGACATCAATGCCCAATATTTAGGAACTAATTCCCAAAAGTTCCCTACAATTTCCAAATTTTTTGGGAATTTTAGAAAATTCTTTGGGAAATATTAGGCCCTGGTAGACATTGTGGTATGGTCGAAGGTTAAACGACTACCAAAAATCGTATGACCGTTCGACATCACCGTTAATGAAAGCCTTAAAAGGCAACGAAAACGTGAGCCGTTGTTTCCTTTACCGCGGCAGGTCTGTGTGTTGTATAATGTACATGTGTAAAAAAAGGCATAAAGTAAACAGTGAAATAGCTTAAAACAGCTATAATCCAAAATTCAGATTATTTGTAAATTTTAGGTAAGTAAACGATTAATTTGTGAATAATTCAGAAATGAAAAAATAATTCTCTATCATTAGACTTTTTTCCTTACACTCGCTATTGTTTTCTTTCTGATGTCCTTGGAATGGGACCGAATTTCGAAAGATGTACCGAACAGAGAGATGATTATGATCTCTTTAGTACCAAAGACTTTTCCAAAACTATGCGAAATACTTAGAAAATTTGCTCGAGAGAATGATGACGATGATGATGATGAGAGTGTAATCACTTAAAAAATTTAAAATTGCCGCCATTTGAACCGGAAGTGTAACTAATCTTTTGATGGAGACGTAAAAACTTTGTTTCCTACGCAGAAATATGTAGGGTTTCAAGACAAAAGCCAGTTGCCAGCGCCGGTTAAAGAACCATTGAATCTGTTATGATCGGTCTATTGCAAGAGCGCGTACAGCTTTAGTTAGATAAGATTCACTGGTGACGATTTTGATAGATTTTATATGATGGAAGTGTGAAACTTATCGAACCAAAGTTGTACGCGCTCCAACTGTCAAGATGACATTTCAAACGTCAAAAGTTCTTAGATAAATTGACACTACTGGACTTTTCTACCTTTTCATATTCTATTTGTTTTGAAATGTAACAAATCAAAGAACACAGTCTCTTCAGTTGCTTACAAAACTTCTCGCTAGTCTTACTTGACGTTAAAAACGTCATTTTAACACTTGAAATAGACCGACGTTTGGTCCCAACAGGCACTATTATACATCTCTCTTGTTATACAACTCTCGAAAACAATTTCTCAGTATTTGCATCGTTTCGGAAAAAGTCTTTTAATCGCAACTTTTAGGATTCGTTAGCATAATGGAATGTCCATGGCTATTTTGACAAGTTAATTTTAACAGACGTAAAACGTAATTGTAAGCAATAAATTATTCTACGGCATGCCTTCAAAACGAACCGTTTTTTTTATTTTGTTGTTTTTCTTGAAAAAAATTACAAAAGTTTAGCCCCATTTGACAGCCGCAAGCGAACTGATGGAGGCCGAATGTACTACCGAATATTATTTACTATGTTATGAGCGGTCTTTACGCTGGAAATCAAAAACTATACAATTTTTAGGGTTATAAAGAGTTACACTGTGATTTGAAATTCAATTTAAGTGTCCGCCATCGCTCGTTTTTTTCGATTTCGGAGGCTGTACTAACTGAGCTGCTCCTTTCATTTATTACATTAATTAATTTTATAAAAAATTGGTGCATTTTTAAGGCATGTCGTAGAACAAGTTTTTGTTTAAAATAATGTTTTACGTCGCTTTTGTCGAAATAGCCATGGTCCATTGTTTACAAATAGCTTCTTGAATAGAGGCATTCTATCTCTCATGATTTTGCAGTTAGCTGAATATTAGATTCCTCTCAAGAGTATTACTCCAACCATCTCCTCGTTATCGGTTATATTTTTGAAATCTTTGTAAAACGTCGCTAAAGTTTCTTATAACAGGAAAAGAACACAGCTGGATTGAGTTTGAAGTGACGATTAAACAAACCCATAGATAGAATACCCACTTCTAATCAGAGCGTACACTTTATGAATAATTCCCTTAAATATAAATGAGAAAAGTCGCCACTCCAGCGGCCGCTAATCGTGAGCAGTGAATCCATTTAACGTCCATTTTTGAAAACCGAATGTCTGTTATACCAAATTTTTTCGAAAAAAAAAAACGGTAAAAACCCAGTTTTTCAATTTCGTCTTATGGGGTAAAGAAAATACACAACAAACAGATCAAAAAACATGGCTCTAGGACCGATTATCCCCAGACAAAATATCCCCGGACAAAATGTCCCCAGACAAAATATCCCACAAAAAACGGACATAATGTCCCCAGATGTAATGTCTACTCAGAAATAGTGAATATGGGTAGGTATTATTAATTAGACATTATATTGTGTGTTGGGGGGCTCTGCCTCCTCACCTCCGCGCCT
The DNA here is from genome assembly GCA_029228625.1 of Pseudolycoriella hygida. Lineage (NCBI taxonomy): Eukaryota > Metazoa > Arthropoda > Insecta > Diptera > Sciaridae > Pseudolycoriella > Pseudolycoriella hygida. The sequence goes on from CM055404.1 coordinate 142,897,897, forward strand.
GCGGCGGGCTTTTGTAAGCCTTGCAGGCGGCCTTACGTAAATGGGGCTCTGCCCCTTAGACCCCCTTTTCGGGAGCTGCCGCCCCTCGACCCCGCTTTTTCGTTTTTGGTTGTTTATTTCAGGCCTGAGGCACTAAGTACACTTCACATTGAATATTCTTAATTTTTTGAGTGTGGATATTTTGTCTGAGGGGATATTTTGTTCGGGGAATTTTTGTTCTTTTTTTTTAACGAAAAATTGTGGTTATTATGTCCGGTTATTTTGTCTGGGGATATTTCGTCCACGGGGTATTTTGGTCAGGGATTTTATTCACCAGGATTCAACCCGGATATTCTTGGTGGAGAGCCAGTTACCACTGAGCTAACCCGTTGCTATGGTGAAGTAGTTGCCTACATTTCCAACTAAATTTTCCCCCTTCGGTATTGATAATTCCTTTATTATGCCTTATTTTTCTATAGAAATATATTCCGTCTCGTTCACTGGATTTGAGACTTCTTATGCAGCAAATCTAAGAGCGAAACAGCGCTTTTTAGAACAAAACAACTTACCGAAAAGACTCGGTAACGAAATTCGAAAAACCGGTTTTTGGTATTACCGGTCTACCGGTTTTTAAAATACCGGTTGGATTCCCTAGTCACACGTCATCATTTTTCCTAATAGAATGACCGAGATTGTAATAAGAACTTTGTACTTCTGCGCAGGTGTTCTCAGTGTAAAAACCTGCGCAGAAGTAAAAAGCTCTTATCTAAATCTCGATCATTGCTATTGATGCTAATGATACGTTTTTTTTCTCGTTTAGTTGACACATTGGTTTGCATGTTCTTTGTAATTTTTAAACGTCAGAGCCAGAGTTTTCCGGTGAGCCGGCGTTTATCATTTCTCTATCCTGCTCACAGTAGCACCTAATGAAAATGCATGAAAAAAAAACATTTCGAAACGAATAAGAAGTAACCTTTACTTTCTGGGAGTCTGTAAATGGCAGAGGCAGAGCCACAAAGAAAAATGAAAGGCTGATTGCAGAAAGCATAAAGGTTTGCTGAAGGTGTGCGGGGGCAGATCCACCAGTAGGTGAAAAACCGAAACAAAGTGATTTAGAGGCTATTGCCACCCTTATATAACATTATACCCTAAGGGATCAAACTAAATTTTTACGTATGCTATGTTAAGATTAGGGTAGGCTATTGGTACTATGGCTCGATATGAATCTAAAAAACTATTGTCACCCGGTGCAAGTAATAATGTTTCTTTTATAAAAATGCAAAGCACAAAGTCATGTTAGTTATTTGTTATACGAACATGTTGATCGGGTGCCAATAGTCAGTAAACACTATTTACACCCAGTGCCTACAGTACCTTAAAAATATAGCTGCTGCACTTAGTTCGAAGAAACTTGGTGGGTTACTTTCTACTAGAGGTGTGCGGGTCGACCTTTTTTGTCAAATGGGACCCGAACCGAACCAGATCTGAAATGAAAATTTCAAACTCGACCCGAATCCGATCTGAAATAAAAAATTCAAACCCGACCGCAACCGATCCCGAAACCCTGACCCGAACTCGAACTTTTTTTAAAAAGAGTTCATTTGCAATGTTTTTTAAGATCAACTTGAACTTGAACTTGAACTTGAGTGAATTTGTTTTTTCGGGTGGGTCGGGTTTTGTTAGTTGAAGTCATTAGAACCCACTCGAGCTGAAAGAAATGAACACGAAGACCCGACAAAAAAATTAATTCGAAAACCCGTCCCGACTCGACAAATTAATTCGGGCTAGGGTCTCGGCGGATTTTTAGTCGAATTTCGGGCGAACCGCTCAACTCTACTTATGAGAGGGGGGAGGGGTGTGCTATGAAGGAAATGAGAGTTGTGGTAGGGAAGAGGCGTTATTGGAGTGACTTGACAGTGAACGCCAGTGATGAGAAATATTGTGAATATCCCGAATACGAAACAATCCGCTAGTATTACAAAGAAAACAATTTCTAGACGAGTTTACAACATATTAAGCATTGAAAATATACTAATTTCATCGTCTTATACTTTCCACATCGCTAGTATTTCTTACAAAATATTTTTCAATTAAGTGCTAAATTTTAAATAATTGTATAAAGTTTTACAAAGTTAATTTAGGATTTTTAAATGAAATTTACATTTCTGAATTATGTGTCTGCACTTGCCGCAATGCTTCACACGTACCTGCGTTTTTCCCAAGTAATTTTCTAAAATTTATTTTGAAATTTTATTCAAAATTGTCCAATAGTTGTCGGTATTTTAGTGAAGAATACGAAAACATGTACACATGAGACTTGATAATAATAACTTAGTAAATTTTTTAACTTAAACATTTAACCTAACGCCAAAGTTATGACATTGTAACGGCAATAAATAATTAAAACTTTTTTAATTTTTCTGGATGTGGTTTATTCGACTTTACAATTAGTTGTTAGTTTTTAATTTTAATTTATTTTCTTTGTTGCTAATATTATTGAAAAGTATTTATTTGTTTTTCATTTTTTAAGTGTAAAAATCGTGAAAACTGTACAATTTAATTATACCTGCAATTGCTCATTATTTCATTTTAATATTTATATATTCCAAACATTTGATTTCATGAAATAAAATTTGAATTATTTCGCTGAATTGTGTTTGTTTTTGTCGTAACATTTCCCCTTTTAAACTGGAAAAAACGCGAAGGTAACATATGGCTCGAAATACACTTACAGAGAATTTTCTTTCTCTTTAACTCTAACATTTTTTGCATGTTGTCGCATCACTGACACACATGTACTTTACCTGTTGACTGTATTGAATCGTGCACAACAATAGTTTTTGTCTCATTTCATTATGATTGTTGTGTGTGAGTGAAAAAGACGCAAGATCGAAAAGGTAGCGTCCACATTAAATTGTATTGAAAACTACCGATAGAGCAATATCGAAAAAGCCGTCCGAAGCAACGGTGTAAAGAAGTCCTCGCTAGAGCACAAAATTGACCCCAAATAGACAAGAATGTTCACCTCAATTTTCTCTATAACATAGCAAAAAACCATTTTTCGGCAGGGCCGACCTTATTCCGACCTAGAACACTCAGGAGAAGCCTCGGACAAATACTTCCATAGACAAAATATTTCCCTCAATTTTCTCTACAACATAGCAAAAAACCATTTTTTCTTTGTGTACGGCCGACCTAGGGCCATAAGGGCATGCCTCGGACACATACTTCCACAGACAAAACTTTCTCTACAAGGACGAATTTAAGACCGACCTAGGGCCCTAAATAAAGGCGTTGGACACATACTTCCATAGACAAAAATGTTTCTCTCAATTTGATCTGCAATATAGCAAAAAAAAAATATTTGGTTAGGGACGACCTCTCGGTTACCTCTCAAATAGAAAAAGAGAATCGGTTAGTCTTTAACCGATTTAGTGAACAAACACGTTGGACACTAGTAGAAACACAGCTCCCTGGCTGAGTCCAGGGGCTTCTAATCAAACAATTTCCTTCCATAAAATGTGAGACATTCCTAGACCTTTCGATTAAAAAATCTTTTTCGAAAACATGTAGGGATCTAGCAGAGACTCGTTTTTAGTGCCCTGTCTAAGTCCAAGAGCTCAAAATCAAAAAAGTTTCTTCTATAAATTGTCGGCCATGCCCAGACCTTTCAAATTTGGACCAACATAAGCTCACTCATTCTGCTTTTTCCACGGCCTTAGATCCATCAGTGAAAAACACTTTCGCATTTCTAGGCAAACAAGTTCACCACCCATCTAGCCCGGAAATATCGCTTCAAACCGCCTAGTAAAGTCAGTTACTGGCGTCATTCGGTCTCTTGGCATATCAAAAATCGGATCCGAAATAACGTTTCTAATTCTGCTATGCCCTATACGGAAGTGCGGGGCCCACAAGCCTGACTTCTCTAATCTATCCGCAGTAGCGAAAGCTCTGGCCTTAATTACTATATCCAGAGGCGGTATCGCTTCCTCACGGTGTCCGGAACGTCAAAGTTGGAGGTGGAAGTGGTCACGATAGAGGTATTCGAAACAGTCGAAAGCTGGATGACAAAGGCAAAGCTCAAGCTGGCTCACCAAAAAACAGAGATCATGTTAGTTAGTAATTGCAGAAAGACTGGACAGATTGTTCTGAACATCGAAGGCAATGAAGTCACATCCACTCGACAATTGAAATACCTCGGAGTCATGCTGAATGTCCGCAGAAAATTCAATAGCCATGTGGATTACGCGTGCGAAAAGGCAATGAAAGCCAACGCAGCACTGGCTAGGATGATGCCGAATAGGTTTGCACCGCGCAGCAGTATAAGGAGGCTTCAAGCAAGCGTTACCCTATCGATGTTGCGATACGCGGCACCAGCGTGGATAAAGGCGCTGGACACGAAGAGGAACCGGAGGAGATTGAACAAAGCTCATAGATTGGCAAGCATAAGGGTAGCTAGCGCATACCGAACGATCTCCCTGGAAGCGGTGTGTGTAATAGCCGGAATGATGCCAATATGCATAACGCTGATAGAAGATAGTGAATGCCACAGACTGAAGGAAATTGACGGCCAAAACAGAAAAGAAGTCAGGTCGCGATTAAGAGTAAACTCACTGAGACAATGGCAGCGGGAGTGGGACTCCACGGACAAAGGAAGGTGGACCCATAGGCTCATTCCGAACGTAACCACATGGACAGAAAGGAAGCACGGAGAGGTAAATTTCCATTTGACTCAGTTCCTGTCGGGTCATGGGTGCTTCAGAAAGTACCTGCATAGGTATGGATTCGCAGAGTCACCCTTCTGCACGTCATGTCGTAACGAGGAGGAAACGGCGGAGCACGTGATGTTCGCCTGCCCCCGTTTCGAACAGGAGCGATGTGCGCTGATAGCTGCGAGCAGGCCAGATATGAGTGCCGATAATATAGTGTCAGAGATGTGTCGCGATGAGGAGGTGTGGGAAGTGGCAGATGACGTGGTTGCGAAGATAATGGGGAAGCAACAAAATGAATGGAGAGAGGAGCAACGAAGAGCTGCTGAGAGAGTAAGTGCGTAAGCACAGCCCCTCCCCGAAGTAATGCCGTGAGGCGGTTCCGGGGAGACGAGAGCATGGAGAATAAGGAAGGAGGTTTTAGTTGGTAGGTCATCGAAAGATGGAATCCAACACTACCTGGGTCGTCAAACGACCAGGCGCCTATGAAGGTTTCCTCACCCTTAGAAAAAAAAAAAAAAAAAAGAGGCGGTATCGCTAGCAGCGCGGTGGCGTGGTATTCATAGCTCCAGTGATGCTAATGCACACTAGCCTTTGTATCTCACTCAATCTCTTTCTTGCCTTCTCCACGTCCATTCTTGGCCACCATACCACAAAATTGTGACTCATCATGGGTCGGATCACAGCTTCGAATAGCCACAGAATGGCCTTAGATGACAGACCCCAGTTCCTCCCGAAGAAGTTCTTGCGCCGTCAAAGGCTTTTGTGCCTTTTGTCTTCGGTATGATCGATCAAATTCAGTTTGCTGTCCACCAGATCTGATCTTTCCAGACACTAGTTCTCCACTCTCTTTCAAACTTCCCTCTAGCTAGAACCGTCAGGTCGTCTGAGTACTCCTGCGCATAGATTCCTTCCTCATTCAGTTTTCTGATGAGTGAATCTACCACTACACACAAGGGAATGGGTGAAAGGATCCCGCCTTATGGGCATCTCTTGGCTACCCAAAGATTGGTCTTGTGACCACATATGACAGCCTCAACCAATCTATCCCTCAGCATGCTTTTTATCCATCTCACCACAGCTCCTTCCACTCCTCTTCCAACCAGGGCTTAACGGATAATATCGAACCTCGTATTGTCGAAAACCCCTTCGATATCCATAAAACATCCCAGGGTTGCCTCTCCAAACTAGAAGAATTCCTGTATCTTCGCTACCAGACTATGCAAGGCAGAGTTCGTTGACCTACTGGTCCGGTAAGCGTTGTCATGGCTGTCATGAAGTGGAAACTTAGCAAGGATTTCATCCCTGATATAAACGTCTGTCAACCTTTCTAACGGTTTCATATTGAAGGAAATCAGACTGATCGGTCTGAAATCCTTGGCCAAGCAGTGAGAAGGTGTTTCCGATTTCGGGGTGAAGGTGACTTTGACCCTTTCCCACTTGGTTGGAATGTAGTCCAGAGCCAAGGAGCTGCATAATATTTCATACAACGGTCTCAACAGGATCTCTCCGCTCTCTTTTAGCATGGCGGGAAAAACCCCGTCGTCTCCCGGTGACTTAAAAGCCCTAAAATTTCCGATGGCCCATCTTAACCTTTCCATGGTAACGATTTGGCCTACCAGTCCTCTATGAGGGAAAGAGGATATTTGGAAATTTTTTTCCGCTATTTCGTTTCTATAGCCAGGAAACCTATGAAGCCCTTGCGTGCTCTGGTATGTGATCCATTTCCGCGCAGAATCTCTTCCAAGCTTCTTTAGCCTTTCTCAAAACTGATTTTTTAAAAGCTTATAAGGTTATAGCTAGCCCAGTCCGCTTCTACTGCTGACCTTATAGCCTTATTCCATGCCTTCCTCGCCTTAAGCCTAAGCTTTTCAGTCTCCGCGCACCAGAGTTTGCGTCTTTCCTACGAGTAGTCTTTGACTCCGGACACGACTTTTCATAGGCACTCGTTAACAGCCGTGTGATGCTGTTGACAGCGTCATTTAATTCTGCCGAGGATCTCGGCATCACATGGCCCAGTTTATCCTCCACATTCCGTCTAAGAAAGTTCCTATACTGTTCCCATTTTATCATTCTGGGTTTCCTGAACTTGACCACCTTCTACTCAGACTAAATTATATGTATCATTGGTCTGAAAAATTATGCGTAAGAGAAAACGGCCATGAATCGATCTGATCCACTAGGTCCTGCTATGCTAAGGTGATGTCCAGAACCTCTTCTCTATTTCTTGTGACGAACACGAACGTCGGTACATTACCTTTATTCAGAATAGAGACATTTTTATCCGCTATGAATTGAAGCAAATGGACTCCCCTGGGATTGATATTCGTGCTCCCCCAGACCGTGTGGTACGAGTTCGCATCGCAGCCTAAGAGAATCAGAATGCTCCTATATTTGGAGAACTCCACTGCCTCGAATAGCGTCTCCTAGTACATCATAGATTTACCCCTGACACTGTAAAAACGTTGGTAACAAAGGGATCTCTAAGAAGAATCTATGTGAGCAAAAAAGCTTACAAAAAATTGCGGAACTAGAAAAATAAAATTATCTAGCATGGAACGGCGGATCGTTGTTATTATACGGCGTCTCCGCCGTATCCGGGATATAACATGACGTCACTAGGAGGTCACTCCGTCCGCTGCCGTATGGGTGTTCCAAAATCTTATGCGATGAAATCACATCGCATAGATAGGGTTTTCGTTGACATTCCATCTACATACTGCTAAGGGGACATTCGTAATGAATGCACTTAAAAATGACGAATTTTAAACTACTCCCTCCCCCTCATATGCAAGAATGTGTGTGTACTTTTTTCGAAAACGTATGAAGCACACGCTTTTGTCTAGTCCCTCCCCCCTTAGAAGTGTGCGTACTTTGCAATATCTTCGAAGAATTAAGATCATCTTTTTCTGCGTGACACTTGTCGATATTGAGTTCTCTCTGTAAAACAAAGGAGATCTTCAAAAGCATCGTCACTTAGGCGAATTAAAATCGTACTCAAAAATCCCGCTTTTAATCTTAAATGCGACCGTGCGTACTCGAAATCTCGAAATACTTTTAATATAATAATAATTAATCTTTTGCACATGCACAGTACATTGTTTCAATTGTATACATACATTCTCATTGTGCTCACTGCGATTTATTTTCTTTGTTCATTCTGATCTGTTGACAGAGTGCATTTCAGTCGAACTTTTGTCTGTTTAGAAATAGTGATAATTCAGTGACCAAGAAGACAGTGAAATTGAATGCATTTTTGAACTTCCTATTACAATGAATTTATTTCAAGGGCGAATTCTAATCACAAATTGCTCCAACGAAGGTAAGTAGTTAAGTAAAAACGATAAAATTGTTCACTACAACGATGAATAATTTAATAGCCGACGTAGATTATTGGGATGGTGTCATCAGAAACATTCTGAATCATAAATCGTCCAGAGCAACAATTTACGTAATGACAAAGAGTATTTTTGACGTCCAGACGATTGAACAAAAATTTCCTACAGTCGTACCGTTTGTCCTCGTTCCTGATGAAAATATCGACCAAACTCGACGGATGCTCAAACTTTTGCCACACATGGATCACTACCTCAACTTTTTAGGTCAAGAAGTAGCGTTGGAATTTTTGAACAAACGTAGCAACTTTAGGTAGTTACTCGTTTAGGCTCTAGGACCGATTATTCTCAGTCAAAATATCCCCGGACAAAATATTCCCAGAAAAAATATCCCACAAAAAAACGGACAAAATATCCCCAGATGTAATGTCTACTCAGAAATGGTGAATATAGGTAGGTATTATTAATTAGATATTATATTGTGTCCCCTCACCCCCGCGCCTACGTCTGGCTTTTGTAAGCCTTGCAGGCGGCCTTGCGTAAATGGGGCGCTGCCACAAACCCCGCTGGGGGCTCCGCCCCTAAGACTCTGCAAGGGAGATATTCCCCCCTTGACCCCCCCCCTTTTTGGGGACTGCCGCTCCTCGACCCCGCTTTTTTGTTTTTTGTTGTTTATTTCAGACCTGCGGCGCTAAGTACACTTCACATTGAATATTCTTAATTTTTTGAGTGTGGACATTTTGTTTAAGGGGATATTTTGTTCTTTTTTTTAATGGAAAAATTGTGGTTATTATGGCCGATTATTTTGTCTGGGGATATTTTCTCCACGGGGATATTTTGGTTGGGGATATTATCTTTTTTGGACATTCGGTCCTAACCCCTAAAATTCCTACTTATAATAATTCCTACAATCACAAACTTTCGCCTGCGGCACTTAAGTCGTTCTTCGATTTACCTAAAGAACGCCTGTTGCGCTTTGCATGAAGACCAGTTGAACGCCACAATTTAAAAAGAATCGTCTGCGGCGCTTGACTCAAAGAAAAGCTCTAGGGAACCTCCAGGCCGTCTTCGGACTCAATTATCATCATTAACATTTTTCAGAACACCATACACCACATTGATATGGCCCCTTAACATAACTTCCAATTGTCAAAACACTCTTTTACCATTATCCAGTACAGACCGATTCAAAGAGAGAATTTCGAACTGCTTTACGAAATTTTCGATCATCTTGTCGTATAGACAACAAATGCGAATTTTCTTCAGAATTTTTCTGCTCAGATTTTTCCAAAAGAACTGACATTCATGTTGAAAATCAATCGAAAGAAACTCATTTCTCCATTAAATTCATCGTTGGAAAAGAAATATATCGGCCTTTACGGGGAAAATGAATATTGAAGCATAGGGCAAAGTAGGTGGCGCTGACGACGCTTTAAAGTACAAAAATCGAATGAAGTTCATACTCGGAGCGATAGCGGAGAGCGTGATGCAGTCCCCACACCCAAAAAAAAACGCCCACAAACCCAAAAACCTTTGGGACAAGACACGATGTATAGGCGAACTTTTGAGTTTTTTCCCCTCGCCCCCCTCCACCCTACAAATTATTTCGTAACTACGTCGCAGCAGCTTTCCAACGAGCCCTTACTCATCAAAATCGGTTAAAAACGAGCCGAGATATCGCCAATCAAAGATGACCAATTTCCATATATTCATGGTAAAAATATCTTTGAAAATAATCAAAATTTTATTCCTGTGTTGTGTGTCGTGGACTGTGTATGTATCTATCTACTTTTTTTTCACGAGAACCGCCCAAGCGATTTCCTTAAAATTTTCAGGGAACGTCAGTCTCGGCACCAAATAAAAAATTTCATATGCTGCTTTTCCGGGAAAATTCTGGAAAAGCCGTGGCATGTGGAAAAGTGGTCAATTTTGAGGGTTTTCAGATAATGCTCGGAGTTTTCGGATTTTAGCCAGAGAGTTGGTTTCTTCGGTAAAGTTATAGAGTTTGGTCAGTAGAATTTTTTGGGATATTAAGAAAATGGCTGCCAGCAGTCAAACCGACGCCATCTTGAATTTTCCCAAGCAATAAATTAGGTTTTTTTTGGTTTTCGAATTTTAGCTTCGGAATGACAATACTTAGAGAGTTGGTTTCTTCGGGAAAGTTATAGAGTTTGATCAGGAGAATTTTTTGGTATTTTCAGAAATCTGTCAAAGTGACGCCATCTTGGATTTTTGTTTGGTATAAATTATGCTTCTTTTGTTTTCGAATTTTAGCTCCGGAATGACACTACTTAGAAAGATGGTTTCTTCTAGAAAGTTATAAAGTTTCATCAGTAGAATTTTTTGGGATCATAAGAAAATGGCTGCCAGCTGTCATAGCGGATCCATCTTGGATTTTCGTTTATGCTTTTTCGGTTTTCGAATTTTATCTCCGCAATGACCCCACTTAGAGAGATGGTTTCTTCTAGAAAGTTATAGAGTTTGGTCAGAAGAATTTTTTAGCATTTTAAGAAAATGGCTGTCAACTTTCAGAGTGACACCATCTTGGATTTTGTGCTAAATTCTGAATAAGAATACCTAGATAGTTGGTTTCTTCAGGAAAGTTATATGAATCACTGAGAAGAATTGGTGACACGAAGTGTTCTGAAGGTAGCCGAAGGTGACACGAAGTGTTCCGAAGGTAGCCTAAAGTGACAAGAAGTGTTGCGAAGGTAGCCGAACGTGACACGAAGTGGTCCGAAGGTAGCCGAAGGTGACACGAAGTGTTCCGAAGGCAGCCGAAGGTGACACGAAGTGTTCCGAAGGTAGCCGAAGTCGACCCGAAGTGTTCCCAAGGTAGCCGAAGGTGACACGATGTGTTCCGAAAGCAGGCGAAGGTGATACGAAGTGTTCCGATGGTAGCCTAAGGTGTTGGAGAACAATTTTTTTCGGGAGAAAATTTTTTTGGAGAAAATTTTTTTTGGAGAAAATTTTTTTTCGGAGAAAATTTTTATTGGAGAAAAATTTTTTTCGGAGAAATGTTTTTTCAAGAAAAATTTTTTGAAGAAAAAAATTTTTTTTTCGGAGTCAACTTATTTTCGAAGACAATTTTTTTCTAAGAAAATTTTCTTTTCTGAGAAAATTTTTTTCAAAATATAGAAATTTTTTCAGCAACTGAAAACTTCCAAAACGACTGATATCACAACAAAAACCTCTTTTAAGGTGGAGTGTGAGGCAGTCCGTAAGTCTGCTTCCAAAATTAATGATATCGCTTTAGGTGACGCTATCGCTGATAATACGCAGGAGTTTGTTTGAATGGAATCTTGTGTTCAAAGTTTTAATTTCCTGAAAAAATTACAGCGCTTTCTTTAAAACAAAATTACGTTGTGTTAAAAAAAATTGCGTCACAAATGCCGGATCCACCAGCGGAATAATTTTTCAACACTTTCAGTTTTTACACGCAAAAATTTAAATTTACTCTCAACAATCTACACAATAAGAAACAAAAGTCAAATTTTTGTAGCGCAAAGACTGAAAGTACAGAAAAATTATTTTGGCGGACCCAACGATTTGTGACGCAATTTTTTTAACACAACGTAATTTTGTTTTAAAAAAAGGGCTCTAATTTTTTCAGGAAATCGAAACTTTGAACACAAGGTTCCATTCAAAAAAACTTCTGCGTATTATCAGCGATAGCGTCACGCAATTGGTAATAATAGCGTTTAAGGAAAGACAATCTAACGAAACAAAACAATCGCATCTGTACTTCCAAAAATATTAACAAAAATGAAGAGTTTTGTTAATAGATTGCGGAAGTTTTTCAATGTATAAAAGCTAGCGCTGAAAGTTCAAAATTTGTATTTGTTCTGTGTCTGCGCTGATATACACAAAGTCCTACAAGACATAGGTGTACTGATGAAATCACATACTTTGTTTGGTATGTGAGGGCGTGATACGCCGAAATCAGCATGTTTTGTTTTGTTTCGTTACATTGTCTTTCCTTAAACGATTGAAGTAAGGTAGCGGCCTTTAATCCGTTGTTGAAATCGCGGTCGAGAGTTTTTCTCGTAGCGCAATGGTTTCAAAAAACGTGAAAGTTTGTACTCCAAGGCATATGTTGACTACTTTGTGGTCTATTACCATGGGAGTTTATAAAAAGTCTGTCTATCAGCTTTTTCATTCTTTTCACTCTGTCATAATTATATAACTGCTCAGGAATTTGAGATACAAATTTTTAGTCTTGAAATGAGGAACAACTTTGCTGAAGAAGAAATTTTTCCATCAATTTTATTTCGGAAGTTATGACCTGTTGAATTCTGCTAACTTGGAATTCGAAAATTTGTCCAGTAATAACAGGTTATAACTTCCAAAATAAAATTGATGGAAAAATTGCTTCTTTAGCAAAGTTGTTCCTCATTTCGTGCGCAACAGCTCTGCTAAGACAAAAAATTTCTGTATCAAACTCCCAAGGGTTCTACAATTTAGCCCAGAAGACCATTTTTCAAAGAATTTCGACTTGAACATTCGGTAACTTCTGAAATATAATTGATCGAAGAAAAGTTTCTTCAGCAAAGTTGTTCCTCATTTCATGTAGAACAACTTTGCTGAAGGCTCAAAATTTCTATCTCGAATTCCCGAGCAGTTATATAATTACGGACTGCGTCACACTCTACCTTTAAAGAGGTTTTTGTTGTGGTATTATTTTCCCCACCGACAATTTTCTTTCAAAAAATTCAAAAAAAATATTTTTGGCGTTTTTGAGGCCAAACAATATTTTTATATCGACTTGAGAAAACTTTTTTTTCGGAACTGCTTCAACTTGCTTCTGTACCTTAGATATAAATCTTCCTCAACTTCTATTCTTCGTGCGTCTAGGTCGCCTATAACTTACAATTTCAAATTTCGATTTCAGAATAAAAAATATTTCAAAAGTCTACGCTCGGGACAATGTGATACACAAAATTTTGTCAACTGATGGACAAGGACTAATTTTTAATGTTGAGAATGCCGACGATGTATGTGATACCAACGGCATAAATCGCAATTTGTTTCTAATTTTTCTATTTTCAAGAATTACTGCAAGGATAATGTCGCTGCGGCTGGTATTGCGGCTAAGAAATCGCTGAAAAAGAATGTCAAGAAAGTGGTAGACAGCATTGTTGCCTCGTCATCAACGGGTGAGCGTCGTCCGTTGCTTCAAAGAGACGAAGAAAGTCATAAGGAGCAAGTGAGAGCAGTTGGTAGTGAGGAGATCGATTCGGAAGACAGAAATCGCTTAGGGCATTTCGTTGTTTCGTTCTTTTATTTTATTTGTCCATGTGTTAAAGACGCGACAGTCATCATCCCAGTCAACGAATATCCACCTGATTTGGATGAAAAATTCGCAAAAGCATTGAAAGCATTACACAGATCATTCGAAGCGGAATGGTATCGCAAACGAACGGAAGAACGGCACTTAAAGGGACAGATGCTGAAACAACTCAAAGATACGAAAACGGAACGTGTCAAAAAAGAGTACCAAAGATTGATGGCCACAAATAGCGAAGCAGCTCCTACGAATACGAATCAATATAAGGCGTTTTCAAATGTCACGAAAAATATTAGGATGGAGAAAGAGACAATTGAGCGAGAATTCGAGTTCAGGATGAATTCGTTCGACGATCATCTCAATTGTGTTATTGTGGACAAGCAGATGGAAACATTGTTATCACTTTGGAAGAAGATGCGGTTAACTTCACATTGAAAAAAGTGAAAGCGTGCAGCCATTCACAGGTCCTATTCTAAATATTCTATTGTTTGAGTACATAAGTTTGTTGAGCTCTCTGAAGTAGGTTGGATGAGCGATACTTTTTCAGGACATTGCATCTTTTACCAATTTTATCGTTGAACATTTCAATAAAAATTATTTTCTTATATCGACTCGTTGTTTGTTTTACTACTTACGACACCCTCGCTTCCTCATTCTGAATTCATGTTAACGACAGGAAAATGGATTTGATTTCCGATCCTTTCATGATTAGTAATAAAATTAGACGGAGGTCTGGGCTCTGGGCAAAATATCCCGGCACAAAATATCCCACATAAACCGGACAAAATATCCCCAGACATAATGTCTACTCAGAAGTGGTGGATATTAGATCTGCCCCCTCACCCCCGCGTCTGCGGCAGGTTTTTTTACGCCCTGCAGACGGCCTTACGTGAATGAGGCGCTGCTCCAAACACCGCCAGGGGCTCTACCCCTTAGACCCCGCAAGGGGGAATATTTCCCCCTTGACCCCTTTATTGCGAGGGCTGCCGCCCCTCGACCCCGCTTTTTAATTTTCAAGTTAAATTAACGGCCTGCGGCGCTGCTACTTCGCAATAAGTACTTTCTGAGGTGATTTTTTGTCTAAGAGGGGTATTTTGGTTGGGGATATTTCGTCCGGTTTTTTTCCTGGTAAAAATTGTGGTTATTTTGTCTGGGGATATTTTGCCCTAGGGGATATTTTGGTTGGGGCGATTATTTTTTTGGGACATTCCGTCCAAACCGCGGAGGTCTGAGGAGAAACTGTACGACCAAACGACATTGCTAGAGATGAAGTAAGTAACGAGCGCAGTTCGTGTCTCAACTGTTGGTTTAAGAAGCTTTACATCTTTACCGAGCCATTTGTAACGAAATATTGTCACGCCCTGGACCGTATGAGATTCATTTTCCTCCTCCGTAGAAGGTCTGAAGTCTTCATTAGATTTATCAGTGTGTGAAGTACTACTCTTGCGAACCTTTGCTTCTTAGGGCCTTAGCTACTAACAGGCTAAGTTGGGCATTGCCCAACTTCTAATATCAAAATCCCATCCTGGAAACTGAGTTGCCCATGCTGATCAAACATACTACTACGTGGATTTGCTTTCCTTTTTCAGACGGAGTCATTTTTAAAAATTTCGCCTCCATTTTATTCTTAAAATTTGGAACAACTACAATTGAATTTTGTAGACCGATGGGGAATTGGAATCAGGAATTAATTCAACAAACATTCTTATAAACTTTGACACATATACCTCCAAACAATGCGATATATATAAAGCGCCGCAGGCACATAAAGCGCCGTAGGCATATAAAGCGCCCACAAACAGCGCCGCCGCCGCAGGCACATACACCGCAGCAGTCTAAGGGGCGGCAGCCCCCTGGTGTAAAAAAAAATTCTGTAAATCACTTAAATCACATAACATCCTATTATCACTCACCCCACTTAAATGGCGATCCCTCTTAGGACATATAACGCTTCTTGTCACCACCAGGAAAACTAAACACAAACAACGAGAAGGGGCTGTTTTTGCTACACAAATCTTATTTAAGTATCTACCTACCTTCGTTTGCACTCATCATCAGCGAACTTTGTAGACCTTTTGTACCTTCGTCGTTTTTTACTTAGACGATAATTGCCGGTGTTTTAGCCGACCTCGAAACCATCATAGTGGAATGTGCTAAAATTGGCCTGCAAATCAATCCCACCAAATGTGAGCTTTATTTCTGCTCAGAGACAGACCGAAGCATATCCGATCACTTCAATCAATTATCACCCGGTATTTGAGTAGTCAATGATCTCACATTATTGGGGACGCCCATTACAGACATTTGAAACCGTCTTCAAAAAGAAACTGAATGAAATGAAATTGTTGCTCGGCCGGTTGTCGGAGTTGGATAGCTTCCACATCGCGTTTTATATTTTAAAAAACTGCATGGCAATACCAAAACCACTGTTCCTTTTGCGGACCACACCAACATGGAACCAACACCTCGTTGTCCAGAAGGTAGACAACGAAATCAAAGCTGCATTGGAAACCATAACGAATTCAACACCGGACAGGGATACATGGCACGAAAGTGGTAAAATGTCGTGCCTTGATTAATCAAAATTACAGCCCATCTCTCACCTGCCACAGAGATGGTTTGTTCGCAAAGTGAATGACACTCAACATCCATATCTGATTTGATTGGTTCCATAAGCAACCGGAAAATGTGTTTTCAATATGCCCTTCAACACCTCGTTTTTACCCATCTGTTGAACGTGTTCGATAACACACAGACGGAACCCCTAGATTTTTACTGATGTCGTCGCTTCTAATATGATTATCCACTGGTCTTTCCGGTTAACTTTAGCTGTGCTTCTAAGAACCTTCATATCAGAAACCTCCAGGTCATGCACGATCTCGTTCAGCTAACTTTCGCCACCATACAGAGTAGTTGGCATAAAGATTGCGCTAACTTTGCACCACTACTCACTTCCTTCTTGTTAAACACAAGTGACAGAAACCTGTTCCAGATCCTCCCCATTCAAACTACCTCATTCCCCTAATTTCCGACATGCAGAACCCAAACCTGCCTTATAAATATCTTCATCGAATATTTTTCACATGCAATATCCGCGCAGAAAATCACATTTTGGAAATTTCTAGCTGTATCTGCCATAACGATTACGTCATGAATTCTGTGTACAAATATTTGAGTATGACTTTAGGTGGAGATATAATTAACACCAGAAGAAATCGTAATGGTGAAATGGTAGCTACCGTTAGGCTGCGGTTCGGAATTAGAGGTGTGCGGGCCGACCTTTTTTGGAAGACCGGCCCGGACCGAACTCGATCCGAAATTAAAACACGAAACCCGACCGCCCGGAAAACGCTGGCGGCTCGGCCCGACCCGACCCGAACCCGATCCGAAATTAAGACCCGAAGCCCGACCGATCGGGATTTTCTAAACCCGAAAGCCCGAAACCCAAACCCGTGAAAAGTAGTTCGGGTTCGGGTTCGGGCGGGCTTTTTTTTCGAATTTCGGGCAACCCGCTCACCTCTATTCGGAATTCACGTCAAGCATGTGGTCCAAAAAAATGCCTGCCGGTAAAACACATTGATGGGGCGAACCCTACGAGTTGCTCAAAATAAACGAGAGAGTTTGCGAGTTCACAGAATTGTTGCCAAAGTAATGAATCATGTAGCAGGGTCCAATGTATACGCCATTCTAAATGAAAAGTGCGATATCGATTATCCTCGTAACGTCGACATCATGAACTAAGGATAATCTGCGTCAAATGTATAGAATGTGCTGCCATCTATTTTCGTTAAGAATTGCCTACAATGTTGAATTTTACATAAAAATTTACGAAAAATGTAACGAAAATGTGCCATATCATGTAATGCATCATTTCCACAGGGGGTATATTGACATGTGATGATCAACTTTCGCATGGGGTAGGTACAACATTTTAACTGCAACCTAAGTATGTAATGGCACCCAGTAAACTTTCATTGACCCAGTATTCACTAAGCGTTTTCGTTAAATAAAACAGCTTTTTCACGTATAGGGCTGTTCATAAATAACGTTTTCGCTTTTCTAAAATTTTTGACCCCTCCCTCCTTCGTCGCTTTTCATATTTTTGTGTCGTAAACTTCGCCTCATTAGAGCAAGCTTACGAACGTGTCCCAAAAAATTCCAGTTACAGTAGTCCCAGTAAGGTTGATTTTTTGGTTATTAATTGTGTTGGTTTGTAACTTTTGTTGCGTGTTTGCTTTGTCCCAATTTACGAAATTTATGACGCCGTCCAATTTTTTTCTTCTTGATACGCACCACTTTTGATGGACAACCCCTACAACCTACATTAGATGTGGAACTTCGCGCCAGCGTCATTCACAATGAGACATTTCGTATAAGGAAAATGTTCTATAGTGAAGCGCTCTGGCGCGAACTTCTTCGTTACCATAGTCTGAATTAAAGTTTTTGTTTTGTGTAGAAAAACCGTGTGAATACATGAGAAACGTTGTGTTCGTCTCCGGGAAAATAGGACATTCCAACTCAAGCGACTTGCCTACCTGCAAACTTTCGCCACCCTTCGAAAAAATTCGAATTCCAGAAAATTTGCATACCTTCATGGTACCCTACAGTGCATGAAAAACTTACCTTTGCGACGTCAATGGATACACTCAGAGTTACCAAGAGGTGGTGCTGGAGCATAACTTGATAGAAAAACGAACATTTTGTGCATACAGATTTATTAAAGGTTTTTAATTGAATGTTACATGAAGATGGTGATCCCTTTAATATGTAGTTTTACTTACGAAGAAATTTATGTGCATTTATGGAAGGAAAGTTTAGTCGGACAGTTAAACAAAAAAGAATTTAACTTCACGTTCGACGAACAGGAAAATAAATATGAAAGTACGATCATCATTCACAAAGAATGAAATTTACAACGGCGTATTGATACAAGCGTTTAATTCTATTTAAATTGTATGGAATGGAAATTGTTGTTATTGTTCAACGAGACTTCGTTTCAAAGCTTCCTCAAGATCTCTGTCGAAATTATCACTTTTGGAGAAATCAGCCACAAACTTGTCTCCCACTTTATCACCCGATTTCTTGTAAACATTTTTCTCCAAAATAATTTTATTCGAATTCGCGAACACGGTGCTGAACCCATTGTTCGAACTAGCAGTGTCGGTGTTGTTTGGGACTCGATTATCTACCTTTTCGGTTAAACGATTGAAATTATCGATGTTGCAATTTTTGTCGGCCACCTTTTTGTCGTTGTTTCCATTCGCCACAATGTTCATAGCGGCGAATTCGTCTTCAAAATTATTTTTGAAAACATCGTCAAAATTGGCTACAAAGTCCGAACCAGTTACCGTAGGCACTGGATCTCCAAATGCCGAGTTAGTCTTAGTGATGGGTTTTTCATTTTTGAAATGAGTATCGAATGCGGCAAACATGTCGGTGCCAAAGTTCTTACCAAATTCCGGCAAATTCGAAGCGGTTTTCAATTGTTTGGTTTTCTCTTCGATTGGTTTCATGTTGTTGTTTAGACTGAACAAATTGTCCGTTGTTGCCGTAGTACTTTCGCTCAAATCGATGTACGAATTCGATTGGTTGGCATCTAAATTTCAATTTTTTTTTTCGTTCAATCAATCGATGGCTTCTTTCACTTAACACTAAAAAATATAGCTACCTGAACTACTGTCGTCGTTATCATCGGCAAATGGGTCTTTGATACTGAATACGTCTTCGTATCGATAGTCTTTGAATGGGTCGTCCACAAAATCTTTTGTACTTGAGACGACGACTGCGCTCTAATTGATTTTCAGAAAAATAAAAATTAAAACAAAAACAAAACTAAAATGCAACTGAGAAAGCAAAGCGAGAAATTAAAAATGTTAATTGAATGAAACAAAAATGTAAAATCAAGCGATGAAATGAAACATTACAAATTTTAAACTTAAAATAAACTTTTCGTAGTAGGAAATATATGAGTTGATAGCGCAAATGGTTTCGTGTGGTGGTCCATTTCAGAGTTTCATTCGTGGGTATCGTGTAGCTTGATTCGAGTTCCTACGTTTTTTTTCAAACGTTCGAAAACCTGATTTGTTCTTGTAGATTTGTGAATCATCGGTGATTCACCAACGAATCACAGACCACACTCTATCGCTACTTTCCTATATCCATGACAATGTTTTATTAAGTAGCGATAGCTACTTTATGTCTTTACCCTTCCTGTGCGTCCTTCCGTTTGTACACGTTCAGCGAGGACTCATCGTAAAATCACAGATGATTCACCAATGAATCACAGATGATTCACCAATGAATCACAGATGATTCACCAATGAATCACAGATGATTCACCAATGAATCACAGATGATTCACCAATGAATCACAGATGATTAACTAACGAATCAATGATGATTTACCAATGGATCACTGATGATTCATCAACAAATCACTGATGATTCACCAACGAATCACCAATGATTCATTAATGAACCACCGATGATTCACCAATGAATCACAGAGGATTCACCAATGAATCACAGAGGATTCACCAATGAAGCACAGAGGATTCACCAATGAAGCACAGAGGATTCACCAATGAATCACAGAGGATTCACCAATGAATCACAGAGGATTCACCAATGAATCACAGAGGATTCACCAATGAAGCACAGATGATTTACCAATGAATCACAGATGATTCACCAATGAATCACCGACGATTCACCAATGAATCACCGATGATTCACCAATGAATCACCGATGATTCACCAATGAATCACTGATGATTCACCAATGAATCACCGATGATTTACCAATGAATCACCGATGATTTACCAATGAATCACCGATTATTCACCATGGGATCACTAACGATTCACCAAAGAATCACCGATGATTCACCAACGAATTTTATGTTTTCTGTCATTTAAATGGCTTACTCAGTTAACGATTAAGTGAGCAAGCGCGTTGGTCGAAAAATTTTCGAAAGTGTTTCCGCAATTTCCTTTAGAAATAGGTAAAGTATGTGATGTGATGATAACATAAGCATTGGTTTGTATTCAAGACTTTAAGGGAAAAACGTTACACAAAAGTGTCACTTTTCCCATACAAATTTTCATTAGTCTTTCATTAGCTCTTTAGTACGTAGTCTAAACTCTTAACTCGTGCGACTACAGTCCTGACTTCGACCTTCTGGCAAACCTTACACTGCCACTAGTAAATGTTTTTCAATTAATCAACGAAATTCCATTCTCTAACAATTAATTCCACCTTCGCAGTATCGTATGTAGACCACTTTTCTATGGGGGGGGATTCAGTGAACTATACAATCTCAGATGGGAAGGAAGAAATCTCAGGGGGACGGAGCCTACCATCGCCCCCTACCCTATATACGGCGCTGGACCCTCGCTTTGCAAACCTCACACTATCACAACAATAGTTTAACTACTCGTTTCAATTGAGCAACTAAATTCTTTTCGCACACAATTAACTTAACTCGGTTCGTTCGGCCCACAAACTTCACACTCGTAAAAGTTTTGTTATTGAGATATTACATTATAATCGTGAACAATCTGTTTAACTCTTGCGACTACGGCCCTCGCTTCGCTCTTCCTAAAAATTTTACACTAGCATTTGTCAAAATTTGTCAATTGAATAAATAAATTCTATTCTCGAACAATTAATTTCACTCGTACGGAACGCCACAATATCGCAACGAAAGTTCAGCAGTTTAAGTATTGAACCACTATAGATCAAGTATAGTCAACTTTCAAGTTTATAGTCAACTATCAAGTTGATAGTCAACTAAAAAGTTCATAGTGAACTATCAAGTTGATAGTCAACTATTCAGTTGATAGTCAACTATCCAGTTCATAGTTAACTATCAAGTTCATAGTCAACTATCAAGTTCATAGTCAACTATCAAGTTCACAGTCAACTATCAAGTTTCCCTATGAAATTATAGAATGTATAACGTCCCTAAGCTCATCCAAGCTTCATAAATTGGGTAGTTTCGGTATTCGATGCCCGAAACGAAACCTCAAATGCACACAAAATATGTGACATCACTCGCATATGGAGAGAGGTGATATTTGTGTACTTTTCCAAAAAATGGCACAGTGGTGCCATCAGTTGGACGAACAGAGTCATCGAATAGTTCCTCATAGGTGGCGCTATACTGGAAATATACGCGGTACATTTAAAATATGAGGAACAAAGAACAGTGTGTGTGAACGATGATGGCCTGGCAGAATATGTGCAGGCTCGCACGAAAAAAGAAGCAACATCATCACAAAAGGAAATGCTGAAAGTGTTAGCTAAGCCATCCCACCGGCATCGTTAGATATTACTCAGAAATTGACACAAGGTTAAGCATAGTTTTAAGTAGAATAAGACTGAATTGTAATTGTAATATATGATGTAAATATCCATACGCCTAAATAAATAAATAGTCAACTATCAAGTTAATAGTCAACTATCAAGTTCATAGTCAAATATTAAGTTCATATTCAACTATCAAGTTGATAGTCAACTATCAAGTTAATAGTCAACTATGAAGTTCATAGTCAAATATTAAGTTCATATTCAACTAAGTTGATAGTCGACTATCAAGTTAATAGTCAACTATCAAGTTCATAGTGAACTATCAAGTTCATAGTCAACTATCAAGTTCATAGTCAACTATTAAGTTGATATTCAACTATCAATTTCATAGTCAACTATCAAGTTCATAGTCAACTACCAAGTTGATAGTCAACCATCAAGTAAATAGTCAATTATCAAGTTCATAGTCAACTATCAAGTTCATAGTCAACTATCAAGATAAAAGTTAACTATCAAGTTGATAGTCAACTATCAAGTTAATAGTCAACTATCAAGTTCATACTCAACTATCAAGTTCATAGTCAACTATCAAGTTCATAGTCAACTATCAAGTTCATAGTCAACTATTAAATTGATAGTCAACTATCAATTTTATAGTCAACTATCAAGTTCATAGTCAACTACCAAGTTGATAGTCAACCATCAAGTAATAGTCAATTATCAAGTTCATAGTCAACTATCAAGTTCATAGTCAACTATCAAGATAATAGTTAACTATCAAGTTGATAGTCAACTATCAAGTTCATACTCAACTATCAAGTTCATAGTCAACTATCAAGTTCATAGTCAACTATCAAGTTCATAGTCAACTATCAAGTTCATAGTAAACTATCAAGTTCATAGTCAATTATTAAGTTGATAGTCAACTATCAATTTTATAGTCAACTATCAAGTTCATAGTCAACTACCAAGTTGATAGTCAACCATCAAGTAAATAGTCAATTATCAAGTTCATAGCCAACTATCAAGTTCATAGTCAACTATTAACTTCATAATCAACTATCAATTTCATAGTCAACTATCAAGTTCATAGTCAACTATTAAGTTGATAGTCAACCATCAAGTAAATATTCAACTATGAAGTTCATAGTCAACTATCACGTTCATAGTCAACTATCAAGAAAATAGTCAACGATCAAGTTGATAGTCAACTATCAAGTTAATAGTCAACTATCAAGTTCATAGTGAACTATCAAGTTCATACTCAACTATCAAGCTCATGTTTCTTTTTTCGAAATATTCTACTACATTTCGATTTATCAATCTAATACTACTACTTCAGAAAAAAACCAACAAAATTTCTGTTTTTTGGTAATAACTTCCAGATCTTTAGGCCTACAAAGCCCATCTTAGAACCTAACCTTGGAAATGTAATTCCCTACAGTTTGAGGTGTAACTGTGAAAAATTGGTTAAGAATTACACAATTTATCATGCTTACAAGGAAAATTTTTTGCACATACTGAAAGTTTTTCGTGTAGTATTTCATACATTTTCACCAAAGATATTTATTTTCATAAGACCCTTTGACTTTCAGAAGACTTTCAGACTTTCAGAAGCTCAAATATTATGCGTTGCTATGATGAAGTCCTTCTGAAGGCCTGATTTCTAAAAATTCGTTAGCGGATTTATGAAAATATTGACATTTTCTTGCTCTCTCGTTCATAAATTACGTAACGCAAAAAACTGCATTTTAGGACCCCCTCCCCCTCCCCCTGTCCCGCAAGCCTGTTACCTCCCCTAAGTCCGTTCTTTTCTAAACATGATGCCGTCTTGTAGGAAAATATCAACACCCAAGTAACGATTTTCGCGGTCGATGGTAATGGCAGCGAGCGGTTTTTTTAACAACTCATTCACTTCTCTAGCAAGGAAAACGATAAAATGCGATTTTCTTTGCTCATTTTCAATTATTTTCAACAATGTTTTAATTATACATGTAACATGATCGTCAATTCATTAATTTTTATTTGTTTTTTTTTTCTTTACCAACACTTACAATTGAACTAAGGATTTGTTTTCTGCTATTTGTTTTGCTTTTTACTTTGTTGGTTATTATAAAGCGCAATCAAGTTATACTTTTTGTATCCATTAATAATATTTTCGCATAAATAATCTACGTTTCCTCTCTTTTCAAGAAGTTCTGATTAATTTTCCCAATGAAATGTTTTTTTATTATTTTAATTTTATTATTTTGATCAACACAATCGTCAGTGTATTAGGTTAAGGTTTTATACATTTTTTTATTTTAATTTTATATTTTTCATGAATGTCGATGAAATACACGAGCTGAACAAAAGCGAAACAGCGAAAAAGCATCCGATGAAAATTGTAGAATTAGTGACTTTGACAAATTTAAATGCCAGCAAAATCCAACTTGAGTGAAAGAATAAAAAACAAAATAAAAAATTCATAAATCGATAAAAGTCACTAAAACTTTTGCTTAGTTTGTTGCTCTATGTAGTCGAATGTTAATGGAATGTGAATGTTGTTTGTTAATTTAAATTACTTCATAATTTTAGTGTTAAGTTTAGATAAATTTTAAATTTAATGTGAATTTCGTGATAAATAGGAGCCGTTCACTGGAAAAATTAGAAATTTGCATTAGTTGGTTAGTCTATCATTATAGAAAGCGGTTAGTTGAAACATGCAAAACTGGCACAAGCTTTGCAGCATTCTAAAATCAACAAAACTGAACGAAAGGGGAAGATTTTTGATTGCAATTACACGAAAAAAACTGGCCGTCATACGTAAAAAAACTTAGAGAAAATCAGCGAAGATTTTCAACGAGATTCGCCGAAAAAAGAATCAAATTAGCGACAAAAAGATTCTTTCGTTTCATTTTTTCGCTAATTTGATTTTTTCGGCGAAATTCTCTAAGTTTCTCTAAGTTTTTTTTTCCTTATGACGGGTGGACATTGTTAGACAAAAAAAGGGGAAAAAACATTTGCTTAAAAAATCTTTTGCAAGCTTTTAACTGCTCTTGTGTTCGATTAAATTTTATAACAGAAATCTTATGCCTGCCCTTTAAAAATAGTAGAGCATTCATCTCTGCCCTACAACGCATAAAAAACTTACCGACGTTATCAGATGAGAGATTTTCATATATTTTCTCTCACAAAATCTCGTCGCTAAGTTTTTTATGCGTTGTAGGGCAGTCATGCTCGTCTCTACCTAATTTTTTTTTTTTGGAAAAGTTTCGTTTGAGTGTGAGAAGTCCAAAGGCAATTTCGCATATTGTAGACCGAGGAGAGCGAGGTCTACTTGCGATAGTGCCTATAACCAGTCGATCAAAACGGGTACACAACAAAATTTTCATGCAGAGGTACAAAATCAAGAGAAAATTTACAAAACTGCTCACAATTTCGGCCCCGAAGTAAGAAAATTTTATTTGTTATCCGTGAGTGAATTCCAACAAGAGCGAAAATTTTCGCCCAAAGTAAAGGGAGGGCCATAATCCACTCGAGTTGAAATTCATTATTCTCACCGAGGGTAACGCAATTATTTTTTTGCGTGCGTGCAGAGTAAAAAACAAAAACCAGAATTTGTGACAAGAAAAACAGTTCAGGCTAGAATAGTATAACAAGGAGCTGAAATGGTGGTGAACAAGTCAGAGTGCGGAGCTTAGCGGATCAGATTTCAAAAAAAAAAAACACTTAGGGAAATAATTGACAGGAGGGAAATAAATCAGGGAAATAATTAACAGGTAGAAAATAAAAAAGGGAAATAATTGACAGGTGGGAAATAAAGTAAGGAAATAATTGACAGGAGGGAAATAAAGTAGGGAAATAATAATATTAAAGAAAGAGCCTAAATGGGTTATTTCTGGTTTTAAATTCTGTTAGAAAATCATATGTTTTTTGTCCGCCTACGCAGAATAATTACGAATTGTTCCATTGGGATAACTGCAACTGAGAAAATCAATATTTTTTCACCCGAATTCTCATAAAAGGAGACATCAACAAAGCGCTGTCTTTCCACCGAATTTCAGTACAGAAAGTTTGGTTCTTCACCTGGCACACATGAAAAAAAGGGTTTTCTTTTTTTTCACGTCAACCACTTTGTTGTCTTGCTTGCTAATGATTTTACCCCAATTTAACCCGAACCCATCCCATGAAACTTGATTTCATATTTGAACCATGAGCTGAGCTTTTTTTAACTCAAAGAACCTCAGAATTTTAATTTTCGGGAAACCCGAACCTCGAGCCTTACAAAACTGCCCTACTACGCATCAAAAACCTAGCGACGTTATCAGATGAGAGATTTTCATATATTTTCTCTCACAAATTCTCGCCGCTGAGTTCTTTATGCGTTGTACGGCAGAAAAGATACGCGGTCCGAAGCTGGACTCGCTAATAACTTTTTTAATCAACGCTAACGCTAAGCTAGAAAAATATTTGCGTCGCTAAGTGTCATCCGCTGATGAAAAACAATCAGCCCGATAATAGCGGCCGCTAGTGTTTGCTAAACAGTTTTTTACGAAACTATACACGTAAAATAGTTGTAGCAAACTAGTAAAATTTTGTTTGCCAATTGGGATTTTAGCGAGCGCTAGTCGCTAAGAACAACTAACTTGAAATTTTAGCGGCGCTACATGCTAAAGAGGCATACTGCAGTTATAAGGAAAAAGGATAATGAAATGAAAACTTAGAGAAAATCAGCGAAGATTTTCGACGAATTTCGCCGAAAAAAATGAAATTAGCGACATAATTTAACAAAACAATCACCGGGAATCTTTTGTTTAATTTTATCGCTAAATTCATTTCTTCGCGAATTTCGTTGAAAATATTCGCTGATTTTCTCTAAGATTTTTTGCCTTATGACGTCAGTATACTGCAATACAACGCATAAGAAGCTTACGAGGAGAATGTGTGAAAGAAAACATATGAAAATCTCTCATCCGATTACGTCGCTAAGTTTTTTATGCGTCGTAGGGCAGTATAGTTCCTTGAATGTCAGACTTTTGGTTGTGGCAAAATTCTTCTCTTTTAGAATCTTTCTCCGATACTTCAGAGATAGATGAGCGGCTGCTCACATTTCAATATTTTAACCCACCAATATGTTCAAGAGCTTCATTTTCGACATAGCTTCGGAAATATTTCAGTTTTCGAAGATATTCGTTCTTTGTGGTGCGCATGTCTGAATTGAAACTCGTAACAACAGGAAAAACGACTGCCAGAAGTTAAAGGTTAGTAAAAAAGAAGGAAATATGTCTGAAATTGATTGACTTTGAGAAATTTTTCGAATTAGGCATCCCAGAATTTCATTCATAAATCGAAAGTTATTAAAGAAATTTGGTGCTGCCGTATAAGAAAAATTCCTCATCTGTCACTTTCGCATGCTACTGTGTGTAGGCACAGTAGAAGTTTAATACTTGGAATAAAGATGTGAGCTACCGTTCGAAATATGACGTCGTTTTGATGACAAATTTTTTGATCAACTATTTGGTGCGCGGCACAAAATTTCATATTTCAAACGAAGCTAAAAAGTTTTTGATTTCTGAAAATATTTTTTGTAGACGAAAATATTAAGCCAATTTAGCATTTTCAGCTTCGGCGAGCTTTCAGCTCTGAGATTAAAGGCTGTTGACCAGTTGACTTTAATACGTATACCGGTAAGTTGCTTATGAATTGTGTACTCATTGTCGAATTATTCGAATTGAAAGGGAAGATAAGTTCCAGCTAGATAGGAGATGAGCGGGCAGCCCGATCTTTCGGGCTAACCCGAGACTCAGCCCAACCCGTCGGGTTTTGGGCGGGTGGGTTTGAAAACTGTCGGGATGACTTGGGTCGTGTTTCAAAAATTGATTTTGTATTGGGTTGGGTTTGGGCGGGTTGCAATTCGTCTAGAAATGGTATTTATTTGCAGGAATGCAAAAATGTAGATTTTTGTCGTTTTGAACAATAAACCTTTTTTTCATTTAAATTTAAAAATTTGTTCATCTGCCTCGGCGGATTTTACATAATAACGTTGTGTTGAGTCGGGTTCGGGTTTGACTTGAAATTTATCGAGCTGACTTACGTCCGTCGTGTATCGAAAATCGAATTTGGGTTGGGCTAGGCTCGGACGGGCTTTAAATTAGTCTGGTTGACTTGGGTCGGGTTATAAAAATATAATTTGGGCTGGATTAGGTTCGGGCTGGGTTAGGTTCGGGCTGAGTTAGGTTAGGGCTGGGTAAGGTTCGGGCTGGTTTTGAAAAAAACCCCAACCTGCTCATCTCTGTGGTAGAAAAGAGCGGGCCACCCAAAACTCGACTAAAAACCCGACTCCACCCAAACCCGAATCAATTTGTCGGGTCGGGTCGGGTTTTTCAATTTTTTTTTTTTTTTAGAGTCGGGTGGGGTTTTCATTCTTGTTTTTTTCGGGTCGAGTCGAGTTTGAAGACAAACTACCAAAACCCGACCCGACCCCAAAAAAATAAATTCCCTCAATTATTTACTCCAAATTGATTTTGAAAACATTTCAAATGATATCTTTTTTAAAAAAGCTCGTGTCAGGATTTCGGGTTCGAGTCAGGGTTTCGGGTTCAGGTCAGAGTTTCGGCTCAGGGTTTTGAGTTCGGGTCAGGGTCTCGGGTTTGGATGAGGGTTTTGGGTTCGGGTCAGGGTTTCGGGTTCGAGTCAGTGTTTCGGGTTCGGATCAGTGTTTCGGGTTCGGGTCAGTGTTTCGGGTTCGGGTCAGTGTTTCGAGTTTGGGTCAGGGTTTCCGGTTCGGGTAAGAGTTTCGCGTTCAGTTTGGGTCGGGTTTGAATTCTTTTTTGGTTCGGCTTCAGTTCCCATTTTGAAAAAAAGGTCGACCCTCACACCGCTAGTCCCAGCCGACAAACATATTTAATTAACTACAGTCTTTGACTGATTCCATATGTCAACTTCTCTTTAGAAAAAGTAAGAAAATAGAAATTCAGTGTATCAACTGTATAAGTGAGCTAAAAACTCTTAGTGTTATGTGTTTCGATTAAATCGAGGAAGTTATTGCATAGTATCCTTTAATCCCTGAGATTATTTTTAAATTTCGAATATTCGATTACAATGCACCCAATAAATATTCACCTTTCCAGCTGATGCAAAAAGGCTACTAAATTTTAAAGCACCTCACTGTACGTTATTTGGGCTAATTAGAGAAGAGTTAGTATTTACATGCGCATGCAAATCTGCCAGGCGAAATTAAAACACCAAGACTAAAGGAGTAGTTTATGAGCGTATTAGATATTTTGACAGTTCTATGTTTTGCGATGTTTTCTCATTGCATATTTCTAGGGCAGTGATCATCAATTTTAAATTCCGAAACATCTACTGTTTGCATAACACATCCCTTTATAGATTCTCTGAATCAGAATATATAATTATTGAGTCTTTTTGTCAAAATTTGATCTGAAAAAACATCGCATAGACTCGGCGAATGCGACGTTTTTTCAGATCAAATTTTGACACTAAGACTCAATAATTATATATTCTGATTCATAGAATCTATAAAGGGATGTGTTATGCAAACAGTATATATGTTTTGGAATTTAAAATTAATGATCATTGTCTTAGAAATATGCAATGAAAAAACATCGCAAAACATAGAACTGTCAAAATATCTGACACGCTCTTAAGAGAACATATAATTATTGAGTCTAAGAGTCAAAATTTGATCTGAAAAAACATCGCATAGCCGAGTACTTTGCGATGTTTTTTTCAGATCAAATTTTGACACTTAGACTCAATAACTATTTATTCTGATTCATAGAATCTATAAAGGGATGTGTTATGCATAAAGTGGATGTTTTGGAATTTAAAATTAATGATCATTGTCTTCGAAATATGCAATGAAAAAATATCGCAAAACATAGAACTGTCAAAATATCTGACACGCTCTTAAGCGTTAATTATATTGGGCCCGAAGCGAATAGCATCGTCTAAGGTTGGTGTGAAAGCTCAACTTGACAGAAAAAAATTTTTTGTCAAGTTGAGCTGTGAGCTGCCAAGTGAATGCCATATTGCAAACCTGAGCTTTGCGAGCTTCTTTTGTTTATGCATACAAATTGAACGCTCCTCGATTATGCGATACGGCATTTATGCTTAACACGGCAGTATATTGGATACGGTGCGGTTTGTATGAAAGCTCAACTTGACAGAAATAAAATTTATTCTATCAAGTTGAGCTTTCAAACAAACCTTACGTGATTTATTTGCATCGCACCCAATATAACTACACCTTAGTAGCTGAAGCCAATTTACAGAGAGATTCTCTCACACGTTGCGGTGTTTTAATGTCACATGCAAAAATTTGGTAAATAAAATAAATAAAAAAAAAAACAAAAAAAAAACTCAAAAGTGTCATGCATTGAGATATGTTTCTTTATTGAAATAAAATGTAAACTTAGCAACTACTGTTAGTGTGTTAATGACTGAAGGCAATGCTAAAAAATTAAAAACAAATAAACGAGAAAATGTATGAGGAATTCATGCTTAATGCCTCATTCTACCATTTCCATGAAGGTGGACTAGCGTGCCAAGTAACATTAAGTTTTACCTTTGTGTCAAAATCAGCAAAATCCGCAAATCCGCCACCGCCGCTACCGAATCCTGATGATAAATCTGTTCGTGCTGGTCCCTACAGAAAAATAATGGACAAATCTCCGATCCATTTTCTTGTTCACTAATCTGTTGATGCACAAACCTGCAATGGTCTTGGCGGTGCTGGTCTTGGAGGAGGTTGCTTGGCCTTTTTCGCTTTTTCCGGTAGCGCTGGACTGGGTGACTCTGGTCTTGGTGGTGCTCTATGATTGCTCGGATTCGGACTTAGTATTTGACCAGCTGATGTTGGAGCATGCAGTATGGCAAATGGATCACTTCCGAAATCGTCTTTGTTTGGCTAAAAACACAAATTGTTCTCGTCACACATTCGCCCATTTAACTTTAGTTCTTACATCTGGTGTGACTGCTTGGACACCTCCTTGCTTGTCACCGAATGGATCGCTATCCCCTCGATTATTGGAAAATGAATTTCCGAATGAATCATCGAATCCAGATCGAGTGTTGAATCCACCATCGAATCCACTTCCACCAAATGGATCCGATGAAAATCCGTTTGATTTAAAGTTGTCACCGAAAGCGGAACCCGGTGGGCTAAATGCATCGACCTTTGACTCCTGAAGTACACAGAATAAAGTCGTCTACCGTGTCGAGGGTATGTGTGAAATTACCTCCTTAACTTCGAAAACGCTTTTCGCCTCTCGGAAATCGGGCTCTAATTTCAACGAATAATCGGACACGTACGACACATCGTTGGATTCAATAGCTGATTTACACATCGTTAACGCATCACTCATTTGTCGTTGACTTTCCTGTAACTGGGACACCATTGCTTTAACCTACGAAGAAAGAACACAAATTGCAAACCGAAAGCTTCACTTGCCCAAAACCAAAATCAATTTACTTGACTAATTTGAAGCTGCGTGTCTTGTAATTTGGTCGACAAACTTTGCAATTCTTTTATATTCGCGTCATATTCCTTTTCGAGTGTCGTCTCTTCGTCTTTTAGTTTTTGTAATTCACTTCGTCTTGAATCCAATTCTCCTTCTTGCTCTTTGATTGTGTCTTCTTGCTTCTGGCATTGTTCACGGATCTTGTTAACCTGAAAGTTTAACGAAATTTTCTTTGAAATTGGTGACATTGTTGACGTCAACACATTTTTTTCAACTTTTTTGTTTACTACAAAGCTAATCCAGATGGACGAAAAGCAATTTGTTCCCTTCACCAGAACATTCATTTGTTAACTTTCAAGTTTTCAGTTTGTTGACAGATTTCGAATTAGCGAAAGAAAACCGACGGCCCTGCGTAACTCTGAAAGCTAAATCAATATGCTAAGTCCGAAAACGAATCCCTTCTGGTGGCGTGGTGGTTATATTGGGGATGTTCTAGGGAAATAAAGGAAAAGAAGTCACCGGTTCAAGAATCGGAGGAACATTTAAGATTTTACTTTACTGCCCGTCATAAAGGAAAAAACTTAGAGAAAATCAGCGAAGATTTTCGACGAGATTCGCCGAAAAAAATCAAATCAGCGAAAAAATTAAACAAAACAATCGCCAAGGATAATTTGATTTTTTCGGCGAAATTTGTTGAAAATCTTCGCTAATTTTCTCTATGTTTTTTTTTCCTTGTGGCGGCAGAATAGAAGGAATTAAATACAACTACGCCTTAGCTAGTGCCTTAGCTAACAATCGCTATACTTCGCTAAATTCAACATTAGTTTCTTTAGTCGCTAATTACGTTAATACTCTAAGTCGGTCGTCATCTCATTTTTCTTTGGAGGACATGCCTGGAAATGTTCACCTTTGCTTCGTCTTTACGTCTATATCAGAGACGAAATCCTGTAGAGATACCCGCTCCACGAGAAGCAACATGCATATCAAGCAGGCAAATCGACGGACTCGACTCTGCATGCCCTTGTAGCGAAGATAGAAAGGTCATTCGAATTCGATGAGATTGTCCTTGGATGTTTTATGGACATTGAAGGTGCATTTGACAACACCGGCTTCGATGTCTTTCAGCAAGCGCTGGAAGAGAGAGACGTAGCACCGGTAGTAACGATGTGGATCGGTTACATGCTCAGAAGTAGGACCGTGGAGGCCAATGTATGCGGCCACAAGTCTGGTTTTTGGGTATCGAAAGGGTGTCCGCAAGGGGGGATACTCTCACCGTTGCTATGGTGCATGGTCGTGGACTCCCTGATCAAAAAGTTGAATGAGGGAGGCGTTCATGCGCAGGGCTATTCGGACGACTTGACTATTTTAGTCAGGGGTAAGTTCGAAAGTACCCTGGGAGATCGCTTGAGGAGTTCGCTAATAGTGGAGAAATGGTGCCTGGAGAAAGGCTTGAAGGTTAACCCCGATAAAACGGACATTGTGCTTTTCAGTGGAAGGCGCACAGGACACGGTTTGGTTGGGAACTTCAAGCTCTTCGGGAAGGATATTGTACCCAGCCCGAAAGTAAAGTATTTAGGGGTTATTCTCGACCAAAAGCTCAACTGAATCGAGCATGTCAAAGACAAAGCACAGAAAGCAGTATCCGCTTTCTGGATCTGTCGGAAGGCTTTTGGAAGGGACTGGGGAATACCGTCTAGAGCCATATTGTGGATCTATGAGACGGTGGTCAGACCTATGTTGAGTCATGGCTGCTTAGTGGTCAAGGCTCAACGTAGAGTGTGCGAGGAGGGTGTTAAATGAAGTTCAGAGGCTCGTGTGCATTTGTGTCACTGGAGCTATGAAAACTACGGCCACAGCAGCCATGGAAGCGCTCATTGCGCTATCACCCATCCATCGCCTCGGCAGATAGGCTGAAGCAAAATGGCCTCTGGATGAGGAATTTCGAGTCTGGCCATGGGAAGTTCCTGAAAGTGATTAACGACAGGGTCTTCCATATGCCCAGGGATCGCGTAGTTCCACAGATTGACTTCTTGAGGCGATATCAGATCGTTATACCGGAGAGGGTGGATTGGCTAGGAAACTGGGCGACCTTCCGGCTGATGGACTGGTGAGCTTCACTGATGGGTCGAAAACTGAGGAAGGAGCGGGAGCCGGGATCGATTCACAAGATTCGGCGAACTGTGACAGTTTTCCACTTAGGAAATCTGGCAAACGTCTTCCAAGCTGAGACGTTTGCGATGTTGATGGGGGTGACAAAGTTAGCGACCATCTGCTCAGACAGTGAGTCAATGATTAAGGCGCTCGCTTCGCCCGTGACGACGTCAAGACTGGTTGGAGAGCTGAAAGGGACCCTAAACCGATTGGGAGTTGGAAATCAGATCACGATTGCCTGGATCCCTGGTCACACCGGTGTAGACGGTAATGAGAGGGCAGACGATCTGGCCAGACAGGGTTCAGCATCTGCGACAGGGGGTCCAGAACCCCATATCCCTATTCCGCATTCTTTGTGCGAAAGGGCTGTGGAAGACTGGGTGCGGACTGAGTCCGCAAAGAGTTGGCGCGCCTACTGCGGAGGAGAGCACACGAAGCTCTTCTTCCCAGCGCCCGACGAGAAGTGGGCCAAAGAGCTTCTCAGACTGGACCGTAATGGCATTAGGAGAGTAGTGGGAGCCATTACGGGTCACTGTGGGTTGAACAAGCACTTGGCCAAAATGACCATCTTGGCTGATCCAAGATGTAATTGCGGCCTAGAGGAGGAAACGGGCGTCCACATAATGTGTGAATGCTCGAAGTTTCTCCGTGCTAAGGAGCATGACACTGGGTGGATATGTGATTCAACCCTCCTATGTCCCAAGCCCAAAAAATTGTTCCGGGGAAATGATCGAAAAGTTTTTCTTGTCGGGAAAAATTCGCGACTCAAAGTGAAATGATGAAGTAAAACATAATCAAAGACCCGTTGTAGGTATCAAAATAGAAGTACGTATTATGACATCGTTGACCGAAATTTTCTCCCCTGCATCATATCACAAGCAGAACCAACGTAGTTTCTCCAAAAAATCTTGAAACTACTTTCTCTAAAATGTAATTCTCACTAACTTTGTCTTTGGAAGCAACTTTCTAACTGCCATAGTTTTAGAGATATGAGTCATACCTCCCAACTCATTTTTCCCTGAAACACTTATTCTCCAAAATTTTATTTTCTACTACTTTGCCTTTGACAGTAAATCTCCATACTGCATAGTTGAGCAAATATAGACGAAAAACAGTATATGGCCAAGAAACTCAATTTCGCCCGTTCCATTGATTACAGTGCCAAGACTACTCACCCGATTTCGACAAAAAAAAATTTCCCAGCTTTGTGAGATCAAATGGGTGACGGGCATTTTCCCACAGACCCATTTTCCCACAGGGAATTATCCCACAGACTGAAAAATATTGGAAATAGGAATTATCGCCCAGGGAATTATCGCCCAGGGAATTATCGCCTAGACAAAAAGGAATTATCACCCAGGAATTATCGCCTAGTCAAATGAGAATTATCACCCAGGAATTATCGCCCAGACAAAAAGGAATTATTACCCAGGGAATTATCGCCTAGATTAAAAGGAATTATCACCCGGGGAATTATCGCCCAGTCAAATGAGAATTATCACTCGGGGAATTATTACCCAGGAATTATCGCCCAGACAAAAAGGAATTATCACCCAGGGAATTATTGCCTAGACAAAAAGGAATTATGACCCAGGGAATTATTACACAGGAATCTTCGCCCAGACAAAAAGGAATTATCACCCAGAGAATTATCGCCCAGTCAAAAAGGAATTATCACCCGGGGAATTATCTCGCCCAGGAATTATCGCCTAGACAAAAAGTAATTATCACCCAGGGAATTATCGCTCAGGAATGGTCTCCCTGACAAAAAGGAATTATCAATCGGGGAATTATCGTTCAGAAATTATCGCCCAGTCAAATGAGAATTATCACCCGGGGAATTATCGCCCAAGAATTATCACCCAGTCAAAAAGGAATTACCACCCAGGGCATTATCGCCTAGACAAAAAGCAATTATCGTCCGGGGAATTATCACCCGGGGAATTATCGCCCAGGAATTATCGCTCAGTCAAATGAGAATTATCAATCGGGAAATTATTACCCAGGAATTATCGCCCAGTCAAAAAGGAATTATCACCCAGGGAATTATCGCCCAGACAAAAAGGAATTATCACCCGGGGAATTATCGTTCAGGAATTATCACCCAGGAATTATCGCCCAGACAAAAAGGAATTATCACCCAGGGAATTATTGCCTAGACAAAAAGGAATTATCGTTCAGGAATTATCGCCCAGTCAAATGAGAATTATCACTCGGGGAATTATCACCCAGGAATTATCGCCCAGACAAAAAGGAATTATCACCCAGACAAACAGGAATTATCACCGGGGAATTATCGCCCAGACAAAAAGGAATTATCACCCGGGAAATTATCGCCCAGGAATTATACCTTGGTAGAAAGTTTAGTAATTTACATCAAATACAAGAGAAAATTACGAAAGAATCATTATATCAAAGTCACTACTGCTTAAATGAAGGCGTTGCTCCCCTATCCAATCAAATGGCGCTGTCAGCGGAGGGGAGTGCCGAAGGCACTCGCTGATAGTGCGGGAGACCGCTCGCGGTGGGACCGCACAAAAATTTTCGGAAAAGTTTTACTTCCTTCCCCTACTGCTAAGAAGAAGGCGTTCCTAACACTCCCCTATCCAATCAAATGGCGCTGCCAGCGGAATGAAGTGCCAAAGGTTGGACCGCACGAAAACTTGCGAAAAAATTTTACTTCTTTCCCATACTACCGATAGTTCAGGACATTACTTGCGGTTGGTCCGCATAAAGAATTTGTAAAAAATTTAAATAAAAAACATCCATCCGGGGGATAATTCCTGGGCGATAATTCCCTGGGTCACAATTCCTATTTGTCTGGGCGATAATTCCTGGGTGATAATTCTCATTCATTTCAGTCTGGGGGAAAATGCATGTCGCCGGCCACGAAACTCAATTTCGTCCGTTCCGTTGGTCACAGTGCCCAGACCACTGACCCGATTACGACAAAAAAAAATCCCAGTTTTGTGAGATCAAATGCTTTAATTTGACACCAAAATGAACAATTTCCGTACTTCCTGAGATATTTACGAAAAAGTTTTTGGACACTTCTTCGACCATAATCTCCGGAACTTCTTGACCGATTTTGCCCATCCTCGAACTTGAATTTTGGGACTCACGTACCTTTCAGGGAAAAAAGCTAAGGTTGACGGCCGAACCGTTTAAAAAGAAGTTGAGACGGACATACGAACATTACTGATTCGTCATCTCTAGACGATAATAGATGCCCCCCCCCCCAACTCCCGCCACGATCTACCCCATGTCACAATAAAATTGATTGTAGTAAACGTATAGGACCTTTGTACTTCGTTCAAGTCCAATGAAACATTTTAGTGAAGATATGCGAAGTGGCTGGGTCAAACTCACGTCAATGCGGAGATTTTAAAGGGTGATGACTTCTGTTTTTTATACAAATCAGAGACTCGATCAGTCCTATGTTTTTAAAAAACTTGCAGACAAGCGTCTAACTTTTACTACATCGCAATCAAGATGATGTTCGTTCGATAATCTGTAGTTTTTTAGTTTCTCAAAAACACACCAGCACTTAACAGCATACAAAGCCTCCACTAACACAAACTTGTTTTTTCAAAGATGTTCTTGGATGCGTCAGCAGTTGGCACCACTGTGGCAGATAGAATACGCCTGTTAAATGAGAATTCTGAAAAGAGCGAAAATTCACTGCATTTCTGACAGATTGGTCGTATACGATCCGTGGTTTTTATTCAAGATGCGCGCGCATTCTATAGGGCACAGTGGTGCCAATTTATTTCATTTTTGCACGTCAAAGACCACGTTAACTCTGCCATCACAACGAACGAAACTTAGCGAAAATCAGCGAAGATTTTCAACAAAATTCGCCGAAAAAATTCAATTTAGCGACAAAATTAAACAAAAGATTCTCGGAGCTCTTGTCGCTAATTTGATTTTTTTCGGAAAAATTCGTTGAAAATTCGCTGATTTTCTCTAAGTTTTTCTTCATTATGACAGCAGATATGAAGTTGAAGTTTAAAAAAAACATCTCTATTTTGAAGCTAAGCAAAGATTTGACATTTTACGCGATGTTATTTTGACACTTTGTATTTTAGACGAGAAAAGCACTCAAAATAATTACAGATCTACAAATCGCCATGGAATTCAATTGTTCAAGCGCACACATGTAAGTATTTTGAGCATCAGCTATGTATGTTTATCAATAACGAAATGAAACAAAAATCCAGCAAATAATGATATTTGGATAGATTTACAACACAAACATTTAGTTTTTCTTTAGTTTGTCCAAAAAGGTAACACCGAAACCATTGTTTTTCACACGTTCACAAACAAAAACTAACAACAAAAATGAAATAAAGAAAAAATGTTACTTTTATACGAACCTCTTCTTTGGTCACTCTAATATTAAGTATAACACTACTCACTTCGGCATCAATGCCATGCCGCTGTTACGATCAATCGAGTAAATAAATTTTTCACATTAAAAAACCACAAATGATGATGTCGTTGTAAATCAATCCAAACGAAATCACAGCACAATTTTTTTTTTATTTTTAACAGAGAAAAAGAAGAAACAAATAAAAAATGACAAAATGTCGATGAAAATAAAAAATAAATTACAAAATGTACAAAAAATAAAATAAATAAATAAATAAATAAAAACTCAAGAGCGTGTCGTAGAAAGAGAGCTTTTCGGAATGCTAGGGCTGACAAAAATTGGATGCTAAAATACTTTCTATACTTTCTATGGAAATATTTTTCTAACTTTTAAGGATTTCTTCAAAACAGACATGAGAGCCGTCGAGCTTTAACCGCCGTTCAAGCTACCATAGACACCAGCCGAACTTCGCCTCGGAAGTTAGCTTAAGCCATCTCGAAGTCGCACTATTTTTGACAGAAACAAAATAAATTTTTTCAATTTAAAAAAAAATATTTTGTTAAGAGCACGTCATGTGAAATGTCAGTTTTGTTTTTGCGATGTTTTTCTATCGCACTTTTCGATGATAAAAATCTCTTTTTTACAATTCTGTCTCATACATTCTCTGTAGATCAGATTTCTGTAAATGATGGACGATTTCGAACTTAAAATACTTGTTTCTTTATCTCTACATTTTCTTCGTAAAAAAACATCGCATTCAAGTTTGGAATGCGATGTTTTTTAGAGTAAAAAAAGTAAAGAAATTACCATTTTCAACTCTGAAACGTTAAGCATTTACAGAATAATAGAATTTGAAAAAAGAGACTTTTATCATCGAAAAGTACGATAGAAAAACATCGCAAAATCAAAACTGACTGCGAGGTTTTTTAGAGCAGAATCCGGCGTAGATAACAAATTATTCAAAATTATAGTTCATGCACTTTTACACTAATAATAGATGAATCGGAAATCAAAAAGTTTGAGTAGGAAGGTCGAAAGTTGTTCTGAAAAATCATAACATTCATAGCAATCACAGCAACTTCATTTGCGATGTTATTTCAGAGCAAATTTGTATCTTCATACTTAAACACTTTGAATTCTGATTCATCTATTATTTTCGTAAGAGTCATCCTCTCACAG
This sequence comes from Pseudolycoriella hygida, assembly GCA_029228625.1. Lineage (NCBI taxonomy): Eukaryota > Metazoa > Arthropoda > Insecta > Diptera > Sciaridae > Pseudolycoriella > Pseudolycoriella hygida. The sequence continues at coordinate 142,936,687 of CM055404.1, forward strand.
CACATCAGCTATAATATTGAATAGTTTGTTATTTACGCAGGATTCTGTTCGAAAAAACATCGCAAATTTGACAGTTCACATTTTTTCGAATTGCTCTTAATGAAAAACCAGTGGCGTTACAGAGTTTCGCATTGTTAGCTGCAAAAAACCATTTTTTTTTTCGCAACTGCAGCTAACTTCACGTTGAATATTACTTGCAAAGATCAAAACTGTCACGTCCCTGAATTCAACTCAAAGTTACGAATTTCAAGCCGAGTTTTAGCCACCGCGCCGCTGATATTTTGCAGACGGCGCTCATTTTCGCTCCAAAGGTAGGATTTTCTAAACATCAAATCTGTGCGGCGGTGGGAAGTGGTGAATTTCTCTATTGACTTCCTTTTGTTAAATTTGACATGTTCTGAATGTTAAATGTTGAAGGATTTTCAAAAGAATATCCATGAAATTAAAGGGAAATGGTGTTCACCCGCTTGAGCGAATGCTATTTCTTAGGCTTTATTCGCACGAAAAAAAGTTAAAGTTAATGATTTAAAAAAAAAAAAATTCTTTATTCAATATCAAAATGGATGTTTTGACGTGGTTCTTTGACACAATTGTAATAGTATTAATCAAAATAAGTATCGTGTTGAACTTGATACTCTTCAAAAACGAAATCACATAGGGTAAACTGTTCTAGATATTGGAAAAGTTTTTGATTTTGGATAAATTTGATGTGAGTTTGATATATGGGTCAGAAATCGAAGAATATCTCCTCGGTATTTTCCCGTTATCCACGGTTAGTAAACTCGTTTCAATATTTTTATGAACTTTTTACTTCTGCGCAGGTTTTTGCGGTGTTAATAACCTGCGCAGAAATAAAAAGTTCATAAAAATGTTGTAACTTCAAATCCTCCTGAATTGAAAGCTTTTTTTAGTTTTCGCTAATGTTTCACGGGAAAGATTTTATATGGCAGAACACTAACTATTTACTTAGAGAACACTTGTAAGATTTCTGACCCATGACCATTTAGAATGACATTTTGGACATAGTAAAAGAGCGAACGGGTTAACGGGTAACGCGCTAGCTCTCCACCAAGAATATCCGGGTTCAATCCTGGTGGGGACAAATTCTGTTTAGGATTTTCCTTCAATTTTTGTACGAAAGTGACGTTCCTAGGCACACCCAGGCTTCATAATTTGGGTAGTTGTGAATTTGGTGCCGCAACGAATCGTGCATAGAAGAATGACATATGTGAAGTCACCCATATTGAATGAATTCTGTGTACAAATATCTGAATCTGACTTTAGGCGGAGATATTGATATTAATTTTATTGTCTACTTTTTTCAAGCCGATATGGAAAAAGAGTAGTTACGATCATGGTTGGGTTAGCGTCGCTAAACACTAGCGTCGCTTCTAGCGCCGCTGCTAGCGCCGCTAATAGCGACGCTAAAATTCAAGACTGCTCGCTAGTAGCGATTAGCGCTCGCTAAAATCTGATTAACGAACATTTTTCGCTAATCGCTGATAGATTCGCTAAAATATGGAGCTGTTCATCACAAGCCATCAGTCTATTTTCGACCGAATGCCAGTTTTTCAAAAAATTTTGGAGTTTTTTCTATTTCAGATTTTGGATTATTAGCGAAAAATTAGCGACCGCTACTAGCGGCCGCTACTAGCGGCCGCTACTAGCGCGCTAGTTTTTTTTAGACTAGCGAATCAGTCAGCGACGCTAGTATTTTTTGAAACTAGCGTTAGCGTTAGCGTCGCTAAAACAAATGACTAGCGAGCACAACCTTGGTTACGATATAGATAGATATATATGTAATTAGCACCAGAAGAAATCCTAATGGTAAAATGCTAGCTACCGTTAGGCGTGGTTCGGAATTCACGTCAAGAATGTGGTCTGAAAGAAAATCCTCAAAGGATTTTTTTGGATTTTCAATGATTTTTTATCGTTTTCTTTAATATTCAAGGATTTTCTTTATCATTTTCTGAGGATTTTCTAGCATTCTTACACGATTTTTAGGGATTTTCTTTTGATTTACAAGGATTTTCTTTGACTTACAAGTATCTTTGATTTTCAAGGATTTCCTTTGATTTCCAAGGATTTTCAATGAATTTGATTTTCAATTGATTTTCTTTTGAGTGCATCTATGTTTATCTGCTTCTCGACGAAATTATCTCTAAGAAGAATCCATATGAGCAAAAAGCTCATAAAAAATTGCGGAACTATTCTGCCCTACAATGCATAAAAAACTTAGCGACGTAATCAGATGAGAGATCTGCCATACAAAGAATAAAAAACACAGCGAGGAGAATTTGATAACGTCGCTAAGTTTTTTATGCATTGTAAGGCAGAGATTTTCATATTATTTTCTCTCTCACTTTCTCCTCGCTTGGTTTTTTATGCTTTGTGTGGCAGTATTAAATACAATGATCTCGCTAAGGTGCAAGCTGCCGTGAATCTTTTCACGACTCACCAGTGAATCTTATGGGACCGAAGTTGTACGAGCTCAACTTAAGAACACCTAGCAAAAATGTGAACTCCGCACTACGAATAGTTACGGGTGCTGTAGACCCAACGGAAGTCGTATGGCTTGACATATTGAGCAACATAGCACCTCCCTTCATCCTTCGGCAAGAAGCGGCCTTGAGGGAGTGCATTAAGATTGAAATGGATGATGAACTTCTAATCTTCAAGGACATCGAATTAGCCCCAGCTTTCTCGCGACTGAGATCGAGATGTCCATTCTGGACTTTTTATCGCCAGAAAGACGAACTGGGAGACATAAAGGCAAGATGGAGGAAATGGTGGCAAGAAGCTATAGTCGCAAATAGACATCTAATCAATGACCTATAGAAGAAGTAAAAGGCTGTGAACTTCCAAGGAAAATCTGGTTAAGACTAAATCGCTTTCGAAAGGGACGAGGCTGTTGCGCATTTTTTATGCATCGTTGGAAATTCGCCGACTCACCCATATGCCAATGCGGTGACAATGGATCATATTCTGAGCCAATGCACGATCCATCGCTTCATGGGAGACATCAGCGAACAAATGAGGCAACAGACAACGCAATTGAATGGCTAATGGATTTGAAAGTGGATTACTTATGTTAACGTACAATAATTTCTGGATGTATTTTGAATTTCGTATATTGTAACCTAATTTCTTAAAGTCATTGGAATAAATAAATTTCAGAGCTTTTGTAACTGGAGAAGGAAAACGTTTTGAATAAGATGCTGAATGCGTCACCCTTTTCTGATTTCACAACTTTTGTAAGCACATAAAGACTTGCGTCACACCTCCTCAGTAAAAGTTTTTTGTGCGGATAAGCTTTTCGACGACTTTTGGCACGAATATTTACCTCTGTCTAAATGGACCATGGCTATTTCGACAAAAGTGACGTAAAATATTATTTTAAACAAAAAGCCGAAAAAATGCACCAATTTTTTTATAAAATTAATTAAAGTAATAAATGAAAGGAGCAGTTCAGTTCGTACAGCCGCCGAAATCGAAAAAAATGAGCGAAGGCGGACACTTAAATGGAATTTCAAATCACAATGTAACTATTTATAACCCTAAAAATTGTATGGTTTTTGATTTCCAGCGTAAAGACGGCTCATAACATAGTAAATAATATTCGATAGTACATTCGACCTCCGTCAGTTCGTTTGCGGCTGTCAAATGGGGCAAAAATTTTGTAATTAGACCCGTAAGAAGAACGAAGTTCTTCGAAAAGGGGTCTTATGCGTTTACCACGACGTTTGTCGAATTTCGACCCGGGAGTAGGGGAGAGCACCGATCATGGTCCTTAGATGACGTATCAACAATAAAAAAAATGTCCGTCCGTGCGTCCGTCTGTCAACACGATAACTCGAGTAAAACTCAACCAATTTTCAAAAACATTTTTTTCCCTGAAAGGTAATCAAAAAATCTTTTTTGGGATTGAATCTGGGCTTTGTCGGCCTAAGAGCCACCAAGCAAAGGCCGTTTAAGTGATTGGTCTTTTGTACATAACTCCAGTAAATCTTTTCTGATTTTCAATTTTTTTTTTGTTTGAAAGACCTGGGCATAGCCGACAATTTATGGAAGAAAGTTTTTTGAATTTGGGTCCTTGGACTTAGCTAGGGCACTAAAATCGAGTCTCTGCTAGGGCTCTATGTGTTTTTCGTACATAACTCGAGTAAATTTTTTCTGATTTTCAAAAATTTTTTTTGTTTGAAAGATCTAGGCATGACCGACAGTTTATAGAAGAAACTTTTGCCTGTGCTTACGGCTCAAGTGGGCCAGATCGGTCCTAAAGTCGACCCTAACCAAAAAAAATATTTTTTGCAATGTTGCAGAGAAAGTTGCGAGAAACATTTTTGGCTATGGAATTGTGTGTCCGAGGCCTCTACTTAGGGCCCCAAAAAAATGGTATTTTCTATGTTGTTGAGAAAATTGAGTAGAACATTTTTCTATATTTGGTGGTCAATTTTGTGCTTTCGGAAAGGTTTTTTTTACACCGTTTCTTCGGACGGGTTTTCCAATATTGCCCTCTCGGAAATTTCCAATACAAATTAATACGAACGCAGTTTCATACACTAAAGAGTTAAGGCAATATTTACTTAAAAACGTTCGAGTCTCTTCGTAACATCAACTCTGTTTGCCGCATCTATTCTGATACGTACAGGTCCCTTCATATGTTTAGACCCGTACGAAGAACGTAGGTCTGATGCGTTTACTACTACGTTTGTTACATTGCGAATTCGAAGCCGGGAGTAAGGGGGAAACTTTTTGCCTCCAGATGACAAATCAGCGAAAAAAACAATGTCTGTCTGTCTGTCCGTCAACACGATAACTTGAGTAAATCTTGACCGATTTTCATAATTTTTTTTTTGTTTGAAAGATCTGGGCATGGCCGACAATTTATAGAAGAATTTTTGCTTGTGCTTAGGGCTCAAGTGGGCCTCATGTCGGTCCTAAGGTCAGCCCTAACATAAAAAAATGTTTTTTGCTATGTTGCAGAGCAAATTGAGGGAAACATTTTTGTCTATGGACGTATGTATCCGAGGCCTCTACTTAAGGCCCTAGGTCAGTACTAAGGTCGGCCCTAGCCCAAAAAATAGTTTTTTGCTATGTTGTAGACAAAATTGAGGAGAAGATTTTTCTCTATTTGGAGGTCAATTTTGTGCGTTCGGAGAATTTTTTTACACCGTTACTTCGGACGGGTTTTTCAATACAGTCTAATGTGAACGCAATATTTACTTAAATACGTTCCAGTTTTTTCGTACCATCAACTTTGTTTTCGGACGGGTTTTTCAAAATTGCCCTACGGGCAATTTCCAATACAGTCTAATGTGAACGCAATATTTACTTAAATACGTTCCAGTCTTTTCGTAACATCAACTCTGTTTGCCGCATTTATTCTGATACGTACAGGTCCCTTCATATGTTTTTTTTTTTTTCAAGAAAAACAACAAAATAAAAAAAACGGTACGTTTTGAAGGTATGCCGTAGAATAATTTATTGCTTACAATTACGTTTTACGTCTGTTAAAATTAACTTGTGAAAATAGCCATGGACCATTGTTATTAATTATGTGAATAAAGTCCAAAAAATATTATTGGCCCGCGAGACTTTTGTCTGATACAACATTATTTTGCGCGGGCAAATAAAACCTAAGAAATATTATTCGCCCGCGCGAGCGAATAAAGCCTACGAAATAGTATTCACGTGAGTGGGCGAGGATTTTCTTAATATTTTGAAGAATTCTACCAAAGGATTTTCCTGGGTTTTCTTGAAAGGTTTTTTAAGGGGAATGAAACCAATCGTACGTAAGAAGTATTTAGTCGTCAACCTTCTTCTCATGTTCCTTTTAGGCTTTAAAAATGGTGGTAAATGCGTAAAAATCTACTGTGCGTTCGGCCCAAAGAAAAAACAGAGTTGTGAATTGAGCGAGACATTAATTGAGTTGGCATAAGATGTTGTTGGAAGAGGATCGAGAGGAGAAAAAGTTCTCAAATTCACCAACTAAATGAAGAAAGACCAGCAACGTTTTGGAAGAAATCGATTGGACTATTCCGGTACTGCCGACTCAATGTTTTGACAATGTTATAGTCTGGGAAAGATGCCTTTCGGAGCACTCCCATACGTCTTCACTGACGCATTGCTCGAAAAATAGTATTCTTTGGGCATTTCTAGCTGCAAAAAGCTAACGAAATTTGAACTTTGATCTTGAAAGAAGTAAATAAGAGCTGAGCTATCGCAAAGAACTGTCTCATTCTATCTACTACGCGCCTTTTGAACTCGAAACAATTAATCACAAGATCACATACTAAACCTAGTTACTCACCTGATTTTTCAAATCATCAAGCCTCTTCTGTGCTTCGCCCTTCTGACTTTCCAATTGTTTGAGTGTTGCAGCTAAAGTGTCGAGTTCGCTCTGTTGAAATTATTATAAAATAGAAAATTCTTGTCATAGAGATCGGGCTAAAAAGCGGCGTAACAATTAACCCTTGGATTAGTGAATTGGCGAAGGAAAACCTACAAAACGAAGCAAATTTTCTTCTTCCTTCAGTGAAATCCGAAATGAAGATTTTAAAGAATTTTTAACGGGATTTTACACAAAATTCACCATTCACTCTTCACTATGAAAGACGCAAGTCAGTTGGTAACTAACTGCTTCTTCGCACCAAGGGATCACTAGTACTTGCCGATAAAACAAATAGAAAACCAACCTGTAAGCTGCGAACTTCTCCACTTTTAATACGAAAATCGGCCTCCTTTTGCGCGACCTCTGTTTCGAGTAAACGTCTCTCTCTTAACAATTCTTCGATATCTTTTGAAATCATTTCCAACTCGGGATTCGAGTACGTAGGCGGTGGTGGCTCTGCTTGTATCAATAAACTGCTATCGAGGCCAGATATTCCACCCATTAGATCAGCCGTTCTTTGACTAGGAGGCACCATGTTTGGCGCCAAACAATCCGGTGGCTCGATTCCATTCCGTTTACGATCAACCATCCACATAGCCAACGCGAACTGTTCGCTGGTCAATTTCCCCGATTGGCTGCAGTCGCACAGGGCCCAGATCTTTGCCAAACAAAGTTGTGGAATTCCGGATTGCAGGAACACGTCTTTCACTTCCATACCCGACACCAGACCGTCATGATCAAGATCGCAGTTTTTGAACATTTGACCGAAACGTTTTTGATCGCCCACATCAACCACCCAATCAACAGCTGGTGGTGAGGTTGTCAGCAAGTCAACTTCAGTGGATATCAATGGCGCAACGTTTGGTAAAGCTGGTACAGTTGGTGGTATACGAGTCATTTTGGGAATAGAAGATGGTAATGGGGGAACTGGTGGCGGTGCAATGTTGCTTGGAAAATTGGCAACAAAGCCGCCATCGCTCAAGTCGTTATTTGGTCGCTTTATTTCTAAATTGGCTCGCTGTAGTTCAATTGGTAGAGTTGACGGAATCGCTTTTTTCGCCAATGCTTGATACACCAAATGCATTGCCTAACGGGAAAAGCATTTGTTATATCGAATGTTTGGCTCTTCTTCCGCACACAAAATACTTACAACTATGAATTCGATTTCGTCTAAGCTGCCGTCTTTGTCCTGGTCGCCTGAATATCAAATACACAACTTATTGATTCTGTCGACAAATGTTCGTTTAAGTTACTCACTTAAATCCCAAATGCGGCTTAACGTGTCCAATGGCAACTTCGAGTCCATGAGAAGACCACGAACTGTGTTTCCGGGTATTAAGCCATCAGTTGGTTTGAGTGTGTTAAATAGTTCCTCGAACTTAACACGATCTGAAGCCTTAATCGACCAATCGCCTCCATGTGGCGTCACTGTTTGAATTTTTGGTGGCTGAATTTTTGGTATTTCTCCCTATCAACAAAAAAATTCGTAAATCACTGGATTTGTACAAGGGTCATGAACTGTGAAAACTGGCAACAGCGCAACCCCCGAACGTGTAGTACGATTCATTGTGGTACTTAAGGGGACATATGACGTCACACTTGCTATAAAATCCAAAAAGTTTATAGCTGCAAACTGGTCAGAGATTTTGGTTATAGTACTCCGGCTACCCCCCCAAACACACCCCCTATTTGGGGGTGTAGCCAGAGTTCTATAAACAAAATTTGCTGTTCTGACTGAGTTATGACCTTTTTATGGATAACAATGTTTTATAGCAAGTGTGACGTTATATGTGTGCGACCCCTAAAGCTCTAGATTTTTGAATACATTGTGCATTACACTTCGAACGCTCGTCTTGTTCCTTAGACCCTTAGCCCCTTATTAGCTACGGCCGCGGCCCGTAGTAGTAAAACGTTGCTATCTTAGTGTTGAAACATTTTTGACGTAAGTTTTAAGGTCTTAAAGATTATAGGAAAATGTAAGAAAAAGTCTGATTTTCTATGTCTAGTACGCCATCGTACATACAAGTAGGCGAACGAATGCTTCTATCGTATGATTTGTTCGGAGAATGTGTATAGAAATCTGTCAAAAGTGGAGTGGGATTCTTGACTTTTCAAAAAGTCAGACTTTTTCAGACATTTTCCTATAATCTTTAGTTATTATGTAGTAATTTTAGTGAGACCTTTAGATTTAGATTTATCAGTTTGGGACAATCATATTCGTGATCTTGAAACACAGATCTGTCGATCCTTTGTTTCCTTTCCGGTTATCATTTAAATAATGGCAACATTCCTGCCGCCGGCCGTTAGGAATCTGTCCAGGGTGACAGGTCACAATGCAGCAACCTATGAAGATTGCACTACAAAGTCTGCTAGGACTCTGCGTCTCAGTTGAAGGAACCTAGGGCAATCACATATCAGGTGTATGCCAGTCTCCTCCTCCAATTCACAGGGACATCTGGGAGTCGCCGAGAGCCTCAAATTGGTTTTTTTTAAAGGGTGGGGAAATCTTCATAGACACCCGGTCCTCCCGGACCAAGGTAGTGTTGGATTCCATTCTTCAATAACCTACCAACTAAAACCCCCTTCCTTAGTCTTCGTGCTCTCTTCTCCCCCGCCTCACGGCATTACTTCGGAGAGGGGCTGCGCTTTCGCACCTACTCAACTTGTGTAGGTGTCGATTCAGCCTACAATGTCCGATAATCGCTCCTACCACCCCTAATGCTAGTCCGGTCCATCCAAAGGAAGTCTTTGGCCCACTTCTCGTTGAGTTTCGGGAAAAATCGTTTCGTGTGAATTTCATACGCCTTCCAGCGTTCCGCGTGTTTTCGTTCCACCCAGTCCTTTAGCGCTTTAATACACAGCGATTGGGGTACCGACAAGCGCGGTTCAAGTCCACTCGTCGGAGTTGTAGATTCTGCTTCTGCTAGCTAATCTGCTCTCTCGTTCCCTTCCACGCCAGAGTGTCTAGGTACCAAGACAAGACTGATCCGATTGTTCAAACCCATTGGGTTCAGGTAGTCTTTACAGTCTTTCGCAAGCGTGAAAGTCGTGATTGGTGACACGAGTGTCCTAATCGCTTCCTTACTGTCGAAACATACAAGGAATTCTTTCCCATGCATTCCAGCAGGTAGTACTTCGTGCGCCCCCATTAGCGCTCCAAAGATTTCTGCCTGTGGAACGTTAGCAAATCCGCCCAAATGGAAAGATTTGCCTTCTCCGATACAACCCGGCTCCTACTCCGTCTAAAGTGTTAGATCTATCAGTGAATCTGATTATACCACTTACGGGGAGATAAGTAGGCCAGTTCTCCAGCCAGTCTTCCCTAGCTGGATACTTGGCGTAAAATCGCCTCTTGATGTTGGTTACCGGTCCCATCCCATCCTTGGGCAAAAATCGGGTCTGAAACCACGTTACATATTTTGCTATGTCCAGTTCGTAAATTCGGTGTCCACAAGCCGTTTTGCGCTTGTTTGCCGTAGCGAAAACCCTAGCTTGGAATATCAGGTCTACAGGTGTCACATTCAGCAGTGTCTCCATTGCTGCGGTGGCTGTAATTTTCATAGCTCCAGTAATGCAAATACTTACTAGCCTTTGAATTTCACTCAAATCTTTCCTCGCCTTATCGACGTTGAGCCTTGGCCACCACACAACCGAGCCGTGGCACATCTTGGGCCTTATAACAGCGTCATACAACCACAGAATGGCTTTTGGCGCCAGACCCCAATTTCTTCCAAAGGAGTTTTTGTAGGTCCAAAAAGCCGATAGAGCCTTCTTAATTTTGTCTGCGACGTGATCAATCCAGTTTAGTTTGATGTCCAGTGTAATCCCGAGAACTGTGTTGAGAGTTCCAAGTTCACATTAAAAATCCTGCTTTTACCCATAAGGCTTGATGCTGTTGGTCTTCTACTCAATAAAACTAGATCTGTCTTATTTTGGGACCACCTTCAGACCACCAATTTTCAACTATTTTCACTGCAACTCTGAGACGATCTCCTAGCGTGCTTTCAAACATTCCTCTGGCTAGAATCGTCAGGGCATTTGAATAGCCCTGCACGTAGATTCTCTCTTCATTCAGTTTCCCTATAAGAGAATCACAACAAAAATCTCTTAAAAGGTAACGTGTGACGCAGTCCGTAAGTCCGCTTCCAAAATTAATGATATGGTGACGCTATCACAGATAATACGCAGAAGTTTGTTCAAAGTTTTAATTTCCTGTAAAAATTACAGCGCTTTTTTTAAAACAAAATTACGTTAAGTGCTAAAAAAATTGTGTAACAAATGCCGGACCCACCAGCGGAATAATTTTTCAACATTTTCAGTTTTTACACGCAAAAAATTAAATTTACTCTAAACAATCTACACAATAAGAAATAAAAATCAAATTTTTGCAGCGCAAAAACTGAAAGTACGGAAAAATTATTTCGTCGTTGGGTCCGGCATTTGTGACGCAATTTTTTGAGCACAACGTAATTTTGCTTTAAAGAAAGCGCTGTAACTTTTTCGGGAAATCAAAACTTTGAACACAAGGTTCCATTCAAACAAACTTCTGCGATAGCGTCACCCAAAGCGATATCATTAATTTTGGAAGCGGACTTACGGACTGCGTCAAACCTTTAAAGAGGTTTTTGTTGTGATATCAGTCGTTTTGGAAGTTTTCCGTTGTGGAAAAAATTTCTATTTTTTGAAAAAAAAAATTCTCCGAAAAAAAATTTTCTCAGAAAGGAAATTTGTCTTAGAAAATTTTCTCCTAAAAAAAATGTCTTCGAAAAAAAATTGTCCTCCGAAAAAAATTTTCTGAGCAAAAATTTTTCCTGAGAAAAAAAGTTTTTACTCCAAAAACTTTTCTCAAAAAAAAATTTTTCTCCCAAAAAAATTTTCTTGTCTGAAAAAACATTTTTCCTCTGAAAAAAAATTTACCACGACAAAATTTTTCTCCAAAAGAAATTTTCTCCGAAAAAAATTTTTCTCCGAAAAAAAATTTTCTCCGAAAAAAATTTTCTCAAAAAAAAATTTTTTTCCGAAAAAACTTCTTCTCCAACGCCTTCGCTACCATCGCAACACTTCGTATCACCTTCAGCTACCTTCGAAATACTTTGTGTCACCTTCGGCTACTTTCGGAACACTTCGTGTCACCATCGGCTACCTTCGCAATACTTCGTGTCACCAATTCTTCTCAGTGATTCATATAACTTTCCTGAAGAAACCAACTGTCTAGGTCGAGGGGTGACGCACTTCTGCGGTTTATGGAATAAATTGAATAAATGGGAATAAATGGAATAAATGAAGTGCACCACCCCTCAGTCTAGGTATTCTTATTCAGAATGTAGCAAAAAGTCCAAGATGGTGTCATTTTGACAGTTGGCAGCCATTTTCATAAAATACTAAAAAATTCTCCTGAACAAACTCTATAACTTTCTAGAAGAAACCATCTCTTTAAGTAGTGTCATTCCGGAGCTAAAATTCGAAAACCGAAAAAGCATAAACGAAAATCCAAGATGGCGCCGCTTTGACAGTTGGCAGCCATTTTCTTAAGATTCCAAAAAAATTCTCCTGAACAAACTCTATAACTTTCCCGAAGAAACCAACTCTCTAACTATTGTAACCTTGGAGCCGAAATTCGAAAACCCCGAGATTTATCTGAAAAACCGTCAAAGTTGACCACTTTTCCACATGCCACGGCTTTTCCAGAGTTTTTGCGGAAAAGCGGCCTATGAAATTTTTCATTTGAGGCCGATACTGACGTTCAGTGAAAACTTCAGGAAGATGGAAATCGAAAGTTATTAATAGATAGAACATAGACAGATAGAAATCGACAGATCAGAAAAAAAGTTTTCATAATGATGAGAATAACAGAAAAATTCATTGGCCAGAGTAAAATGTCATTTTCAAACCTCGATATCTCAGCCAATTTTCAACCGATTTTGAAGAGTCTGGGCTCGTTGGAAGGCTGCTGCGACGTAGTTTTGTTTAAATAATTTGGAGGGCGAGGGGAAAAAACTCAAAAGTTCGCCTATATATGGCTCCTTGTCCCAAAGGTTTTTGTATGGAGTTTTTTTTGGGTTTGTGGACGTTTTTTCTTGGGGTGTAGGGACTGCGTCACGCCCTCCGCTACCGCTCCGGCCATGATCTACTACCATACAGCAGAGTATGGGTGAGAGACATTGTGGACATTCATTTGCTACCCAGAGATTTGGTTTGTAACCGTACACGTCGGCTCCGACCGTCCGATCTCTGAGCATGCTGCTTATCCATCTCACAACCACTCTTCCCACTCCTCTTTCAACCAAAGCTTCGCGGATGACATCAAAGTTCGCATTATCGAAGGCTCCTTCATCCGAAGGCCACCTCTCTGAAGGAAAGTGTTGGCTCTACCCTAGTCACCAACTTATGCAGAGCTAAGTCTGTACACTTGCCTGCCTGGTATGCGAGCTGGTTTATTGCCTTAGATATAATAATAATAATCTGCCTTAACAACCCATGAAGGGTTAGGGGCTAGATCATTATTTACTAGTTTCGCTACTTTTTTTTGTGGTTCTACTATTTGAGATCCTTTCATTACCGGAAAGTTTTTACTGTGCCAGTGGTAAGCTGTGCGACAAACCCAGTGCCATCCATGAGATGTACTAGGAACGAAACTAGTAGGAGTAGAATACCGGCACCTCCCAACAATGCCTTTCACCGGTAAGCCGTACGATGGCGCTACACTCAACTTCACATGACTTGAACCGATTCAATTAGCTTTGTTTTGTTTACAAATCTAACAATGCCTTAGAACTTATGTCAAAAATGTTTCAACAGTACTAGATTTGTGAACACAAAGATAGTCTTTTGTTTCGATCGTTACAAGTAATACTCAACGTGAAGTAGTAGTAGTAGATTTATTGTCGGTGTAAGGTGTAAGACCTTTTGAAATACATATTTACGCGAGCTAAACAACGCAAGAACAATGCAATAACGAGCCTATTTGAGCAGATTGCATTAAAACATTAATAATCTCATAGACACTTATATTTGAATTCATAAAGAACTACAAACAGAAAGAAAACAACAAACATACAAGGTAGAGCTAGCTGGAACAAAACGATCGAGTCCTCATGGCAATCAACCGAGCTTTCGGCCACATGTTCCGAAGACCACCAAATATCTTAGCCGAGATCAAACGTGCGTAACATTCCCATCCCAGCCGACTATCTAACGTCAGGCCCAGGTTCTTGGCATTGTCTAAGAACATATCCCCTTCGCTAACGGACTTGTACACTTGAAAGTCATCCGCGAATAAATGACTACTGCATGACTTCAACCGTCCTGGAAGGTCATTGATGAAAGCCGAGAAAAGAGCTGGTCCAAGCACTGACCCCTGCGGCACACCATTCCTGACCCGAAGCGATTGTGATTGAAAACCGTTAATAGAGACCACTTGGAAGCGATCCGAAAAATAACTACCAATCAGTCGAGTGGCACATGTCGTGTAGCCAAACTCCTTACGCAACTTCTCGAGAAGAAGCGAATAAGAAACCGAATCAAATGCTTTCGAAAAATCTAACAGAAGAAGAACAGTAGCCATTCGCTTGCTCATATTCAGTCTAATATTATTCGTGACTTGTAGGAGAGCAGACGTCGTGCTGTACCCACAGCGGAAGCCCGATTGACACTTGAACAAAAGGTCACGTTCCTTCAAATCGCACACCATCTGTGTCTTCGACAATTTCTCCAGCGCCAGCAACATGCTTATAGGCCTGTAATCATCTAGAGAATAACTGCGCTTGTTCGAATGACTCTGGCAGTTTTCCAATGAGAGGGATATGACAGGTTATGACAGAGTTGAAAATATGCGTAATAACTGGCAGAATCAACGGCATAAATAAGATCGGTATTGAATTCATTCCAATTGCATTTGACGCTATTTATCGAGTGAGCACCGCACCAGTGACCCCTCGAAAGGAGAACACGTTCAACCCTCTTGATGGCCTTAACCTCAGACTAATACATCGATCACTCTAGGGAATTCCGAATAGACATCACGCCCAGCGAAGTGATTGCTGAACTCGTCTGCCGTAAATGGAGGCATCCGTGAGGAATCCGAGACGTTTTAAACTGGACCAAAAACTCCTCGTCGTAGCAATTGAGGAAAACATCCTAGCAAAGTAGTTCTTTTTAGCAATAGACACCGCTTGCGAGGCTCTATTACGAAGTGTCTTAAATATAGAAAACTTCTCGAGTGATAAGCCAGGTCACGGTCAATAATCGCCTTGCTAACTTCTGAGTTGTACCACGGGTTCACAGACTGATTAACTTCGCAATGCGTTAAAGGAGCAAGCGTGTCAAGAAGTAGGAGGACTTCTGTGATATTCACTTTATGCAAACGCCTGATCATTCGAGGGGTAAGGATCGGAGTGGGTCGACCCACACTGACCCACAATTTTAGCGGGTTGCGACCCACAGTTGCAGAATTCACAGAAATCACAACAAAAACCTTTTAAAAGGTAAAGTGTGACGCAGTCCCTAATGTCTACTTCCAAAATTAATGAAATCAGTGGAGGTGACGCTTGCGCTGAAAATACGCATACATTTCCTTGACGACAACGTTACCCTGTGTTCAAAAAATCGCGTCACAAATGCCAGACCCACCAGCGTAATAATTTTTCAACACTTTCAGTTTTCACACGCAAAAAATTTAAAACTCAAAACAATCTTCGCAAAAAGACACGAATGTTAAATTTTTGCAGCGTAAAAACTGAAAGTACAGAAAAATTATTTCGTCGTTGGGTCTGGCATTTGTGACGCGATTTTTTGAACACAGGGTAACGTTGTCGTCAAGGAAATGTATGCGTATTTTCAGCGCACGCGTCACCTCCACTGATATCATTAATTTTGGAAGTAGACATTAGGGACTGCGTCACACTTTACCTTTTAAAAGGTTTTTGTTGTGATATCAGTCGTTTTGGAAGTTTTCAGTTGTTAAAGAAATTTCTATTTTTTGAAAACGAAAATTTTCGCCTCAATTTTGGCCAACTTCGGCGCCTCGGCGACCCCACTTTCTATTCATCAAAATGATGCGCAAGTCAATATCTATCGATTCCGACGAAAAAAATTTTTTGGCGAAAACTTTCGCCTCAATTTTGGCCAACTTCCGCGCCTCGCGAGCCCGCTTTCTATTCATCAAAATGATGCCCAAGTCATCTATCGAACTTTCCCGAAGGAACCAACTCTCTAGCTATTCTAATTCAGAAGATAGCAAAAATTCCAAGATGGCGTCACTTTGACAGTTGGCAGCCATTTTCTTAGGATAACGAAAAAATTCTTCTCACCAATCTCTATAACTTTCCCGAAGAAACCAACTGTCTGGCTATTCTAATTCAGAAGATAGCAAAAAATTCAAGATGGCGCCTTTTTGACACCCGGCAGCCATTTTCTTATGATCCCAAAAAATTCTCCTGATCAAACTCTATAATCGCTCGGAACAAACCAACTCTCTAGGTATTGTCACTCCGGAGCTAAAATTCGAAAACTCCGAGCACTACGTGAAAAACCATGAAAATTGACCACTTTTCCACACTTTCCGACTTTTCCAGAGTTTTCCCGGAAAAGCGGCCGATGAAATTTTTCATTTTAGGCCGAGACTGACGTTCCCTGAAAATTTCAGGAAAATCGGCTGTCTAGTTCTCGAGATCGAAAATTATTAATAGAACATAGATAGATAGATAGAAACCGACAGATCAGGAAAAAAGTTTTCATAATAATGAGAACAATGGATTTTGGTAAGATGTACGGAAAAGTACCATCTTCAAACCTCCACATCTCAGCCAATTTTCAACCGATTTTGATGAGTGAGGGCTTGTTGGAAAGCTGCTGCGACGTCGTTTTTTTTTAAATAATTTGGAGGGGAAGGGGGCGAGGGGAAAAAACTCAAAACTTCGCCTATACATCGTGTCTTGTCCCAAAGGTTTTTGTACGGAGTTTTTTGGGTTTGTGGACGTTTTTTTTGGGGTGTGGGGACTGCGTCACGCTCTCCGCTACCGCTCCGAGCATGATCGTTTTTCTATGTGTTCTAAAGCTTTGGGTCAGGTGTGGGTCGTCCCGCTAAAATTGTGGGTCAGGTGTGGGTCGACCTACTCCGATCCTTATCGAGGGGGCTCTGTAACAAATTCCATATCACATCTCATTGACATAAAGATGAAATCATATGCCCGGCAGGGTGATCTGGAAAAAACGAGACACTTTCTCTATAGAGTTGGTAATGGCCGGTGGAGATGTCGTAGCCAAGAAGTGTGTCGGCTCGTCAGAGACAAATTTAAGACCTACACCTCTAATCACTGGAATGTACCACCTCGCCTCATTGAAGTCGTCTGCAATTATAATCTCAAGGTACAAGGGACTGAACCGTGAAAGCATTTCGTCTAGATTGTCGATGTCATCCACTCCAGGTGGTTTATACATTTTTATTATTATTATTCGTATGGCTTTATTACTATTTGAATTACATAAAAATAAATAAATAAAGATTACACATCAATGTCTAAGTTCTTAAGCCACGTTATTGCCTCAGGGGTGAGAGAGTGCAATATTTGTAGTCCCCCGTCAAACTTACGTTGTGGGCACTCGTCAACTATGTGGCTTAGTGTTTGGATGATTGTCCCATCGCCACAGTCACAATATGGCGAGTCGGTGAAGTTCCATCTGTGCATTTGGCTTGAAGAGCAGCCATGACCAGAGCTAAAGCGATTCAACATTTTCCATTCCTTTCTGTCCATGGTAAAGCCTTCCAATTTTTCATTTGAGAAATTCGGTGCGTTTGACCAATACAATTCCCATTCGTCGTTCACGTCGACATTTTCGTTTTGGATGCCATGGTCTATCCAGATCGGGGAGCGTAATTTCAACCGTCGGGTTGGTGGATTCTCCAGGTCGAAACGAATGGGCAAATCATAGCCTCTAGCGTCGTCGAAACATCTTTTCCACATTTTGTGAGCAGAGTATTTTCTTCTGATTTCGGGCGGTGCAATGTTGGACTGTACGTGCAGCCACGGGATCGGCGTTGAAGCTACTGCTCCAGTTATCAGCCTCATAGCTGAATTGAGCTCCACGTCAATTTTTGCAGTGTGTGAGCTGTTGTACCAGACCGGTGCACAATATTCAGCCGTGGAGTAAACCAGCGAAAGTACAGCCGTTCGAAGCACATTGGCATCAGCACCCCAATTTGTCCCAGATAGCTTTTGAACAAGATTAATCCGCGTCTTTAACTTTTTACCACGTTGCTCGCATAGTGGCTTGTACGTGAGCGGTCGGTCAAATGACACTCCAAGGTACGTTGGTACAAAGTTGTGCTCGATTCTCACACCGTCAACATAGACGTTCAATTCTCGATTTGCTTGTTGATTGTTAAGGTGGAACATCGCAACTTCAGTTTTTCGCTTGTTCAGGCGCAAGCACCACTTGTCGTAATATTTGCTCATTTTCCGAATGTCTCGTTCTAGAGCGTGTTGTCCGCCTTCAAACGTCTTCACTTGTGTGGCCAGCGCTGAGTCGTCTGCGTACCCAAACTTCCTCGAAATCGTTGTTGGCATATCGCTAGTGTATAAGTTGAAAAATGACGGTGCGCAGACACTTCCTTGCGGAAGCCCATTGTTCAGAATTCTGACCCGGCTACTTTTGTTGTGAATGAACACACGGAACTGCCGGTTTGCAATCATGTTGTTCACAAGGTTTCCCATTTTCAGGCTCGGTACAACTTTGAGGAACTTCAGCATGAAGCCTCTTCGCCAGACAGAGTCGTACGCCGACGACAAATCAATCAAAGCCATAGCTGTCTTCAGGTTACGTTCAAAATCAGCTTCAATAAAAGTGGTGAGCGAGAGGACCTGTTGACAGCAGTCACGGTTTTCTCTGAAGCCAGCTTGTTCTGCCGGAAGGGCTGTATCTATTGGTCCATGTGTCCTCAAACAGATCAGCTTTTCGAGCAGCTTGAACATGATACTCAATAAGGCAATGGGTCGATAGCTCCCCGGATCGTCAGGATCCTTGTACGGTTTGAGAATTGCGATAATCGTTGACTTCCTCATCAGCGGTGGCAGCCTCGACGTTTTGAAGGTTTTGTTGAAGAATTTCAAAATCCACAATCTGGTTCGTTTTCCAAGAAAATGGATGAATTCTGGGAACAGTCCATCCAGGCCTGCAGCTTTCCCAAGTTTGATTGATGAGATGGCAGCATCGAGTTCTTCGGCGTTAAACGGACGATCGAAAGACGGATTGCACGAAAATGACCGTTTCACCTGTTTTAGTTCAGCTTTTACGGCTCTGTTGTGGTGTGGTTGTACTGGAACTTTCTTAGAGTTGCGTAGTATCGTTGCGGCGATCGCATCTGGATTTATGTTCGGCTTCACCGATTGCGGTTTTGAAATTTCACCGAGATGTCGCAGTAACGCCCATCCTTTGCGGCTCGAATGCGTGAAACTCATGTCTCTGGTCGTATTTTCCCACTTAGCTTTCCTGGCCGCCATCAGCAATTCTAGGAGCTGATCAGATATATCGTCATCTCCCTGTTCCTCGAACTGTTTGTACATATCATCCATCTCTTTCGTCCAGCACGGAATGTACCGTTTACGAAATCCACGGGGGATGGATTTTTTCGCTGCGGATTTGATGAGCCCCAGAAGCCGTTCATAATTTTCAATTTCGCACGGGATGAAACGGATGCTCGAATCAATGCGTTTTGTGAATGATGACCAATTCGTCTTCTGGAAGTTCCATCGGTGTTTTGGGATTGAATTCACTATTTCCACTTGCGTTCCAATCGTTATTATGATTGGTCGGTGCTGGCTGCGCGGAAAAGCATTCAGAATTTTACGTGTCGTTTTCATGGGGACGTCTTCCGCGTTCTTCGTTACAAAGCACAGATCCGGGTTGTAACCACTACGCCATCGGGCGGAATGGAAAGTCGGTAATTGTTTCAAGTCATGCACCAGAAACAAGTCCGCAGACTCTGCCCAGCCATTTAGAGATGTTCCGTTTTCGTTGTTTCGCTGGTAACCCCACTGAGTATGGTGGCTGTTGAAGTCACCGACATAAGCAGCTGGGTGTGGTTCAATGGGGCACACTGTATTCGGCCACGTCTCGTTCGGAGGTTTGTAGATGTTGACAATGTTGATCCCGGAAATTTCTATAACAATACGGAACACATTGTCTTCTTCGCCGCTGTGTATGGCATTGTAGTCTTTCAGATCTTCACGAATGTACGTTGCTATGCCATGGATTCGACTGTTGACGTATGCGGCGACTTTGAAACTAGGAACCAGACCACGAGTGTGATATTCAGCTCCATCACCGATGTGAGTCTCCTGAATTGCGATGACATGCACCTCGTTCTCAATCGCCATTTTACTCAGAAATTCAGATTTTTCTTGTGACGATCCTTCGATGTTGAGTTGGCACAGCACCACTGCGCGCCCGATGCAGATTTTTTTCTGGTGATGTTTCATGTTCAGCAAAGAGAGGTGAAAAATAATCGTTATTTGATGAGTTCAAAAAACGTAACCGCTGCGAGATTCTGTCGGAACAGATACAGATGCAGCGCCAAGGTGGTAGTATTTTGTGGTTGGAACTCGAATTTTTGGAGAAATTTGAGAACCAGCGTTATCAGATTGGGCCAAAAAAAGTTGCGACTCTTCTTTGTGGCTACTATCTTCCAATCGTACAACTGCGCATTCAATTGGTTGATCCGGCAACAGTTTCCACACTATAACCAGGGTTTTCGCACAGCTGTATTGTGAAAAAGATGAAACGTTCTTAACACCTCCTTAAACCTCGTGTATTCGGCACCGCCTTAATGTCCAGCTGGATGTTCTACCATATCCATGCACTGTGTTCTAGTACATTCGGTATTTGGCTGACAGTCAGTATGACATGTAATGCAACACGCGAAAGTCACTTCGAGAAAGCAAAATGTTTACGCGTCGTTTTTCCGTATTAATCACCAGTTTTCCGCATAGAAACCACTTGCACACTGAGCACGGCACGTAAAGTGACTCTGGACCACGATACTACCGCGAAACAACGAATGTGCAGCGTCCCCTTTCCAGAAAAACCAGCCACAGTGTTAGAAAAAGCAACCGTCCGCTTATCAAATGTCAACTCGGTCAACGTCCACGTCAACGTGGTTTATACATAGCCCCCACCAACACTTTATGAGATGTCACACATAATTCCACCAAAAGATACTCCAGTGAATCAACCTTATACACGGATTCAGAAACTACATGAGCCCGGAGTGACTGCTTCACCACTCCACCCTTATTTCGCCGTGGCCTGTCGTTTCTAAACAATTTAAAGCCCTCTAGCTCCGCCTCTTAAAGTACGATTCTGAAATGGCTACGCAGTGCAGCTTAACGCCCTTAAGTACCCTTCGGAACTCATCTATCTTCGGGCGCGAACTGTCAGCATTTATATGCGCTATATTCAGTGTAGCACTGCCATCCGGTAGCGCCGATTTCAGAACCCCATTCGGGATACAGACAGCCATAGAGCTATTATAGCACTATACTTGGGAGTTCCGAAAGTACATAAGTGAATTCCTTAATGCCAACCCGCAGAGCAATCACTCAAGTACTAATTCGTCACCAGCAGTTGGCTGCAGTTGCAACCGAAGCCAAATTCATTGCGAGAAAATCAGCTGATTTTTGAACTTTTCAACGTAGTCAGCTGATTTTGGTGAATTGATGAATGAAATCAGCTGATTACTTGCAAAAATCAAAACAAAAGACTGGCGTGTCCCTGTTTATAGGAAATGTTATAATGATGCGTTTGTTCAAAAATGCCCAACACTTTCGTGAATGTGTCCTTTTACAAACTGTCCCTTGCTCTTTGTACTATACTTGAATGTGCCATCGAAAACACACAAGTAACGTGTAAACGAATTGAAAAAATTGAATTGACTTACCAATTTTGGAGGATTTGGTGTATCGAGGAATATATTTCTTAAATTAATGTCATGTCCCGCTTGAGCCAATCCAACCAGCTTCAGTGCGACAAAAAATCCTTTTTTGTCCAAATAGCCGCGACTATGGACACACAGAACATAGAATTAGCTCAAATCGAACACCCCAGCGAGATAGGAACAACTTACCCAGCAGGATCGGACAAATCCCAAATCTGTGAAAAAACAATGAACCGTTAAAGTAAAGGCACACAAAATGGGAAATTCACAATCTTACACGGCTGAGCACGACGTCGCTCAAACCAGACTTTTTCAAAAATGTCGCAGCAGCCATAGCTTCAATGACACCCGTCGATTTCGGGTCCATTTTTTGTAGATATGCCTCGAAGATGGCATTGTGTTTTCCAGAAACCTGCAAACAAAGTCATTGAAATAAAAAGGAAACATTTCGTTCCAAAACAAAAATGAGTCAACTGTTTGAGTGTTGAATTCCGTCATCACAAAAACTGATAATTCGACATACAAACTGTAACAGGAAGAATCATTCGAAATAATTTTCTTTATCAATACCAAATTTTATCACTGACAACACAATCAATTCGACCAAAACAAAAAAAAATTCTCGTAATCTCAACTACACCCGTAACTTGGCCTGTCAGAATAAATCGACATCTTCGTTTTCGCCCAATTTATTCACACGGTTGTTGATCAACATTAAAACTTTGATTGCTTCTTATCACACAAACGTTTGCCAAGCAAAAACGGTAGCAATTACACTAATTCGTAGGTTGATAAAAGAATTATTTTAAAATAAATATTTACCTCTGTCGGACTGGGTAAATT
Organism: Pseudolycoriella hygida; assembly: GCA_029228625.1. Lineage (NCBI taxonomy): Eukaryota > Metazoa > Arthropoda > Insecta > Diptera > Sciaridae > Pseudolycoriella > Pseudolycoriella hygida. The sequence continues at coordinate 142,958,853 of CM055404.1, forward strand.
CATCGCCATTTTTTCTCTCTTTTTGAAAATATCATAGAAGTGTTACGTTCGAAGTGGATCGATCGGTGGAGAACAAAACGAAGTCTTTACGAGCGCCAAAAAACTGTTGAATTTTAAAAAATGTCAGTCGGTAGAATGCGAGTGGTTATTTTAACGGTACCGGAGCCGAAGATGGTGTTACGAAAATCAGAGACATGATATGACGGCTGGGGTGGCTGGGGTTCCCCACAGATAGGACTAGGAAATCTTTGCCCAAACAAAATGTCATTATGGAGACTTTTTTCTCCTCCAGCGGAACAGATACGAATTAATTCTGAATTCGCAATGCGGTTAAAAATGTGTGAAACCGAACGCATGTTGAAAGAGTGCGGTATCCTGGTATCCTAGATACCGGGTAATATGGGAGCCAAAAAACTGGATACCGGAAAATTAGACGAAAAAATTAAATCGGGAAATTACTAAAAATCGGGAAATTACTAAATATCGGGAAATTACTAAAAATCGGGAAATGAATAATAGGAAATGATTAAAAATAGGGAAATGACTAAAAATCGGGAAATTACTACAAATCGGGAAATGACTAAAAATCGCGAAATAAATAAAAATCGGGAAATTACCAAAAATCGGAAAATGACTAAAAATCGGGAAATTACTAAAAATCGGGAAATGAATAATAGGAAATGATTAAAAATAGGGAAATGACTAAAAATCGGGAAATTACTACAAATCGGGAAATGACTAAAAATCGCGAAATAAATAAAAATCGGGAAATTACCAAAAATCGGAAAATGACTAAAAATCGGGAAATTACTAAAAATCGGGAAATGAATAATAGGAAATGATTAAAAATAGGGAAATGACTAAAAATCGGGAAATTACTACAAATCGGGAAATGACTAAAAATCGCGAAATAAATAAAAATCGGGAAATTACCAAAAATCGGAAAATGACTAAAAATCGGGAAATTACTAAAAATCGGGAAATGAATAATAGGAAATGATTAAAAATAGGGAAATGACTAAAAATCGGGAAATTACTACAAATCGGGAAATAATTAAAAACGCGAAATAAATAAAAATCAGGAAATTACCAAAAATCGGAAAATGACTAAAAATCGGGAAATTACTAAAAATCGGGAAATGAATAATAGGAAATGATTAATAATAGGGAAATGACTAAAAATCGGGAAATTACAACAAATCGGGAAATGACTAAAAATCGCGAAATAAAAATCGGGAAATTACCAAAAATCGGAAAATAACTAAAAATCGGGAAATTACTAAAAATCGGGAAATGAATAATAGGAAATGATTAAAAATAGGGAAATGACTAAAAATCGGGAAATTACTAGAAATCGGGAAATGACTAAAAATTGCGAAATAATTAAAAATCGGGAAATTACTAAAAATCAGGAAATTACTAAAAATAGGGAAATGACTAAAAATCGGGAAATGAATAATAGGAAATAATTAAAAATCGGGAAATGACTAAAAACCGGGAAATGACTAAAAATCGGGAAATGACTAAAAATCGCGAAATGACTAAAAATCGGGAAATGACTAAAAATCGCGAAATTACTAAAAATCGCTCCGCTCGCAACTTTTATTTACTACTTTACAAAAACGAATTAGCTTTGTTCGCTAATAAAATCTATCTGCCCTGGATGACGAGCGAGGACCGAATATAAAAAGCGAAAGTGGAGCATTTACCAGAATCATTTTTTGGGTCCCGAGCGATTTTATGGTCTCAGAAATGATGAAAAAAAAACAATTTTTCACCCGCGGCGTTACAAACTTTCGGATACTTTATAAATGATCTTACATGCAAAGGGCCCCTTGGCTAAAAAGTTTCATCAAATTCAAAAAGTAACCCCAGCTGAATTTGGCGTACAACGCGACGATGTTAATCTGCGAATGATACAGATAAATGTTTCAATTTAACTTTATTCCTCTTCGTTTGGGATTATTGTATAGGCATAGACAACTTGGTTCGCGATCTGCTGTGGAGAGCGCTTGACAAAAATTACAATTACAAAGAAAGTTTAAAAAAAATCGCTCGCTCCGCTCGCGTTTTCATATATTGGTATTAATTATACTGGACCTCAATATCAATTGTTTATCCCAATCTCACATTTTCCCTCTGCGGCTCGGCCCGCCCTGTAAAAATCAGTTTTTCTTGCATAATCTATTGATATATCCTATCTTCGAAATCGGGAAATTTGGTTACCAAAATCGGGAAAAATCGGGAAATCAAATTTGGATACCGGGAAAAAAACATAATTTCCACACGCGAACCGAGATGTCCCTGATGGTCACAAAAATGAATTTGTTTAAAATCAACTGTCCAAAGAGTCATACTGCATTGCAATGACTCCATGCGTGTAACGCAAGAACAATTCAGAAAAGCCCCTCTTCAGATTTTAAATCGCGTTAGCCTTCATCGAAAGTTTACCTTGCAGCCCATAACATAAACGGATCTCCAGTTTAAGCACTCTTCTTACCGACATAACGCTGAAAGGAGGCTCAGTATTTCTGAGTGTGTCACCTAGTTGGATAAAGTAAGAAATGTTGAAAGGATTTTTATGAATACAGAGGGCCAATTCCATCGGTAACCCATACATTGTCGCTACCATGTCACCTGGGGAACGAATGTGTTTTGTCTCATGTTAATATGAGTCACATTGAAAAAGTGAGATGAAACTCGTTACCCAGGTGACGGTACCGATGGAATTAGCCAGAAGATGAGATAAGGAGCAGACATGAGAGCCCAACGAAAAATGTCGGCGGTGGCTAAAACATCGGCTCAAGTCGGATTAAAACGGCGGCTGAAAAAATGTATTTTGAGTTTAAATTGGAAAAAAAGTCGTTTTTAAGTCGGCTTAACCCAGCTTTTGAGAGCTGTAAGGGATGGTGGCTGATCCAGTGATCAAATTGTGGTAGAATTGTGAGGACGGTTTTTATTAGAAAATCTACATAATAGAGTGAGAGTTTAGTTGTGTGTCGATTCCTATTCAGCTACGAAAAAAAGTGGATGGCACCACCGGCCGACAGCTTTATATTGATCCGTACTCAGCTGCTATGAAAATAAGCGAATTAAGTCACCGACAGGCATGTTCCTACGTTAGCCGCATTACTCTGTAGCTGAATGTCATACACATAACCAGCTGCAAGGTTTTTTTTATTCCACAATATTGCTGGAAGGGACGGACGGTCTATTTCTTTTCGGACACTTAATCTTCTTCTTAGTGTAGTCAGTAAAATTTTGACTTCAACATAGATGCTGTCACAAGTATGTGGTCGAAATCATAGATTTGATTGAAGAAGCGGGGAAAAATTTTCCTCAATTTGTCCTTTTCGTACGTCCATTCGGTCACCTCTCAAAATGCAAGGTTACTAAGAAAATGCTGTGTACTAAAATAATCGAATCTGCTTCGTGGACAAGAAAACCAGAAAAACTCAAAAAATTCTTTCTCATTCAACATACAAAAGGTACAGCTGCCAACATTATAATAATTTCAAAATAAAATTAAAAAAACATATGAAGAGACGCGTACAAATCAGAATAATCGTTAGGGTCAATAGAGTCGAACCTATCTAAGTAAATACTGCCTTAAGTCTTGCAATTACCTCCAAATTAAATATTGGAAATTGCCGAAAGGGCAATATTGAAAAACCCGTACGAAGCAGTAGCGCTAAAAACTTCTCCGATCCCTTAAAATAGGCCCAGAATTTAGAAAAGACCTAGAGCGCTTAGGAGAGGCCTCTGACCCGATTCCCGTGAAATAACGCCAAAGTCAAATCGCCAAAAAAATAAAAATCACCAGGGTGTGAAGAAACGCCAAAAAAGCGCCAAAAAAGAGAAGAAACACCAAATTAATTTTTTTCAGCTCTTGGCGTTTCTTCACACTTTGACGATTTTTTTGGCGTTTCTTCACACTTTGGCGATTTTTCTTGGCGTTTCTTCACATTATGGCGGTTTTTTCTGATGATTTAACAAATAATTACAAAAGGGTAAATCACCAGAAAAAACAGCCAAAGTGTGAAGAAACGCCAAAAAAATCGCCAAGGTGTGAAGAAACGCCAAAACAAATCGTCAAGGTGTGAAGAAACAACAAGAGCTGAAAAAAATTAATTTGGCGTTTCTTCTCTTTTTTGGCGTTTCTTCACACTTTGGCGGTTTTTTTGGCGTTTCTTCACACTTTGGCTGTTTTTTCTGGTGATTTACCCTTTTGTAATTATTTGTTAAATCATTAGAAAAAATCGCCAAAATGTGAAGAAATGCCAAAATTATTTTTCTTTCAGCTCTCGCCATTTTTTCACACTTTGGCGATTTTTTCTGATGATTTAACACATTATTAAAAAATTATACCGCCAAACCACGCAATTTTTCTTTTCTGTTTGAATGAAAACATTTTTAATTCTGAATTTCTGTTTCTTAGTTAGTTAGATACGTTCATGGATAGACTAGTTGTTAGTGCGCCTGGTCAGCAATTATTTTCTTCCTTCACGTGTTGCGCCATTTTTTTTGTCAGAAGATCAATTGTTTCATTGTGATTTGTTTCATTAAAACAAAATTTTCTTTTATCTCAATACTTTACGAATACAAACAAAGAATGTCAACATGAAAGTCCAAAGGTCGAAACGCGTCACATATTTTTGCTATTAAAGCACGATCGAGTAGATAGCTTTCCAGCTGATCTACCAGGAATATCATAGTCATATACTTATACTTATACACGGACGGCTCCAAAGCCTCCAATGGAGCAGGGGCTGGAGGGTATGAAAGCTTTCATCTGGGTAACCTCGACAGTGTCTTTCAAGCAGAAGTCTTCGCGGCGCTCACGGGAGCGCGTGGAGAACTTCAAAGGGGAACACATGGGAAAAATACTGTCATTTGCTCAGACAACGCGGAGATGATTAGGGCGCTTGTATCGCCTGTCGCGACTTTCAAGCTGGTGAGAGATTACAACTTGACCCTGAACTTGATGGGTCTGAGCATCAGATAACTCTCGTTTGGGTACCTGATCATTCGGACGTGGAAGGAAATGAGAAGGCAGATGAGCTAGTTAAGGCGGGTTCTGCTGCCCCAACAGTCTGTGAGGAAGCATTGAAGGATTGGGTGGCGGTAAGTCATGGAGAACGCTGGGAAGCGTACGATGGAGGTGCTCATACGAAGCGCTTTCTACCGAAACCAGACTCCAAAAGGGATAAAAGTTTGCCAGCAATGGATCGGGAAAGCATAAGAATGGTAGTGGGTGCGATTACCGGACATAGTGAGCTGAACGGGCACATGAATAAGTTGAGGTTGTCACTCACTCCCAGATATCTATGTGGATCAGAAGAAGAAACAGGAGTTCACGTCATATGTGAATGCCCCAATTTCTATCAACTGAGACGCAGGCTGCTGGGAGACTATGTTGTGAGGCCTGGAACCGACTGGAAGACTCACATCATTTAAATTATGCATAGGAACGGAACAAATTATCGCAAGATATATGTTTCAAGATCACCAACCTGATCATTCCAACTGATAAATCTATAAAAAAAGGCTATTTTCCAAATAAGAAATATCAAAAAAGAGAAGAAACGCAAAATTAATTTCTTTTCAGATTTTGGCCTTATTTCAAACTTTGGCGATTTTTTTGGCGTTTCTTCACACTTTGGCGTTTTTTCTTGGCGTTTCTTCACATTTTGGCGATTTTTTCTGATGATTCAAGAAATAACTACAAAATAATAAATCGCCAAAAAATCGGCAAAGTGTGAAAAAACGCCAAAAAATTCGCCAAGGTGTGAAGAAACGCCAAGAAAAATCGTCAAAGTGTGAAATAACGCCAAGAGCTGAAAAAAATTAACTTGGCGTTTCTTCTCTTTTTGTCGATTTTTTTTGGCGCTTCTTCACACTTTGGCGATTTTCTTGGCGCTTCTTCACACTTTGGCGATTTTTTTGGCGATTTCTTTTTTTTTAGTTATTTCTTGAATCACCAGAAAAAATCGCCAAAATGTGAAGAAACGCCAAAAAAAAATCGCCAAAGTGTGAAGAATCGCCAAAATGCATTTTGGCGATTTGACTTTGGCGTTACTTCACGGGAATTCTGACCCGCACTTCCATAGACAAAAAAGTCTCCTATTTTATCTCTACAACACTGCACGAAAAATCTAATCATTAAAGGAATATTCACGAATAACCACCAAATATCGTGTAGGGTCGCGTAGCATGAGTTTGGCCAACACTAAGGACACTAGAGCGCGAACCACTCAACAGATTTCCACTAATTTAATTTTCGTGATATTCTGATGTGCACATCTTTCATTCCAAACCATTTTTTTGTCTAGGGCCGACCTTAGGGTCCTCAGGAGAGGCCTCGGACAAAAATATTTCCCTCCATCTTCTCTACAATATATTGAAAAACCATTTTTTTGTCTAGAGCATACCTTAGGACCGACCTAGGTTCATGCATCGGACACATAATTCCATAGACAAAAATGTTTCCCTCAATTGGCTCTGAAACATAGCAAACAAAATTTTTTTGGTTAGGGCAGACCTTAGCACAGACCTGAGGCCTACTTCAGCCCTAAGAACAGGCACCGTTTCCAAATTTGTTTTCGAATATAATTCGTTACTCGATTACCTCTTAAATAGAAAAAGAACAACAAAATCCGTTAGGATTTATGACACTTATGTCAGCGAACACGTTGGGCCCTAGTAGAAACTCAGTTCTAGACAGTCCTAGACCTTTCGATCAAAAAAAAAATTGAAAATCGGAAGAGATTTACTCAAGTTATGTACAAAAAACATGTACAGCGATAGCAGAAACTCGTTTTTAGTGCCATAGCTAGGGCCTAATCTCAAAAAAGTTTCTTCTACTAATTGTTGGGCTTTCATAGACCTGTCGATTTTAAAAAACAATTATGACAATTGGAAAAGATTTACTCGAGTTATGTACAAAAAACACGTAGAGCCCTAACAGAGACTTGTTCTTAGTGCCCTAGCTAAGTCCAAGGACTCAAATCCAAAAAAGTTTTTTCCATAAATTGTCGGCCTTGCCCAGACCTTTCAAACAAAAAAAGTTAAAAAAGTTATGTATAAAAGACCAAAAATCACTTAAACGGCCCTAGCTCGGCGGTCCTTGGGCCGACAGTGACCATATTCAATTCCATAAAAGATTTTTTGATTACCTTTCAGGCAAAAAATTTTTTTTTGAAAATCAGACAACTTTCAAGTGTTAGGGTCCTGGCCAACGAGTGTGATCTACTAAGATCAATAAATTTGCATTGTCGGCAAAGTAGTGCCATATTTGCACTCGGAGCGAAGTTAGCAAAGTTTAAAAACATGACTAAAAAGTGACATTTGAAGGAAGGAGTGCGTACAGCAATTGCTGGTGAAGTTCACTTGTGAATATTTTGACAGATTTTTTATGAAAGAATTGTCAAAATTGTCATCAGTACAACTTAAAACAAAATAGCTGAACGCGCTCTAAAACCTATCGAAAAATAGCTGAACGCGCTCAAGTTGGATAATTATGAAATGTCGGTAAAGGAGGCTACATTTTCAGCACTATGACTCTACATTACCGGTATTTTCAGATCTTCCGCAGATCATGCCCGTTGGTCCTGGCTGAGTTCGAGGGTTTCTAATCGAAAAATTTTCTTCCATAAAATGTGAGACATTCCTAGGCCTTTCGATTGAAAAAAATTCGGAATCGGAAGAGAGTTACGCGAGTTACGAACAACATATAGTACCCTAGCAGAGATTCGTTTTTAGTGCCCTACCTTAGTCCAAGGGCTCAAAATCGAAAAGTTTGGCAATTGCAGGACAATGTCTTCAGAAATTCGTTGGCTGTAATAATTTCATTCCTCATGAATGTCGTTGCGCTGAAGCTACAGTCAGCTAAGATGGTATACATGGACTCTCCTGTAAACTAAGCGCAGCAAGATTCGTAAGACACTCAGAATCGAATACAATAATAAAATTGGTATTTCGTGCTGCCCAAATTCCAGCAAGACTCGAGCCTATTGGATTCAGTCACGCAAACAAATTTTTTTGCGTTAGAAGCTGAATGCGTCACTCTTTCTGATTTCAGAACTTTTGTAAGCAGACATAAAGACTTGCGTCACACCTCCTCTGTAAGAGTTTTTTGTGCGAATTATTGTATAAATTTTTTCCTGATCTGTCGACTTCTATGTTATGTGTGTCTGATCCTTTGAAAGAGTCCGCGTTGGCGTCACTGATTTGTTCTATGCATGTCAGAGCCTTTTTTGGGAAATCAGTTTCCCGAATTTCCCGAAATTTCCAAAATTAAAAAAAAATTTTTGTTGATATGACGATCGGAAAAGACCATCGAAGTACTCATTTACTTACTAAACATGCTTAAACATATATTTTACCTGCGTTCCGTTAAAATATCGGCGATGAAGATGTAATATGTCTTTTGCTTAGAAATTTGTAACTATTTCATCATAAAAAATACTTCAAATCAATATTATTAGCTTTACTTGCTCATCTAAATGATGTTTTCTTGTAACAAAAGTTATTGACTCCTTTCACTTTTCCAAAAAATTTCTGGTGTTTTCTTGAAATTCCCGAAAATTTCCCGTAATTTTCTGATTTTCCCGTAATTTCCTGAAATTTCCCGTAATTTCCTGAAATTTCTTGAAATTTCCCTAAATTTTCTGAAATTCCATAAATTTCTCGAAAATTTCCCAAAAATAGGCTCTGATACACGTAATATGTCAGTGTTGCCGACGAGGACTCTTTCAAGTCTGATCCTTTGACATCTATCTATCTATTAACAATTTTCGATTTCGAGAACTAGCCTAGCGATCTTCATGAAATTTACAGGGAGCCTTAGTCTCGACTCCAAATGAAAAATTTCATCTTCCGCTTTCATCTTCCGAAAGTTCTGATATCTGGAAAAGTGGTCAATTTTGAGGGTTTTCGAATTTTAGCTCCGGAGTGACAATTCTTAAAGAGTTGGTTTCTTTTAGAAGGTTATAGAGTATGATCATGAGTGTTTTTTGGGATCTTGAGAAAATGGCTGCCAGCTGTCTTGGATTTTTTGTGTATAGCGCAGAAAACCTGGACAGCTGGTTCCTTCGGAAAAGTTATACAGATTGATGAGTAGACTTTTTTGTGATTATAAGAAAATGGCTGCCAGCTGTCCGAAGGTGCCAAGAAGTGTTATAAGGGTAGTACGAAGTGTTCCGAAGGTAGCCGAAGGTGACACAAAGTGTTCGGAAGGTAGCCGAGGGTGACACAAAGTGTTTCGAAGGTAGCCTAAGATGATTTTCAGAAAATATCTGCCAGCTGCCAAAGTGGCGCCATTTTGGATTTTCGCAAGCAATAAACTATGATACTTTGGGTTTTCAAATTTTATCTCTGGAATGAAAATACTTAGAGAATTGATTTCTTCCAGAAAGTTATTGAAAACTTCCAAAACGACTGATATCGCATACAAAAACCTCTTAAAAGGTAAAGAGTGACGCAGTCCGTAAGTTTCCTTCCAAAATTATTGATATACTTTGAGGGGACACTTTCGCGGATAATACGCAAAAACTTGTTCTAATTTAATGTTAGGCTGTGGTCAAAGTCTTATTCTTAAAAAAAAAATTGCACTAATTTTTATGGCTCTAGGTCAAAAAACCCCCGGACAAAAAAACATCGGGCGAAATAACCCGGACAAAATAACCCTCAGGGGTTATTTTGTCCGGATTCAAGAAGTAATGAAATGTTAAAAAAGAATGTTGTTTTTATGATGTAGGGGGCTCTGCCCCCTAAACCACCGCGCCTGCGGCAGCCTACAATATGCCCTGCAGACGGCCTTACAAGCATGGGGCTCTGCCCCAAACGCCGCTAGGGGCTCCGCCCCTTAGACGCCGCAAGGGGGTGATACCCCCTTGACCCCCCATCACGGGGGCTGCCGCCCCTCGACCCCGCTTTTTTTCCATAAAGTTCAGGCGTGCTGCGCGACGCCTTGCTTGTTATAATCCGGATTATTGGTCATCTGGATATTTGTCCGGCGGTTATTTTGTCCGGCTGCCAATTTTTATACAACAAAATTACGTTGTGTTCAAAAAATCGTGTCACAAATGCCAGCCCCGACCACATTAATAATTTTTCTGTACTTTCAGTTTTTTACGCTGCAAAAAGTTTACTTTTGTTTATTTTTACGAAAATTGTTTTGAGTTAATCAAAATGTTTGCGTTTACTTTTATACAAACAGCCACTGTGAGCTGTATGAAGGTCAAAAACAAAATATTTTTTTTGAATTTTTGCGCTTCAGAGCAGTGCCAACGTAACGAAAGCACTTTTACGCTACAAAAAGTAAGTTTCCATTCGATCTCTCCGGTCTCTGCAAAACAGTCGTGTGTCAAACCTTTTTATTTATATTTTCTTTTATTGAACGCGAAGTGATTGTGTCATATCAATGGCTTGTTTACAAAAATATTTACAAAAAAACCAATCAAAGTTTTAGTCTGAAGTTTTTACATCTTCGATCGTAGATCACAATTTTCTTCTACTTAACAATCACAGTATACCAACATGAACGCCCAAAGCAATGGTCTAAAGGACTTCTTCGACTTCCACAAGTCAACCGATTTAGTATTTAATTTGACGAAAGTTGTGACCAAAAATATGTTAAATCCAACAAACACAGAAGGTAGTTCTTTCACTTTCGCAACATCTTTGCAGTTGATTTTACCATCCAACCATTTCAGATGCCATTTCGATTATCATACAACATTCTCCAAGTATCGCCAGCATAATGAACAGAAAGCTCATCACAAAAGTTCTGATTTTTCAATACCTTAACGCCCGCCATGTATCAGTAGCAGCCGATTTGAGTAAACCAGCGCTACTAGAAAAACTGTACGAATTTTGGAACGACAGGTTCACTGACCGACTCAGCGAAAAGAGTCAGAATAGAGTGAGAGATGAGAAAGTAGATCAGTTTCCCATCCATCAAATGTCACGACAATTTTCCTCATGGTTTTTTACGATGTGCAACGAGAATCAATTAAAAACCGAAGATTTCTGGTCGGCGATGGAATATTCGATCGAAATGATTGAGTCCGGTGAGTTAGTGCGACAGGAACAGGGTTCCGGAGCGCCATCGATCTTAGAGCTGCTGCAAAAGTTACACAGCCAAGACAATCTCCTATTTAATCCAAACAACTGCCATGACGGAATCCAAGGACGAATGGATGCACATGGACTAGTTATGGTACTTTGTTGTGGAACCTTACACTCACCAGGAACCTTTGTCGGAGTTTTTGAATGTGTGTTTGGGCTGTTGCGAGATCCATTCGCCGATGACAATTGGAAAATAAAGCTCTTGAGAATGCGACTAAATTCATCCAGTCCGAGGGAAGCGCCTCGACTCAACGAATGTCCATTTTTGGAATCAATGATGGCATTACCGTCACCTACAAGTATGGACCTGTGATGTAAAAAATGTTCTTGCTGCTGACATGTGAATCTTTGATAGAATTTTGGAAATGTTTCATAAAAATTGAAGTCTAATTTTTGTTAATTTTCGTGTTTTTTCACGAGAAAGATCTCTCAATTTATCCCAATGAACAGTCTGATGTTGTAACCCACTAAAACCTTTTACTTTTGCGCGTATCTGCCTAAGCTACTGAAGGAACCAATCTTGGTTGCATAAGAACTTTGAATCCTTCCCTTCATACCTTGATCTTCACCTTGCAACATTCCAGCGTGACTGTGGTCACTTCCAGAGGTCATTGGTTCCTAAGCTGGTTCCTAAGAATTCTCTTCTATTGTGTTGATGGCGACACCTGCCGGATATATATTGAAATTGAGACTATGGTTTCCATTCATCCCCACCTTCCAATTACCCCCACACTATTTTCTTGTCATTTTATGAAGCTTTATGTGTTCCGAATAAAATTTTGAACTTTGAACCGCTGTAACGGAGCACGAGCGCCACCTACCGATTGCATATTTGTGATCTGGGGGAGGTCCCCTATCATTCTCAACCACCCACCCCCCCTCAACTAGATAGGTTCCCTAAACTAAAATTTTACCTTCGTCTTTCAATGGGAGGAAATCAGTCAACGTATTTGAAAAACGAGCAGTCCATTAGCAAATGCTTCATTGTCTGTCGTTGATGGCCACATGGGCAATTGGCATTGTTGGTTAGTTTCCATTTATGAAGTATGTCGTTGCACCGTCCATGTCCTGTTCTTAGACGATTCAAATTGCACCACAGCTTCCGTGGGATTGTGAATTCCTTTGACTTTGCGGAGTGTCCATCGAAATCAAACAAGTTGCTGGTGGTGCCACATGTCTTTTTCAAATGGAATGGAATGGAAATTTGCGTCATTTAAGGTTTTGGCTTCAGTCTTGAGTCTTGAGACAGCGGGCAATTCCAGGTCCTTCTTAAGAGGAATATGTTCGTTGGCTAGGATCTTTCTATACATCGATACCAAATTATTCTGTCTTCTAATGGCTGGCGGTGCGGTAGTACTCAGCGCAGGCAACCATTCTAATGTTGTACCTGTGATAATTCTCATGGTCTCATTAAGAGTCACATCTACCTTCTTTGCGTGCGCGCTGTAAAGCAAGTACTCTGCACATACATCAGAGCCCCAAGATGTATGTACCAGTAAGTTTCTTGAGCAAATTGTTTCTCGCCGACAATTTCAGTTGCAGCTTACCGATGTGTTTATTGTATGTAAGCGAGCGATCAAGTTTAATTCCCATTGTTGCTGTAACCTCCACCCCATTATTCTTTTACGTAAGGTGTTGAAAACAGAGGGGCTAGTTAAGGGCTGAAAGCGGCTGCAAGTCCTACATTAAGAGCTCTTATGAGTTTCGAGCCCTTAATGTTTTATTGGGTCGAAACATGTCAAAATGTGTTTTATACTATTTTGGCATTATTTTTAGACTATACCAGAGTCATTCTAAAGGGGCTGATTAAGGGCTGACGATTGCAATCTACCTTAAGTTAAGGGCTGACCTCTGGCCAAAGTTACTCAACTTTTTGTCAAAAGGGCATATTAGGTCTCAATCGACAGCCCTTAATGTTTCCTTTAGGGTGGACTGCATTTCGAGTTGAACAAAGTTGGAACAATTTTTTGGGTCGGGTACTAGTTTGTCGATGTCAACGGTGATTCGATTGTACTGTAGTCGCTCAAGCAGTTTTAGCGTAACAGACAGCAGGGCTATTGGTCTATAGCTTTCCGGTCGATCGTCAGGTTTTCCTGGCTTCAATAATGCAATATCGACTTTTTGAAAGATGTTGGTAATACGTTTTGAGACAGTACGTTTGTGAAAAAGCGAGACAGCCACAGTCAGTCACTTCAGGGCTGAAACTTATACACTCACATGTCATATTACATTAGCCGCGCGGTCCAACTCTCAAGGACCTGGGCGAAAACGTCTCGAGAATAAGACGAACGCAGAAGGGTGAAATGTTGTTTGAACTTAAGAAGGGCCCAGAGATTAAAAGTGCAGATTATAAAGATCTAGTCAAGAGATCACTGGGCGAGTCAGCAAAAGTGAGAGCGGTGTCCCACATGGCCACGATCGAATGTAGATATATGGACGAGATCACGACAAGCGAAGACCTTCGAAAAGCTCTGAAAGAGCAAGGTAATATAAATGACGAGATAGAGTCAATGACGATCCGTATGAGGAAAGCGAGAGACGAACTCCAAACGGCGGAAATAAAACTCCCGGTGGACGCAGCGATAAAGATTTTGAAAATCGGAAAGGTAAAGGTGGGCTGGACCGTATGCCCGATAAGGGTAACCCAGCAGTTAGAAAGGTGATTCAAGTGCATGAATTTTGGACACCAGGCAAGGAATTGTAGGGGAGAGGATAGATCCAACCTGTGCAGGAGATGTGGGGGAGAGAACCACCTAGCCAAAGATTGCACGAACCCGCCGAAATGTCTGCTGTGTACGTCAGAAAATGACCACGTGACTGGTGGAGCGAGATGTCCAGTCTTTAAACAGGCGCTTAAATCTAAAACAGGACAAGAATGGAAGTGATACAAATAAATCTAAATCATTGTGACATGGCACAACAACTTCTGTGGCAAGCCTCAGCGGAACAAAAATGTGACGTAGCGATTATTTCAGAACCGTACCGTGTATATAGAAACAACGGTAAATGGGCTGCTGACAGAGCCGAGATGGCCGCAATATTGACAACGGGCAAGTACCCCATACAAGAAGTTGTATCAGACGCTCACGAAGGATTCGTGATAGCGAAAATTGATGGAGTGTATATTGCCAGCTGCTATGCACCACCAAGATGGACGATTCTGCAGTTTGAACGAATGTTAGATTTACTCACAGGAGAACTGACGGGACTCAACCCAGTTCATATTGGAGGTGATTTTAACGCATGGGCAGTTGAGTGGGGTAGTAGATTCACAAATGATAGAGGCTTCAGTCTGCAAGAAGCGCTAGCTAGATTAAATGTGGTTCTGGCAAACGTGGGAAATGCAACTACATTCCGCAAGAATGGGCGAGAGTCGATTATTGACGTGACATTCTGCAGTCCAGTACTAGTTCCAAGTCTGAACTGGAGAGTCGACGAAAGTTACACACACAGCGATCACCAGGCATTGAGGTACACCGTGAAAAAGTGTACAGAGGCAACAAGACAGATGACTCATAGAGGAGAGCGAAGATGGAGAACCGGAAATTTCGATCAAGAAGTTTTTAAGGAATATCTCCAATCAAAAGACGATCACGAAGAGAAATCTGCAGAAGAATTGACGAAAGAAATGGTCAATGCATGTGACGCGGCGATGCCAAGAAGGATGGAACCGAGGAATGGGCGAAAACCGGCATTTTGGTGGAACGACGAAATAAGACTTTTGCGAACAACTCGGAACAAGAAGGAGGATGCAAAGGGCCAGAAACGAGAATGTTAGAATAGAGAGGTCAGAAGAACATCGTAATGCAAAACTAGCACTGAAGCGAGCAATCCGGGCGAGTAAGAGGGATTGTTGGAAGAAACTATGCCAAGAAGCAGACACGAACCCGTGGGGCAAAGTGTTCAGAACAGTAATGACGATGATGAAAGGTACATTGGGGCCAAAAGAAAAGTGCCCGGATAGGCTAGGTGTCATAGAGAGAGAGAGAGCTCTTCCCACAGCACGAACAGATCACATGGCCGCAAACTCCTTATGACGATGAAGCGGAAGACAGACTTGAACGGTCGATCACTGTAGAAGAGATCCAGATGGCTGCACAAAAGCCAAAAAATAACAAAGCGCCAGGACCAGATGGAATCCCCAATATAGCTCTGAAGACAGTAGCATGCGCAAAGCCCAACATGCTCAGATTGACAATGCAGACGTGCCTAGACGACGGATATTTTCCTCAAATATGGAAGAAACAGAAGCTGGTCTTAATACCAAAACCAGGGAAACCGCCAGACAAGCCATCATCATATAGACCTATATGCTTGTTGGACGGGTTGGGAAAAATACTGGAAACCGCGATCCTGAATAGACTAAGAAAACACACGGAGGGCGAGCAAGGACTGTCGGACGAACAATTCGGATTTCGAAAAGGGAGATCGGCGATTGAGGCCATTAAAAAAGTCATAGAGACCACCGACAAGGCGCGGAAGCAAAAAATACGGGGTAACCGCTTCTGTGCTATAACGACGATAGACGTTAGAAATGCCTTTAATAGCGCAAGCTGGATAGAGATAGCCAAGGCTTACATGTCATGAGAGTCCCCGATTACCTCTGTAGGATACTGAAAAGCTATTTCGAGTGACGAGTACTAACGTACGATACTAATGAAGGGAAAAAGACAGTCGACATCACAGCTGGAGTACCACAGGGATCCATATTAGGACCAACGCTGTGGAATGTTATGTATGACACAGCGCTGAGGCTGAAACTGAAAAGATGTGCTAAGACGATTGCTTTTGCCGACGACTTGATCCTCACGATATCCGGAACGTCGAAGATGGAGGTAGAGGTGGTTACGATGGAGACGCTAGAAACTGTCGAAAACTGGATGACAACGGCGGGGCTGAGGCTGGCCCACCAAAAAACTGAGATCATGCTAGTAAGTAACTGCAGAAAAACCGAACATTGACGGGGAAGAAATCACATCCACTCGCCAATTATTGATCTGGAGGATTCCTGGGGCGACTCCCATTCCGCCTTTTGTAATTTTTATATAGACGGTGTAGAGAATTCCGAAAAAAAGATGAATTTCTTGGTTGGTTCTTTGATTTTGATACTGACTGTCTTTGGGTCTCAGAGCGCTGAACAACAATTCGCTTCAAAACCACTGGGAAATTCATCCCTTTTTCGTCGGACTAGGCTCGTTTCGACTTATTATGAATTACTTTAACGTTTACAACTGATTTCGACAAGATTCTGACGAAAATATGGAAAATATATTTTTTTCAGGTTATGTATGGGGAGAAATCAAACCTGTAACTTTGTCTAACAACGTTTTAAGAATTCCTACATTTAAATTGTGAATATTTCACGAGATATAGATTTTTGAACATGAATATAACGGATTCGCCTACTGTGCGACGTAAGTTGCACACAAACCTAGTGCGGAGACCCTCGTTTTATGCGGTGTGAATAACAAAAGAATCTGCTTTAGAATAAAATTTACACCGCATAAAACGAGGGAGACCTGTACCATCTATGATGAACAAGGTGCGGAAACTAGTAGGGCTTAGAATGCCGGTTCATTGATGGGGCAATGTGTTTTACCAACAGGCATATTGTTGGACCACATGCTTAAAGTGAATTCCGAACCACGCCTAACGGCAGCTTGCATTTTACCATTATAATTTCTTTTGGTGCTAATTTTATCTCCGCCTAAAGTTAGACTCAGATATTTGCACACATAATTCATCGAATATGGGTGACGTCATATTTGTCATTCTTCTAGGTACGATTCGTCGTGGCACCAAAATCACAATTACCCATATTATGAAGCCTGGGTGTGCGGAAAGGCTCCCATACAAAATCCAAAGGCGTCAAAATTGGGACAAAAATCCGGAGGCTACAAAATCCGAAGGCGTCAAAATCCGGAGACGTCAAAATCCGGAGGCTTCAAAATCAGGAGGCGTCAAAATCCGGTGGCGTCAAAATCCAGAGGCATCAAAATCCTGATGATGTTGTTGCGTCCGGATTTTGACACCTCTGGATTTCGTACCACCGAAACGAGGAAGTTCGCGCTAGCCCGATTCACACTAGAACATTTTCCTAATAAGAAATATCATATTGTGAATGACGCTGGCGCGAAGTTCCACATCTAATGTATGAAATTCCCAGCGAAATTCCTAGCAGCCATGTGTGTCTAGGAACGTTACTTTATGCTATACATTGAAGAAAAATCCTATACAGAATTTGTCCCCACCAGGATTGAACCCGGATATTCTTGTTGGAAAGCTAGAACGTTACCACTGACCTAACCCGTTCCGGGACGTTCCAGTAAGTAGTGCATAATGAAGACTTTAGGCCATCATTCCAATTCAAGGCACAGACAAAAGGTTTCGAAGACGATAGAAATAACGAAGGTTATCCTTCCCCTCAGGACAACATCTCAGAACATATGAAGACTTCGGGAGAAGAACAAGATATTTTCATTCTTGCAAAAATGAAAATATCTTGTTTTTCTCCCGAAGTCTTCATATCAATGAACAGGTCACTTGTTTATACAACACATGGCAGGTAACAGTAGGAAGCTATTGACATAACAAAATTTAGTAAATATTGACAACAATAAGTAGCTATAGTCCGATCACTTCGTCGAGAGACAGTCGTTGTTGTTGTATAAGATTTCTGCATGTCGAGTGGCGCGCCCAGCGCTGTTCTAGTAGGAATACAAAACCTATGGGGAAGTATGAGTACTGGGACTAGTGAGCGTTAAAGGGTGAACCATGTGGCAACTTCCACTTTAAATGTTCACACGTTCAAGCTCCGTTGGAAGTCCACAAGGGCCAGTTCGAATGTTGCAACTTCAAGTTCAAGTGGATCGACGTGGTAGTTGAGTGGATTGGATACATTTATTATCGTCTAATGATGACGATTCAGCAAAGAAATATCCATCCGTTCGTTCGTCTCCACTTTTGTTGCACCTGAAAGGTACATATGTTCCATGATTCAAGTTCGAAGATTAGCAGAATCAGTCAAGTCAGTGAAACTTTTGCCAACATTTCAGCAAGTATAGCACAGAAATTGTTCATTTTGCTGTCAAATGAAAGCATTTGATCCGAGGGGATCCATTTCATTTTTTTTTTTTGGTACTGGCTGATGAAATTTTCGGAAGTAAAATGGAATTTTTGGAATTTCGATGGAATTTTTGGAGTTCTTGGAATTTCCGGAATTTCTAAACTCCGGAATTTCTGGAATTTTCGGAATTTCTGCGGAATTTTTGGAATTTCGATGGAATTTTAGTGGAATTTTTGGAGTTCTTGGAATTTCCGGAGTTCTTGACATTTCCGGAATTTCTATGAAATTTTTCGAAGTTCGATGGAATTTCTGTGGAATTTTTGGAATTTCGGAAATTTTCTAGAATTTTTGGAATTTCGATGGAATTTTTGGAGTTTCCGGATTTTCGATGAACTTTTGGAAGTTCGATGGAATTTCTGTGGAATTTTTGTAATTTCTGTGGAATTTTTGGAATTTCTCTAGAATTTTTGGAATTTCTGTGGAATTTGTGGAATTTTCGGAATTTCGGAAATTTTGTAGAATTTTTGGAATTTCAATGGCATTTTTGGAATTTTTTTATGGAATTGGAATTTTTGGTACAAATTTTTGACCAGTGGATAGATAACCCATCGATTTGATCTCACAAACTGGAAAAAATTTTTTGTGGAAATCGAGTCAGTGGTCTGAGCAATGGAATGGACGAAATTGAGTTTCTTAGCCATATACGAAAGAAGATGTTTTTTCCATAACTATGCAATATGGAGAATTACTGTCAAAGGTAAAGTTGCAGGGAATTTTAGGGAACACGTATTTCAGGGTTTTATCGAGTAGTCGCCCATTGCTGCGGTATGACCAGTTCTAGAATTGGGCTGGATGACCTTATCTCTATAGAACTATGGAAGTTAGAAAGTTGCTTCCAAAGGCAAATTTGTAGATAATAAAGTTTTAGAGAACATGTGTTTCAGGGTTTTAGGGAAAAATGGCCAAATCCTGGGATATGACTACTTCTAAAATTGGGTGTGATAGTCAGATACTGTTTTGACAAAAAATGACTGATTATACTGCTTACACAAGTGCTTGGGAAGAACGAATATTCGGCTCCTCGACGAATTTCCAGTTACAAGCTTTTCACGCAAGTATGACGGGGCCCTCGAAGTGGCTAACTTATGCATTGCTATGCAACGCCGCCTGCTAATGTAGGTCATGAGCGGACAGCCTAACACTTTATTAAGATAATCACGAGTACTGTCAAACCGTCTCAGCCTGTAAATAAATCTCACACACGCCGAAAACGCTCGCTCAAGGGACCGAACATCAACAGCACTCAAATTCGTAGAATAAATGGAATCCCCATATGTGAAGGCAGGCATAATTAGTGACTTAACGAGCAGCAATCGCAGCTTAACAGAAAACAAATGACTCTTGGGCCATAAGCTTCGCAGCCGCGAGAAGACCTTGGAGAAAACCTCATTTACATGGTAACCAAAGCACAGTTTCTCGTCCATGTGTAAGCCGAGATTGAGTACCTCGCTCATATACGCAATCACCGTGCCGTTTAAAGGAATCACTACATAGTACTTCAGCCGTGTGTCATTCACATCCGAAAAAAAATAGCCTGGGATTTCTTCTAATTAAGCGATAGGAAGTTATGCTTAGCCCAACGGCTAATCGCAAATAGATCCTGGTTCATCCTAAATATCGCCTCATTTACGCGATCTTTTTCGAAAGAATTAAACAATTGGACGTCATCCGCAAACATGTAGTACTTAACACACCGGAGACACGTAGGAAGGTCGTTAATATACATTGAAAAGAGAAGCAGGCCCAGCACTGATCCCTGGGGAATACCAGAATCATTAGGAAGCGGCTCAGATACGTGAACACCAATGCTAACGCACTGAAAGCGCTCCGAGAGATAACTGCCAATTAGATTTGCCGCTGATGACGATAAGCCAAACTGTTCTGACGCGTTCTGACAGTTTCAAAAGCAGCCTTTCATGGTTGAGCGAATCAAACGCTTTGGAGAAATCTCCAAAGGGCCCGTCAATTCGGGCGACTAGTTCGAATGTTTGGGGCCATATTTGAGACCATTTCTGCGTAGAAAATTTGCGTTGAAAATTTATTTTGTTGTTTTTGATATGCAAACCATACACAAAATATTGTTAGACTTCAATAATGCCAAAATATTTGTTTACAAATTTTTTGAGGAAACGCAAAATGCAAAACAAATATTTTTTTAAAAAGAGCATTTCATTAGCTTCCAACGATACACCACACGATAAGTCCATAAGCAAGGATTATTTCATAAGATCGTTTTTTCGCAAGTATGTGCCTAATTACCAACTGAAATGTTTAGAAACTTTGATGCGGCATTTTACATTTATCATTTCATCGTTTTTTTTTTGCATTTTAAGCAATAAAGAAGAGCAACTCTAAAGAATAAAAGATGCACAAAATCACGGCGAAGACAAATTCTGTAGCTATTATAGAATATTGACCTATTTTTGGACCCGTACAAAGCACGAGATCCTATGCGTTTACCACGACGTTTGTAACCGGTCAATTTGAGGCGAGAAGGGGGGGGGGGGGTTGTAGGTGGGGGAAGTATCGATTATGGTCAATAGATTCAGAATCAACAAAAAGAAAAACGGTTTTCTAAAAAAAAAATCCTTGAAAGATAATCGAAAAAGTGAGGTCAAGTTCAATTTTGGGACCAAAGGCCGCCGAGCTAGGGCCGCTCAAGTGATTTTAGGTCTTATGGACATAACTAGAGTATATCTCTACTGATTTTGATAATTTTTTTTTAATCGATATGTCAATGAGTGCCCAACAATTTATGGAAGAAAAATTTTTGACTTTTGGCCCTCGGGCTTAGCTAGGGCTCTAAAAATGAGTTTTCCACACGGCCCAAAGGCCCTAATCTTGAGTTAATCTTATACGATTTTCATGATTATTTTTCTATTTGAGTGGTAAGCAAATGCCTGACCGTACTCAACAAAAAAATTCCAAGGCTTCTACTTAGGACCCAGGTTGGTCCTAAGGTCGGCACTGACCAAAAAAATTTTTAATTTGCTATGTTGTGGAGCAAATTTAAGGAAACATTTTTGTCCACGGAAATATGGGTTGTAGGCCCCTACTTAGGGACTTAGGTCAGTCCTATGGTCGGCCCTGGCTCAAAATTTTCTTTCCTATGTTGCAGAGAAAATTGAGGGGAACAGTTAGTAGAGGGTCGTAGGTCTCTACTTAGAGTGACAGTGACAGTTGGTGACACGTGCTTTCCTTAGGGCCTCGGCTTTTATCTGAGAGCGGTACTTCGGAAGGGCTTTTCTACATTGCTGCCTAATATGTAATGAGTAACTTAATATAACGGGAATCTTTGTAACAGGAATCGATTGTACGGGGTTCGTACGGGTCCGAGAAGCTTATGTTTATGTATGTATTGCATGATAGTGAATGATCGGTGATCGTTTTAACAGTGAACGTATTGGAGGGCCCATACGGGTATGATGCCCGAGTCAACCAAAGGGCCTTTCGGGCGTTGCCCGAATGCCCATAGGGCCAGGCCGGGCCTGCCTAGAAGCTGTCCTCATCAATGACCCTAATTTACCCATAAATTTCTTCGTTTCTGGACCCATACAACCTAGAGTTTCAAAAGCAACAATAGCTTCTTGGCGAGTTTGGCGTTTTTTCTTGGCGATACGTTACACTTGGCGCTTTTTTAAGGTTTTATCATTTTTTTGCGAATAGAGGGTTCGTGAAAATACTTACAGATTCGCAAATCTGCCGAATGGTTACAGTCCCCGCTACATAAATTTTTTGGCTAAATTGTGGAACAACTTAGAGCACTAAAGACAAACACACACTGTCATCGCACTTTTAAATTTACGTCCTAACAAACGTAAACGATTACATGCACGAAATTGGAACTGCAGCAAACTTCATTCTGAGTGCAAAATTCGACAAATTATACTTCTCTCCATCGGTTCCCGGTAGCCGCCGCCAATTTTCTAAAGGGCCTGTCCTACCCCGCCGAATTTTCGAGCGGCGCACGGATCTGGTCTTACCTTCTTGTATAGAAACCACAACAGCGATCTTTAAACATCTGAATATTCAACTAAGTATTTCATGAATCGTAGGCAATTATCAGTTCCAACTTGTATTTTCAACAAACCTCAAAACTTAGTCATAGCCGAATATGAGAGACTTTCATCAATTTACTTCCTTTTTAACGTTTTTAAATGTCTCCATAGTTTGCCGTGGTCGCCGTGTTTACCTGACCATATGGCCCATTCAGTTTCGTTTTGTTTGAGAGAAGAAATAATGAAAATACGAAACGTCAATGTCAATAAACTCGACAAACGCGACAAACTTTGATGCAAATGTAAAGTGGACCGTGTTAACTGTTGGTGTTCCAAACAATTCCATTTTTGATTCGAGCGAAATGGGAGAAAAGGAATTCGAGATGATGGCTTTCAAAGACATGGATAAGTGTGCTATAGTTTATCGAAGCTCTTCGGTTGCATATTTGTACGTTTGCTACCATTGTGGAGCTGATTTCACTAGCATTGACGGCACATTGGAGCACATTGAGTCTCGCCACAAGTACAATCAGGTGGTGGCAATTGTTGAAAATAACGTTAAAGCCGAATGCGATGACTTCGACGATTCAACAAATTTTGAGTCGGACAACATTTTCGATGCGGCAGATGCAACCGATACGGAAGTCGATATCAAAGCAGAGACCATGGAAATTGACAAAGACGATGAACAGGATGAAAAACCGATCTCTTTCGATTGTGAACTATGCGGCAATGAGTTCCCATCAAAATTTACCCTTAAAAGTCACATGGTTCGTGATCACTTGAAACAATCGGCGCTAGAATGTCAAAAATGTGGTAAGAAACTGAAACGTATTGTGGCGTTTAGGAACCACTTGAAACAACATATGGAAAGAGGTGAAGTCGATTGGACTTGCGAGGGAGACGGAATAGCAATGTATGAGCCCAATAACTCGGTCGTTGATGACGAATGTCCGGACGAAAATTTACCTTCAGTTGCTCCGAAAGAAGCTAAGGCCAAGCCAAAAAAGCAACCGAAAAAGAAGTTGAAAAAATTGACAAAAGTGGAAAGCAAAAAAGCTAAAAAACGAACGCAGAACTTTACCTGCCACAAATGCTCCGAGACATTCGGCGCGATAGACGATCTGAACGATCACCTAAACACACATCCGACAGACGACATACAGCAAATAAACAAATGTAAAGAATGCAAAACATATTTTCCGACTGCTTTCGACCTCCGTGTGCATGTACTCAACATTCATCATTCACTTGAAACATTCAAATGCTCGACGTGTTCGATGAAATTCAAGAAGAATGAAAAACCATTGCTCGAGGAGCATTTAAGTTCGCATGCGGAAAATTGGAAAAACAATCGAAATAGCATTAGCGATGAAGGAAAGGACACGGTGAGCTTTGAAGAAATCATCACCGACTCGGAATCAACTTGTGTATTGTGTGAAGAAAAGTTTTACCTCAGCTCCAACTTGGATGAGCACACCCGAAGTGTTCACTCGGAAGTTGAAGACAAAAAGCTAAGGTGCCCACAGTGTGAATGTGTCTTCAGCAGCAACAAGGTAAGTTTGCACTTAAACGCCCGTTGGTGAATCACCCAAAGCGAAGATTTCCTTTCTGCCGTCTTCTCCACCCTTCCCCTCAGACATTATTCACAAAAAATGAGGAGAGAGACTCACCTGTACATCTGCACTTTCAATATTTCATTCGTTTGTTTCAGTCTTACTTCGCCCATCAACTTGAACATCGCCGGGTGGGACCAACTGTCACCGAAACCAACATGAAACTTTTGATCAACAACTTAAGCACATACATCAACGAGCAGTACGCTTTCAATGACGCGGACGATACTGCCAACCCATACAAATGTATGATTTGCTTTGCCCAAAAGGACAGCAGTTTGGAAATCCGGCAGCATGTTCGACAACGACACGTTTACAAAATGTTGCCGCAGCCCATTCACGTTAAATCCAATGTAAAAGAACGCATTTCGTGCAATATTTGTGGCGTGGGCATCACACGGAACAGCTTCAACAATCATATGAAAATTCACACCGACACCAAAAAGTTTCCGTGTTCCATCTGCGGTAGAGTGTTTAGTAAAAATTATTCCAAGAAAACCCACGAACGAATGCATACTGGGGAGGTAAAAGTCCTAACTTTTACGTTCATATTCAATCACTTCAATCGCTTCGTATTTTTCGCAGAAACCGTACCAGTGCGATCAGTGTGGCAAAAGATTCTTTAACTCATCTCTACTGGGTGCACATAAACAGTCTCACGACAGTCGCACTTATCCCTGCAAAATATGCGGACGCTCGTTCAATATTTCGTCCACATATCGTCGACACGTTCAGACTCATCGCAAGGATCAATCATTCGAATGTACCATTTGCTTTAAATCGTTCAACACTCGCCCTTATTTGACGAGACACATGAACAAACACAAGGGAAAAACGTTCGAATGCTCGTTCTGCGGTAGTAAATTCAACACAGCGAACGGCAAGCGCATCCACGAGAAGTGCGTCCATTACCATGAACCGAAAATTTAAATAAAATAAAATTTATTTCTTTTGATGAAACCGAGAGTTTTCATTTCGTGAACGCCGGCAATTCGCTTGACCCACAAAGACACATGCCACATACATTTTCGGTTCAACATTTTTGATTTGATCGTCTCAACTTGACATGTGTTCGTTACCAATAACACTGATCGTCACCAAGAGCGCTGATCGCCACCAATAGTGCTGATCGCCACCAATAGTGCTGATCGCCACCAATAGCGTTGATCGGCACCAATAGCGGTACTCGCCACCAGTAGCGCTGATCGGCACCAATAGCGCTGCTCGCCACAAATAGCGGTACTCGCCACCAGTAGCGCTGATCGGCATTAATAGCGCTGATCGGCATTAATAGCGCTGCTCGCCACCAATAGCGCTGCTCGCCACCAATAGCGCTAGTCGTCACCAGTAGCGCTGATCGCCACCAGCAGCGCTGATCGTCACCAGTAGCGCTGGTCGGCACAAATAGCGCTGATCGGCACCAATAGCGCTGATCGTCATCAATAGCGCTGATCGTCATCAATAGCGCTGATTGTCACCAGTAGCGCTGCTCGCCACCAGCAGCGCTGCTCGCCACCAGCAGCGCTGATCGTCACCAGTAGCGCTGCTCGCCACCAGCAGCGCTGATCGTCACCAGTAGCGTTGATCGCCATCAGTAGCGCTGATCACCACCAGTAGCGCTGAAATCGAGGAAGCCTCCCATCGCCTCAGCTGAGACTCTTGATTCCAGCAACTTTAACCCGAAAGAGGTATGGAAAGAAAACTCATCGAACGCTGGCATTAATACCGATTTTCAACTTCGAAGAACACACCTCGGTGGTTATGGTGCAATTTGAATAGACTAAGAACAGGGCACGGCCGTTGAAACAACCTGCTCTACAAATGGAACATTGTCAACGACCTCGGATGTGCTTGTGGTTGCCAGCGTCAAACAACGAGTCATATGCTGTTGGATCGCCCATTAACTAAGTACGATGGTGAAGTGAAAGACATCGCCCTATTATCCGAAGAAACGCTGAAGTGGCTGGGTAAACTGATCTTGTGATGACTCGGTACAGCCCATAATAATCCTTAAATGCTTTAAAGTCTCGTTCTTTTAAATCTTGGTTTGTAAAATTTTTGTAAATTTTCGTGTGTAAATTTGTAATTCACGTGTGACGTCACTAAAATTGTTCAATAGAGAAAATACCATACGCTAAATAAATAAAGCGCTGATCGCGACCAGTAGCGCTGATAGCTACCAATAGCGCCAATCGCCAGCACTAGCGCCGATCGACAGCAATAGCGCCGATCGCTACCAACAGCGTCGATCGCAACCAACAGCTGATCGTCACCAAGTGTTAATTGCTACGAATAACGATTATCGCTACAAATAGAGCTGATCGTTACCAATAGCGCCACCAATAGCGTCGATTGCCACCAATAGCGTTGATCGCCACCGGTAGCGTCAATCGCCACCGGTAGCGTCAATCGCCACCAATAGCGTCGATCGCCACCAATAGCGTCGATTGCCACCAATAGCGTCGATTGCCACCAATAGAGTCGATCGCCACCAATAGCGTCGATCGCCACCAATAGCGTCGATCGCCACCAATAGCGTCGATCGCCACCAATAGCGTCGATCGCCACCAATAGCGTCGATCGCCACCAATAGCGTCGATCGCCACCAATAGCCACCAATAGTGCCGAATCGCCAACAAGCAAATTTGCCGAAAACTACGTCGGCAACGCCAAGATGATAAAATTTTCATGTCGATCACGATACCCTCTGCCACCTGCCGAAAAAAAAAATTTTCCAATTTCAGCCGAAGCGAGTAGCTGATAAACTTCCGACTTCCCTCAACCCGTCTCCAATTTGTTCAAAAGAGAGTCGTGACGCCACCGAGAATACCAGCGTAAACAAGTTCAATGGGAAGGTTTTTGCGAAGACTAGAAGTTGATGTAATGTGAGCGGATGGTTTTAATTCAGAAATGAATCATTTTGTGTGTGAACTTTTTACCAACCTAACACAAAGGCTTGATGGAAAATTTGAATGTGTGTCTCTTATTCCACCTGTTTGAACATTTAAATGTAAATCTCATTTGTTTACCACGAACAAAGTCGGGTACCATATTTGCACAAATGGCACCGCCGTAGAGAATGTGTTCAGAAAGAGAAAAGAAACGTTAAGAAAAAATGTGATACTCGCGTGTAACACCTCAAAGCCATCGATCACATTAGCGATAAATTCATAAACATTTTATTTACAAATTAGAATCGCATCATCAACACCAACACACTAGAGAGCTGTGGTGAGATAACTTTATATCTTTTGAGCTTTTAACTATAAATATTTTCAACGACAAGATAACATCGAAAACGTACGAATCCTAATCGAGAGATTGTTTGTTATGAATGAATGAAAATTGTCTTATCCATTTGCCCGCCTATTTGCCGTGCAACACTTGCACGGCCAAAAGTTATCATCGTCGTATTAGTTTACATTGCAAATGTCTATAAATAAAATATAAAATTGAAAATTTTGATTTAAGTCTTTGAGGTTTTGTAATTCTCGGCGGATTAACCCAAGATTACTCACAGTTGAAGACGGAGCTTTCGATATTTTATCATAAAATTGATTGAAGCGACAAGCGACCACTAACGAAGCAGACGCACTACTACAAGAAAATATTACAAAATTAACAGAGACAGACGATACTTTAACGCTAAAGGAAATATCATTTTATATTTACCATACGTAAGTATAACAATGCTTCATGCATGTATATTATGACACCTGTAAGTACCGGAAGGCAAAACAGGTGATATGACTCAATTTCCACAGCATGTGTTCGAAGTTCCCGAAATTTCGAACATTTGGTCGAAATTTTTTGTGAAAAATTCCCGAAATGGTTATCCACTTTATCCATGAGTTTAAGATAAGATGTAGATATCTTGTTATCTTCTTCCGATGTACAGAAAATCGTAATTTTTGCGTTCGAAATGATTTCCCATAAAAAAACGTTCTTGCATTTCACCGACAAAAAACTCGCTTTTTCATTCGTCATTTCGGTGTCGCATGAGGTCACTTTTCGCACTAGACTTGACTTGACATCATACGAGTTGGTGCCTGTGCACTGAAACTAGTAGAGATACTCCCTTTTCGCTCATCAAGCCAGCAATGATGGCGTTCCCAGATAACACAGATCACACTTTTTAATGTGGTTGCCCACTGAATGTACATTCAATGTACGAAATTCAATTTTGTTGAGAATACGTACATAAAATGTACAAAAAATGTGCATGTAAAGTGGTACATATTTCGATGTACATAAAAAGCAGATTTTTTGTGCTATTAAAACTCGAAATTATTGCACTAGATCACAACTACATTTTTCGCACATTTTATGTGCTGCGTAAGATGTGCGTGATAAGGTGTAGGTGCAAACTATTCCTATCACATTTAATGTACCAAAAATGTGCTTGTGATGTAGTACATTTTCGATGTAAGTAAAAGGCACATTTTTTGTGCCATTAAAGCTCGAAATAATTGCACTAGATTACCAGTACATTTTTAGATTATGTGATTTGAAAAATGCTCATTTTTTTTTTCAAAAATGTATATTTTTAGTCCGTGAATGGATATCACGGCTGCTTTTTTTAAAAAAAAAAAAGTATCGAATTTTTCTCTCAGTACAAAAAAAGTACATTTAATGTACTTTCTATTATTTAACACTTTATACAAATTTAACACACCAACACATAAGTATCCGGTGGCACAATTGGTAGAGCAGTCGACTCATAGTCCCGAACGTCTTGGGTTCAAGCCCCGCAAATGGCAGAATGTTTCTAATAAAAAAAATGAGAGCTTGGCATAAAAAAATGTAGATGGAGGACGTAGCGCTCATCAGAATAAGAAAAACTGAAATAGAAAAGTCGGAAAACTAAATTAAATTTTCCTTTCTTTTCTTACATAACATTATATGTACATGAAATGTGCTAGTAATTCACACTAAAAAGTACATTAAAAGTACATTTGTTGTGTATTCAAAAAGTTTTAAATGTACGTTAGATGTACATGTAATTCACATTTAATGTCCATTAAATGCACTTCACGTTCCAAAGAAAAGATGTAACGGTAAGGGCGATTTTTAATATACATTAAATGTCCTGGAACTGGAGCACATTAAATGGGATCAGCACATTTTCCGATGGCATTTTATGTACATTTCGTGGGGTTGCTATCTGGGGTTATAGCCTACAAATGTATTCAGCACACTATTATTGCCGACAGCGCTGGATCGCCCCTCAATATGTGTAATTATTAGAAACTAACAACAACCGCTGTCGCTTGACTAGCTACATTGATTTCATTTTTTATTTTTTTTATTTAAATAGCGAATTACCTGTTCCATAAATTACCTGTTTCCATTTCTGAAAAGTAAATTACCTGACCGACACTTTCATTTAAGTTGAGTGAAATTCTTTCGCGAAAAAAGTCCCTGGTTTTCACTGATGGCTTTCGTCGTCTTGTGACTCCTTTATAGTTATATCGTTTGCCTGGTTTACTGGTTGATTTTCCTGGACTGTGTGGTACGATCGAATAGAGTGCGGGATGCACTCATGTCGCAAATTGTTTTGATGCACTTGAACCGCGACCAATACCTGTTTCTCTTCAGCTTCAGCCAGCTTGGAATTCTTATCCACCGAACGACCCAGCCAATATTCTTTTCGATTCAACAATTCGCCAGAAGATTTGTACATCCACTCCAGTTTGTTTTGTTATCATTTGGGGCGATCTGTCTAAGTCGCTTCGATTCCTCCCGTTTGCGTATATCCGAAATTTCACGTTGAAGTTCAGCAAGTGTACGTTTTTGCCCTGCGTCCTCGACCTGCACGGCTTTCCAAACTTTTTTTGGTTTTTTGTGATTGGATGCCACCTCCACCCATCTTTAGCGATTGATTTTTGTGTAGTAAAATTTATATTTTTGTGCACTAACGTTTTCAAACGGAGTGATGTAATGAACACAACAAAAAACACACAAAAAATACGATTTTAAACAGAAAACACTTTAATTTTTAAATATTTTTCGAAGCAGAGAAAATTTTTGGGTCCCACCTACTACTACTAAGGTCACTTTACGCTGCGCTCTGACCACAAACTTCACTCTCATTGCAATTTTTTTCTGCTTGTGCCTCAAACTTTACTCTCGTTGCAATTTTCTATGCTTTGGCCACAGACATCAACCTTGTCAGGCAATTTTCTATTTTCTCCCCTTGCCATGAAAATAACTATTTACGCACTAGTGCGAAAAAAATAATTGAAATTTCGACAAATTTTCGCAAGTGCAAACGGTGCAAAAGCTACCAAAAGCTCGTTCTTTGTCGGTGAATTGCAAAAAACGTTGTTTTATAGACGTTCACCCCAAAAATTTAGCTTTTCGCAATGCATTGAGTACGGGTAGCCAAATTTATGCGTGTGAAATCTGAAAGCGCAGAAAAATTACGTTAGGAGGGTTCGGCATTTGTGACGCATTTTTTTATCATCATCATCATCATCGTACTTTATAGACCGGTACTACCTTTCGGTGTGAGGTCTTTAAGCCGCAACCCTAGGACGATGGATGAACCACCCTCCTCCATGCTCTCGTATTCCCTGCCAAGGAGATGGTTTGCCCGTCCAGTGAAAGTCCTCTGACTTGATTGAATCTATAAACCTTCTCCTTTGTCTACACCTAGGCAGAACTCCCGGGACCTGTGCATCCAAGATCCTCTTTGGTAGCCTGGTATCGCCCATCCTTTTAACGTGCTCAAACCAGCGCAGACGGCTAACCCTTGTCGCCTCTTCTACTGACGAAGCCCCCAGCTTTTCCCAGATGTCGTCGTTCCTAATATGATTCTCCCACTGCTCCCTCCGATTAACCTTTTCTATGCTCCTAAGAATCCTCATGTCATAAACTTCCAGCTAAATTATACTTTACGTTAGTGTCACAAAATATTTTTTCTTGGCGGCCGACCATATAGTACGACAGGGAGGAGGGACCAAACATCGGATGCACATTTTACTAAAATGGTATACGTTCGCCAATTTGACGTTGTATCGTGCCAAAAGTGAAGTGTATATGAATAGGTAAAGTCCTCGCGCATCTTTTGGTTGAGCGGTCGACACGGTCGCGCAACACGTTGCGAAGTTATGACCATCAAAGTGAAAGAGTGAGTTTTACTTCAAATACTTGACTGTGCGACCTCAGAACTGGTACAGTGAAGTGTATGGATTACTCATGCAAGTGAGACTATTCGCAAACGTATAAGAATAGCAAATGAGTGGGACTATCCGCACACATTTCAACAGAATTTGTACTACACACAAACAAGGAGGACTAGGAAATTTGTCCCAGTACGAAATGTTTAGAGAACTAGGTGGCTAATGAGGGTAGGGAATTTTTCCTTCGACGTAATGTCACAGAGAACTAGGTGGCTAACAAAGCTAGGGAATTTTTCCTTCGACGAAATGTGACAGAAAACTATGGCTAACAAAGCTATAGAATTTTGTCTTATACAAAACGTCACAGAGAACTAGGTGGCTAATTAGGCCAGGGAATTTTTCCTTATACAAAATGTCACAGAGAACTAGGTGGCTAACAAAGCTAGGGAATTTTTCCTTATACAAAATGTCACAGAAAACTAAGTGGCTATCAAAGCTAGGGAATTTTCCTTATACAAAATGTCACGGAGAACTAGGTGGCTAACAAAACTAGGGAATTTTCCTTATACAAAATGTCACAGAGAACTAGGTGGCTAACGAAACTAGGGAATTTTCCTTATACAAAATGTCACAGAGAACTAGGTGGCTAACAAAGTTAGGGAATTTTTCCTTATATAAAATGTCACGGAGAACTAGGTGGCTAACGAAACTAGGAAATTTTCCTTATACAAAATGTCGGGGACAACTAGGTGGCTAACGAGGACAGTGAATTTTTCCTTATACGAAATGTCACAGATAACTAGGTGGCTAGCAAAGCTAGGGAACTTTTCCTTATACAAAATGTCACGGAGAACTAGGTGGCTAACGAAACTAGGGAATTTTCCTTATACAAAATGTCACGGAGAACTAGGTGGCTAACGAAACTAGGGAATTTTCCTTACACAAAATGTCACAGAAAACTAGGTGGCTAACAAAGCTAGGTTAAAACACCCAAAATAGGTCGTTTCAACAATTTTTTGAATAAAAAACATCAATTATACTTCAAAATTGTTATACATTTTCAGAAAATTGTTTAGAAAATTTAAGCAAATTTGAGAAAATTTTCTCAAAATTTCACAAATTTTCTCAAAAATATTCCCTGGTCGACCCACTCCTGACCCACAATTTTAGCGGATCGACTTACACCCGACTCAAAGTTTAAGAACACACAGAAAAACGATTTCTGTGAATTCTGCAACAGTGGGTCAGGTGTGGGTCGACCCGCTAAAATTGTCGGTCAGGTGTGGGTCGACCCACTCCGATCCTTACTATCTTCATACGTAACTTGCATGAAAAAGTACTATCAAAGGCTTTCTAAGGATTTCGTTTTCCTTTTTTCTTTCAGTGTAAAATTCACGCTTCGATGAAAATCAACCGGTTGTTGCCAAAAACAACTTTGACTTGGTGAAGAGAGGGATCACATCCTATATGAAATTATGCGAGTTGAAATTCATAAGAAAATATTGAAAGCAAAATTCCGAAATGAACAAAAAAAATCAGATGATTAATTCCTAACGGACCATTAATTTGATAAGACGACGAGACTAGAGTTTATATGAGTGTGCGAAAAAGAAAACATTCGTCTCATCATCAGACGAAAACAATTCGGTAAAATTTGACCATTTCCAAAACATGAAGAAATTTATGATTTTCATTCATTTTGAAGTGTTTGGTCATTCAACAATCACGAGAATTTACTTGACATAATATTCCTACAGCTAAACCGACAGACAAATATTCGTAACAAAAAAGGTAAAACGAACCATGATCTGCATTCATGTTTTTCATTCGATTTCCATAAACTCCCAGTCTACACGCACAGAAACATTCTGAAAACTTAGCATTTTTCTAAATAACAATGACCTTGATACTTATTCTTCGGAAACAAAAGTTCTCTCCCATTGGACAAAATTGCTCGCACCATCACCATCACTATCAGATGATTACATCGTGTTACGTATGTATAGGGAAACAATACGATTGTATGCGTGCGTAAAGGCATAATTTTCATGTTTCTATGTAATATTTTCTTTCGTTTTTGACGTTTAGATATTTAGTTCCATCGCTGTTTACGGTCGATAAGCAACGCGGTATAATAAAGCGTCGAAAATTTGAAGAAAAGTTTAATTTGTGAATTTTTTCGTTGGATATCGGATGATAAGTGAACAAAATTTGGTACACAAATTGATGAATTAAGAGGTGACAATTGAACATTGTTTCGTTACAGTAGTCATCCATTTGTGTTTATGTTTTTCCTATCACAAAATTTAGTCCGCCACCAAAAATTCATTTTCCAGTTTTCCATTCATTTTTCTTTTGGGAAAAGGAAACATGTGATTAAAGTGTCCAAAGAAATGTTTAGCCGCATCTTTAGATCTGATTTTGTGTAGAGGAATGGAAGTATACATTATAACCAACACACACCGGTTCATTAATTTGTGAATTTATTTCTCATTCCACTTCCTATCACAAAAAAAAAGTTTTGATATCATTTCGTTGAACTTGTAATTTTAAGGCATCGAATGTATCGGACACTATAATGCATACACACACCAGAAGCGTCTCCACTTGTGTTTATTCCCTTTCGTTTGTGGTCAATCAAATAAGGAGAAATGAGTTTTATTCGTGATTGATTGCATGTTCTTGTGTGTTTTTCTTTTTATTCTCGTAACAAACAAACACACACCACACCGATGATAAATGTTTCATTTGCAAAGTCGGTATTTTTATTCAGTTTATTGATAGCGGTCGAATCGGCGGCGCGAACATTTAAAGTGTGTTGTTAGAATAAATAAAATTCAATTAACTTTAAACGGTTTATTATTTATTTATAAAGGCTACTTGGGGTTATTGGTAAATTTTTAAATAATACAAAATGTGCCAGTAAAAGAAAATTTATGCTTTTTTTTACGATACAAAATTCAATTCGGTTTGGTTTTGATAGTGTGGAGTGGACTTTTGCTCTAATTAATTATTTTATGCAGACGGTTTATTCGCCGATTTAAAATTTAATTTTTATAATTCGCTTGTTAAGTACGTGATAGAAATTTTTGAATTACTTACTCCATCGGTTGTTTGGAGAATTCATGTTAAGAAAGTGTCTCTCTTTGTTTATGGAAACAAAAGGCAAGTAAAATTAAATAAATTGCAAATTTATTTACTGACCACATGCTCTTGGAAAGGTCATTTACAAGGGCATCATTTACTCCGACATCACCATCAACAACAAAATCCCTTCAACGGGATCTCATCCCTTTCTTTTTTTGCAAAATCTCTAATTTTCTATTACAACATTTTTCTTCACTCGTCTGTGACCCATTGCATAATAGAGCAGAATATTAATATTTTAAAATTTTTGATAAAATTGAGATTATTGATAACGGATGTTTTTGCAAATTTATTTTATTTACTGGAGCCTCTCTGATTACGTTAATTTTCTAATAAATTTCCTTAGTGAAAATGTATTTGCTATTCCAATTTTGTTATCTGGTCGGAATACGTGTAGCAATTTACAAGGAACGATGTGTAGCGATCCGAAGAAATTATAATTTTTACAATGTAACTAAATGGATTCGATTAGCAAAAAGGTCATTGAGGTCTATTTCTTCAATATCAGGGTCTGTGTTGATCATTTTTTTTGCTGTAACTCTTTGTAGTTTGATTGCTCCATTGACGTCAATTGGAAGACTTTTGACGTTTACAATTTGAATGTAAATTATTTCCGTCTGTTTAAAAGCTTTCGTGATCTTAAAGTCGTATTGAAAATATTCTTATATACTGCGAAGAAGAGCTTTTGTGCTTTAGGAAGAGCTTTTGTGCTTTAGGAAGAGCTTTTGTGCTTTAGGAAGAGCTTTTGTGCTTTAAGAAGAGCTTTTGTGCTTTAGGAAGAGCTTTTGTGCTTTAAGAAGAGCTTCAATTGAATTTCATATAAGACACCAGTTCGATGCGGCAATTCTCAGAGATGATACATTCATTGAATTGCAATAAGTCTTCTGGGTACGATGGGATTTCTGTAGCCTCAGTAAAAAGCTGCGTCTCGGTTATATCTCCTATTTTGGCTATGATTTACAACGTGTGTGTATCTACTGGGAAGTACCCTGACTCCTTAAAGAAGGCGAACGTATCATCGCCTATTTTTAAATCTGGTGATTCTTCAGACATTGCTAACTTTAGGCCTCTTTCTGTTCTGCCAGTGATCAACAAAGTTTTTGAAAAGTTGGTATTTTTGAACATCATGAGGTTTCTGGATATGTCAAACTTTTTTTATAATAAACAGTACGGGTTTAGGTCTTTGAGTGGTACCCATATAGCGTTGTTTGAATTGGTGGACTACGTATCTTTTCATATAGACAAAGGGCAAATAGTTACTGGTTTATTCTTGGACCTTTCCAAGGCCTTTGACACTGTGAATCACATGCTATTACTGAAAAAACTATCTGCAGCTGGTATTAGGGGCATAGCTCTTGATCTCATTTCCGACTATCTAGAGCGCAGGTACCAACGGGTGGTTGTGAATGGGTATGATAGTCCTTGGGAGAGTGTAACTCTGGGAGTTCCGCAAGGTAGCGTTTTGGGACCGCTCCTTTTCTTGATTTTTATCAATGATTTGCACCGCCTTCCCTTGAAATCCCAACCGTACCTTTTTGCAGATGATTCGAGTGTCTTCTCCTCATCTATTTGTTTCGCAAACAATATTGAAAATATAAACAATGATCTGAAGTTACTCTCTAATTATTTTGACGTTAATAAGCTTACGTTGAATTTGAAAAAGTCCAGCGTTGTGCATTTCAGATCCTTTCGTTCAACAATTGACAATTCTCTCAAAGTGCAGTTGAATGGGAGTGTGATTGAAGCTGTTGATTCCGTTAAATATCTGGGCGTGATTCTGGATAAGAATCTGAGTTGGAACTTTCACCTTACCAACCTGTGCTCTAAGATTTCTGGTCAAATCGGTGTATTGCGGAAATTGCGCTATATATTACCTGTCAAAATTCTGGAGTCTTTGTACTTTTCGTTGATACACTCTCGCCTATCATACTGCGTCGGTGTCTGGGGGGGTGCTAATAAGAATCTGATTGAAAATCTCGAGAGGAAGCAGAGGGTCGCCCTTAGAGTTGTCCACAGGCTTCCCTTTAGATATCCTTCAGAATCGCTGTACTTGGATCATTGTCCCAATGTTTTGACTGTTGGCAAAATGTACAAATATGCTGTTTGTAAGTTTGTGTTTGATTCTAATAGGGGTCTATGTCACCACACTGTGGGATTTCGTAGGCCTAGACATGGCTATCCCACAAAGGGGTCGAGGTTGTTGTATGTGCCATTCTCGCGAACTGCTTCAGGTAAACGTAGAGTGTCCGTTGCTGGGGCAAACTTGTTCAACTCGTTGCCTTCGGGTGTGCGCTTATCACTAACACAAGCTCAATTTTGTCGTTCGTTAAAGTTTTTACTATTACAGAAGAAAGAGTAAATCTAATGCAGAGTGGCTGTTAGATGTATCCCGTTCACTATATGCTTGCATACTGTAAGTTTATGGAGTATGGTCTGCATCTGGTTGCCATTCTGCCATTTTGCAGTTATGACCTGATTGAAGAGTAACGGTCGACGTAAATAGAGGATTACTCTGCAACTTGTGTTTGAGTACTTTTGATGTATCCCAACTTTTTTTTGCTTCACCTATTGACCGATTATTGGTAGATTTTGATATTGATTTTTTCCTTTTTTTTTTCTCTCTTTCAATAGACTTTGATGTTTTTTCTTAAGATATTTTTTGTTTTGATATTTTATGTTCTTTAGAAATGTTATACATAATGGAACTTAAATGATTTTTTGTTATAAAGATGCATCACATGAATGAATAAAGAAAGAAAGAAATTCACATTTGTAAATATGTAATGCAGTACATAGTCTTGTTCCGATCGCCTTAAATGTACCTTTACGGAAACGAAGCTCCCACCTACAGCACAAGTTCATAGAGAAGGTTGACTCAAAGTTTTTCTCCGTATCTGTTGAAATAGCTACAAGCGACGCGCAAAAGCCAATGCACTTGGTAGGGTATTATCGTCCTCCCGTAGCCGATAATGCTACTCCCTTTCTGAGGCACCTACAGGGTTTTCTTGAAGAGCGTGATCATAAGCGTTGCCTTTTGCTAGGAGATATTAACATTAATCTTCTTGAAGATCGTGCTGGTACTGTGTGTACCTCAAAGGAACACAAGTATGTTAATCTGTTAACCTCGTATGACTGCCAAGTGGCTAACGAACATGTCACTAGGCCAGCTAGTGCAGCCCTTCTCGACCATGTTTTGTGTAATTTTAGTGACGAAGTAGAAATGTATTGCAATACAGTCAGAGTTGACGATAGCCTGAGTGACCATTCTGCAATATTTACACACGTTGACGTCAGTGCGGTAAGTCAACCAAAGTCAACTGTTAAGGTCACTACAGACTATGACAAGATGAGGAATACCTTTTCGAGCAGGTTAACGGGTTTTCCAACGTTGTCCTATAATGACCCGGATGCTTTCCTAAATGACTTCATCAAGGTCTTTAAAGATACCTACAAGGAGTCCACTACTACGAAGGAGGTTCGCTGTGACCGCAAGGAAGAGCTCTTCCCGTACATGAATGGCCATCTCCTTGACGTGATTAAAAAGAGGAAAAACTTGTATTTAAAGGCCAAGAGGCAGGGAAACAGCAACGACCAAGCGGTCAAAGGAAAGCTGAAATCTCTTGACTCGGAAATAGATGAGCTCCACAAGTTTTATAGTAGCAAGTATTACGAGGAAATGTTTAAAGACACTAGTAGTAAGAGAGGTACTTGGAGGAACATTAATAGGGTCTTAGGCAGGCGTAAAGCTAAAGCTGAGCTGGTTGACAAGCTGATTGTGGGAGGAGAACCAGTAACAGGAAACCTTCAAAAGGCAACTGCCTTCAACGCTTTCTTCTCTGAGGTGGGACATGAAATAGCTGGTAAGATCACGAATGACCGCGGCATCAATGCTTTCTCCACTCTGCGCAGGAATCCCAAGAGCATCTTCCTTGAGCCGACAGGCATAAGCGAGATTCTCAACCTACTGCTCAGTCTGGATGTAAACAAGAGTGCGGGTTATGATGAGATACCTGCTCTAAGTCTTAAAAGCTGTGCATGTGAGATAGCGTCGGAGATATCGTGTATTGTGAACCTTGCAATCTTCACCGGGACGTACCCTGAAAGCCTTAAGACTGCGAGGGTAACGCCGATACACAAGTCTGACGCGAAAGCAGATCCGTCTAACTACAGACCAATCTCTGTGCTGCCAGTTTTGAATAAAATTTTTGAACAAGTCCTGCATAAACGTCTGATGTCCTTCCTCTTGGCCAGCGGCTATCTGTACAGGAGGCAATACGGGTTTAGAAAGAAGTCAGGGACTCACACTGCAACGTTCGATCTGCTGAATAAACTACTAAGATATATTGATAGTGGTGAAGTGGCTAGTGCAGTATTTCTCGATCTGATGAAAGCTTTTGACTGTGTAGACCATGGAATACTCATAAGAAAGTTAGAAATTGCGGGAGTTCGGGGAATTGCCCTGAATCTGTTCAAGAGCTACTTGAAACAGCGTAAGCAATGCGTTATTGTTGGCAGTCATCAGAGCCCACTAGCTGAAATGAGTATAGGTGTGCCGCAAGGGAGCGTCCTTGGCCCTCTGCTGTTTCTTGTGTATATTATTAACGATATACATGAATTGCCCTTGAGGGGGGGAAATAATATTGTTTGCTGATGACACTGGGGACTTCTGCTCAAATATCTCATATGACCGCAATGTGGTAAATATTGAACATGATCTGTCAATGTTGAATGAGTTCCTTCAGGTCAACAAGCTGACCCTTAATGTCTCGAAGACGAAGATCATGCACTTTCGCAGAAAGGCCAGAGGCATGCCTGCCATCCAGCCGGTTATGCTGAACGGTCAGGTGATAGAGGCGGTTTCCACTTATAAGTATTTGGGTCTCCTGATCGATGAGGATTTGAGGTGGGAAGCGCATGTTAGAAAGCTGTGCAAAAAACTAGCATCTGTGAGCGGTGTGCTTAATAAGATCAAGCGTGTTCTCCCGAAACCAGTGCTTATGAAAATATACTTTGCTCTAGCTCACTCACACCTAGTTTATCTAACCGGTATCTGGGGCAAAGCGAGCAAAAAGTGCGTTAAACAATTACAGAACATGCAAAAGAGATGCTTGAAGCATGCATGTAAACTGCGTCAGCGTCACCCCACTGATGACCTCTTCAATGTACACTGTCCGAGAGTGCTAAATATCAATAGCCTCTATAAGATGAGTGTTTGTACTTACGTGCATGCTGCGCTAGCTGGTCAGGCACATAATACTGTCACGTTTAAGAAAGTAGAGCACGGGTATAATACCAGGAATCGGAAGCTGTTGTACTGTTCTGCTTCACGTACGAAAATAGGGGAAGGGGCGGTGGCCAAGGTCGGTAGCATTATGTACAACTCTCTGCCTGTGAGTGTGAAGTCTGCAAGTGTGTTCGGATTTAAGAGAAAATTAAAGGAGTGGCTATCCGAACAGCAATACCCTGGCTAGAGTTTTTCATTTTCATTTCCGTTTTCATTTCTTGGCGTCGTCGATAGAGTTGATTCTCAGTGAGATGCTTCTTCCAAAACTTATTTACTTTACTTTAAATTGCACATGGGTGGAGTGAGACCGTGGAGGAACGATGGCACTCCTACTATTCATGCACGCTGTGGGCACTAGTCAGTCTCTTAGCATATACATCAACTTTGAAAGTATTTTTGAGCAAGCTTTGTCATTCTTTTTCTCCATAATATTTATAGTAACGGCCAAATTAGTCAATTGTATACAAAAATTAAAAATTAGAAATTCCTGTTTAAAAAAAAAAGGGATTTAGGGATTTAATTAATTAATAAATAAACATAGACTTTAAAACACTTACAAAAAAATCTAAAGATAATTCATAATTTAAAGTTTAAAATTAATGTTTCTTTAAAAGTTCATCGAACGCTGAAACTTAAATAAGCAACAAAATTTGTAACTATAATCAGTCAAGTAATTATAAATAAATAAATGTGTTGTCAGCCTTGGCTTCATCTCAAGTTGACAATTTTCGCAGCATCCATTAAGGCACATGCCCTGTTCACAAATGACGATACGAATTTTTTAGCGATTTCTGACTCCCACCCTCCCGTCCGTACGAAACAGTACAATTCCAAAGATCTCCCTACAAAGACTCCCCGCCGCCCCCCCCCCCCCCCCCCGAAAAAAATTATTTATAAAGAAACTGAATTCATTAGTTCATATTTGTCATAATGTTGTGATCAAAAGTCGGTTTATTCCAACTGTCAACATGACGTCACAAACGTCAAAGTTGCCACTGCGACTGAATTTTTTCTTCCCCAGATTCCCAGTACGTTTTGTCAACTGCCGGCTTGTTTAGTAACTTTGACGTTAAAAACGTCATTTTGACAGTTGGAATAGACTTTTGATTCCAACAGGCAGATTATCTCGTTAGATGGACACCACTGGAAGAAATTGTTTCTTTTCTTCTTCATTCATCTCGGAAATCAATTCATTTCCGTTATCAATCCATTCGGTCTCCTCTACCTCGTTTTTAGCAATAACTGCTAGCAATTCGTTTGCTCGACAAATTGCGATATTTTTTGGACGTATTTTTTGAGGCAAGAATGATTAGAACCGGACACTTTCGTAAAACATAGAAGGCACCCGTACGTATCAGAATAGATGCGGCAAACAGAGTTGATGTTACGAAAAGACTGGAACGTATTTAAGTAAATATTGCGTTCACATTAGACTGTATTAGAAATTGCCCGTAGGGCAATTTTGAAAAACCTTTCCGAAGTAACGGTGTAAAAAAATTCTCCGAATGCACAAAATTGACCCCCAAATAGAGAAAAATGTTCTCCTCAATTTTGTCTACAACATAGCAAAAAACTATTTTTTGGGCTTGGGCCGACCTTAGTACTGACCTAGGGCCTTAAGTAGAGGCCTCGGATACATACGTCCATAGACAAAAATGTTTCCCTCAATTTGCTCGGCAACATAGCAAAAAACATTTTTTTATGTTAGGGCAGACCTTAGGACCGACATGAGGCCCACTTAAGCCCTAAGCACAGGCAAAAATGCTTCTATAAATTGTCGGCCGTGCCGAGATCTTTCAAACAAAAAAAAGCTTTTGAAAATCGGAAGAGATTTACTCGAGTTATGTACAAAAAAAAAAGGGCCCTAACAAAGATTCTTTTTTATTGCCCTAGCCACGTCCAAACACTCAAATCGAAAAATGTTTCTTCCACAAATTGTCGGCCATGCCCAGATCTTCCAAACAAAAAATTTTTTTTGAAAATCAGAAAAGATTTGCTCGAGCTATGTGCAAAAGACTAAAAACCAGTTAAACGGCCCTAGCTCGGCGGCCCTTGGACTGACAGTGCCCACATTCAATCCCATAAAATATTTTTCGACTACCTTTCAGGAAAAAAAAAGTTTTTGAAAATCGGTCAAGATTTACTCAAGTTATCGTGTTGACGGACAGACAGACAGACAGACAGACAGACAGACCGACAGACAGACATTGTTTTTTTCGCTGATTTGTCATCTAAGGCAAAAAGTTTCCCCCTTACTCCCGGCTTCGAATTCGCAATGTAACAAACGTGGTAGTAAACGCATCAGACCTTCGTACTTCGTACGGGTCTAAAAACGTTATACTATATCAAGGTGTCGCACTTTGCCAGGATGCTAATAGTCTCTAATCACCTATCACTTTATTAAAAAATTTGGATAAAATGTAAAATTTAATTATGGGTATATAGTATAATCGGTTCTGGCCCGCAACTCCGTGTTGCCAAGGCTTCCCTTGTCAATCTATCCGTCGT
Source organism: Pseudolycoriella hygida (assembly GCA_029228625.1). Lineage (NCBI taxonomy): Eukaryota > Metazoa > Arthropoda > Insecta > Diptera > Sciaridae > Pseudolycoriella > Pseudolycoriella hygida. Next base: position 143,000,786 of record CM055404.1, read on the forward strand.
CTCATTTCCCTCCACGTCAGAGTGCGCAGAAACCCACACCAGCGTAACCTGATTCCTCAGTCCGGTTCAGGGTCTCCTTCAACTCCTTCACTAGCTTCGATGTTACGACAGGCGACGTAAGCGCCTTGATCATTGCCTCACTGTCATAACAAAAATTACATTCTCTCCAATGCTTCTGCTGGGATCGCCTCTTGCGCTCCCATCAGTGCCGCGAATGTCTTAGCCTGAAAGACATTGGCGAACCTTCCTAGCTGATACCATCTTTCCGCCCGCGGTTCCAGGGAATATACTCCAGCCCCCGTGCCCTCTGAAGTTTTTGAACCGTCAGTGAAGTTCACTACTCCTTCACCTGACAGGTGAATTGACTTTCGAATTTTGTTCCGGTTTCATTCGGTCCTCAGGCATCTCAAAGACCTCACAGGAGATGATCTACTTGATATTCCCATGGCCCGATAAGTAATTCGGAATCCAAAGATGGTTCTGCGATAGCCTGTCCGCCGTGGCAAAAGCTTTCGCCTCCGATTCCACGTGGACTGGTGCAAATTATTCAGCGTTTCAATAGCCACAGTAGCCGTCGATTTCATAGCCCCTGTCAGACAAATGCTTACAAGCCTCTGAATCTCGTTCAGCTCTTTCCTAACACTCCCCACCTAGAGCCTCGGCCTCCAATCGACGTTGAGTCACGGCAATATGGGCCTTATGACTGCTTCATACATCCACAGTATTGCCTCAGACCGTACGCCCCAGCTCATCCCAAAAGAGTTCCTACAATTCCAGAAAGCTGCTAAAGCTTTCTGTGCCTTGTCCTTGGCGTGTTTGATTCAATTTAACTTGTAATCGAGAATAACACTCAGATATTTCACCTTCGCTCCCGGAACGGTGTCCTTATCGAACAGGCTCAGTTTGCCTACCAGTGATTGACCCGGCGTTCTCGTGCTAAAGGGGACTATGTCTGTCTTATCCGGGTTTACTCCAAGGTTGTTGTCCCGACACGATTCCTCTACTATCTTCAGTGAGTACCTCATCCTGTCGCCTAGCGTGCTTTCAAACTTGTCTCTGATCAAAATTGTCAGAACGTCTCAGCACCCTTGGGCGAAAATTCCCTCGTCGTTAAGCCTCCTGATGAGAGAGTCTACAACCGTACACCACAGCAACGGGAATAGTATTCCCCCTTGAGGGCAGCCTCTGCCTCCCCTACTTTCTTAGTCTAAGGCAATCATACCAGTTGAGTAATTTTTTGGAAGCAGAACTTTAATGAAATTGGAAACTCTGAGTGGCTGGTGGTTAGTTGAATGTCCGGGCGGAGTCCGAATCGTTCTTGACACACGCAGCATTAACTTCTTATCTTCAGTTCTCGATGAAGACACATTAATGACAAAAACTTTGACTCTTAGACAGTAGATAGTATCTAAAAATAACTTATGTTGGGGGGGACTCGTAGAAAGTTTGCTGCATGAGCCGAAGGCTCCCTACGAGTCAAAACACTATACGTTGAGTATACGTTGCAGGTTCATTGCTATGTAGATGAAATTTAACACACTACCAATTAATGCGACGACGTACGAAAGAGTGCCGTTATCGTCCAGTTCATCCTGAATCAATTAGTCCCTACCTATGGCTCTAATTGTTGGACAATGTTATTCATTGCATCCATATCGCCTAACAACGTTATAAGTTATAAGCTAAAAAATATAATTGAAAAGATTGATGATGATTGATAACGATTGATTGATGATTGGTAATAATTAATTGATGATTTAAGATTATTTGAGATGATTGATTGATGATTGGTAATGATTGAGTGATGATTTAATATGATTGATTGATGATGATTGATGATGAATAATTGATGACTGATGATGATTGATCATCGATAAATCATCAATCAATCATCAGCAATCTCTTATCTTTTGACTTATAACTTACAAATTATAGTTTACTTATAATACGCAACTTACAACTTATATCTTATAGTTTATAAGCATAAGTTAGAAATTTGGCTATAAGTCGATTTGCATAATCTCTCTAGTACAAGTGATCTCATATAAACCGCCAATTTCGAAATCTCGCCCTGCTGTTTATATGAGATCACTATTAGCGATATTGGATCACTGGCTTACCCAACCATGTTGTTTATTAGAGTTACCGTTTTTCAGTGTTCTATTTTTTAGTGTAAAATACGGTTCCTTTGACTGAATACGGCTGCGTCTCAAAATTTTTTTCAGTGTAGCTCGCAAAAATCTCAATTCGTCACACAAATAATGTTTGTAGCTCTACACGACGACAGAGGTTACACACTTAGAATACAACGACTTTGGTAATTGAATGAAAACGGTTGAGGAACTTATACATTGAAGCGTTTCCGCACGTGTCACATGAAAAACATTTTTGATTATGTGAATATATTCGCATGGAATGGCGAATGGCAATACTTCAGATCGTGATAAAAAGACAAGTGTTCCATTACGCAGACAGATTTATCTAAAAAATGTACTCCACTTTGCAAATCTCTTATCACTTTATAAATAACTGACCAATCAATGCATAAAATCAATACGTTTGACGGCAATGGCATTTGTTATTCAATTAGCAAATTGTTTTCAATATTAATTCCGACACAAATTTGTAATTTCATGAAAAGGTTACAATGTCAGCGACGTTGACATAATTTCAGATTATAATTCGTTTATTCAAAATATCATGCAACTAAATGTTGTCCAAATTGGCCACGCTACTGCATACGTGCATGCTGATCATAAATGAAACTTAAGCAAAAAAAGACAATAATTTGTTCGATTGGTAGTTGTCGTAGTCTTCTGTTAAAGCTTCTTTTCTATGTTATTAAAACACTGAGAGAAATGTTTTTTAACAAAAATTCCGTTATGTTCTGTGTTTAGAACATTACAAACGTTGATGCAATTATCGGCACTATTAATAGTGTGTACAGTGGGAACGGCTTCAACCGACCCAATGGCAAAAAATTAAGATTTTTGTTGAAACGTTTTTCCAACAATTTTGATTTTTTGACTTTTAGACACTTGAAGCCGTTCTCGCTCTTCATGCTGTAGAATAGCCCATATGTTTGTTTCAATCATATTACGTTTTGCCTCACAAATACTCACTTTTGGATCCTATATTATTGTTGCAATTATATCTTGTTCAGTAGAGTCACATTATGATTGTAATTATCACATTATAATTTTTACTGCTACCATTATGGCCGCCCAAACAAGAAAGATTAGGGAGCGTTCATAAATGACGTTTTCCTTAGATGGGGGTTTAAGATAGCAGACACTACATACAAAAAAATCCTAATATTTATGGAACATTGCAGACAAGGGGGAAGAGGGGTTCAAAAATTCGGAAAAAATACTGACGTCATATATGAACGCTCCCTTAAATGTTTTCGTTAACTTTAAGTTATTAGAATTGTTGGAATGAATTCTGAACTGCCCCACGATGTCTAGCATCAGTTTTCATCAGCAACATTTCTACTTTTGATGCGTACCGACATCTACCTTTTTTATACATTCATTCTGTTTAATAAGAAAAGCTGGGAGTTGCGGGAAACGTGCACTTTTTTCAAATGGTAACATTCACACAATGAGCAGAAATTCTGAAGATCAAAAGCTCTTATTTAGATGATTTTACAATGATCCTGAACAATGGTGAAGTGTTCCAAAAGTGTCAACTTTCAGTAAGTTAGTCTCAATTAGTTAATATTGCGAAATTGACTAAGTTCGTGAAACGGGAGTAGATAATTTTCGAAGCACACAACTTTATTACGCATTTCAGTCATTAGCATATTTTTTAGTTGAATTTGTTTCTCAGTTGCACACAATGGAATTGCGTGAATTTCTATTGAAAATTCTGAGAGTATAACGCACGATGGAACTACCACTATTACTACTACTACCTCTACTGACAAATTACAACTGCCGACACACCCAGATAAAAGGACATTTAGATCTTACTCATTATAGATGAGCGGGCAACACTTTTTTGCTGCCCTTGCCCGCCCTACTCTAGCCCAAAGTTTAAAAAAATTGTCCGACCCGAAACGTGCCCATTAAATTTTTGCCCTACCCGGACCATTCCCTATCAGGCGCGTGCATAATTTGAAATTCCCTCCCGTCCGCTCATCCCTATGATACTATGATTCATTGATACTGTCCAATAAAAAAATAGTGCTGTAGGTATAAAAAATGTATTGTTTTCGCATGTTAAAGTGAAAATAGCTTTTTTACCAGTGGACGTAAAAAATCTGCCTCGTAGACACAAATTTTGACTATAACTTGAAGACTAGAGGACGAGTTTCCAAGGACTTTCTCTGAGTTTAAAGAAAGTTAGACCAGAGTGCGTACTACTTAGTCCCCCCCCCCTATGCACGCTTCCGTACGCTTTTCGCAGACTCCCCCTCACCCCCCTAGTGAGTACGTACTACTTGAATGGCCCCTTAGGTAAAAGTCACCTAGGTGCTTCGACCTCAGCATTGACAGTGCAGGTCAGTTGCAGATGAAGTGCTTCGCCGTTTCCGGTACGTCTCCGCACCTTCTACAGTTCTGATCGTTGCTAAGTCCCATCTTATTCAAATGATATCTTAAGCAGTTGTGCCCCGTCAGTACTCCCACTGACAACCTTTGCCTTGCCTTATCTAAGCTTAAGAGATATTTCGTGGTCTTCGAGTTGCATCCCAACAAAAACTCTTTCGCTTGCCTACAAGCGTTCAGCTGCTCCCACGCTCTCTGATGCTTGTCTTTGGTCTTGTTGATGAGTTCTGGCGCCAATCCAGCGTTAATGCCAAGTGCTGGTTCTGGGCCAGTGAACTCACATTCGCCCGCCTACCTTGCCAGCTTATCAGCCTTCTCATTCCTCTCAATGTTCGAGTGTCCCGGAACCCATATCAGAGTTACTTCGTTCTTCTCTGATAGGGTATTCAGGGCTACTCAACCTCTTAGGACTGATTGAGCCGATAGCTTGCAAGATGACAGCGCTTTTAGCGCCGCCTCACTGTCAGAACAAATCGAAGCCTTCTTGCTCTCCAGCCGTTGCTCCAATAGCTTTTCGAAGCCCACACTGATGGCAACTGTTTCTGCTTGGGAAACTGTCGCGAGCCGAAAAATTAGTTTAGAAGTGAAAAAATTATAGTTTTATTTCGCTACGACATAATTATTCATTTACTGTTAACTTACACATAACAAAAATGTTAAAATTGAAGTGATTTTCACATTTTTTCTAATTTCACATAATTTCACATTTGCTCATCCTCGTCTTCCTATCAACTTTTATCGATGTCTGGACATCAATTATCTTTTTTATGATAGAATGTGCCGAGATGTGCACTAACACCATTGAAATGAATGGTTGGTGAGTCAAATGTGCCGTTCACATAATTTCCACAGATGTGAAACAAATGTGAAAAAATGTGAAACACAGAATTTTTGAACCGCACATTTCGCTTTTCTATCAAAATTTTTGAACGGGTGAGTGCACATCTCAAAACTTTGGATATAAATGTGACCTATACCACTGAATACACCTGCTTTCTATAGACGAATGTGCCAATCACATCTGGGCAAATGTGACTTTTTTCTGCAAATCCGCAAATTCATGAAGTAATGAGTATATGACGTTGTATAAGTTTACAATTCGACACCTGGCTGCGTACTTTGGTCGCTTGCGTGGCAATATAGAAGGCAGCCTGGTGCTAAGCATCTGTATTCACCAAAGTGTACACATAAATGATATCGACACGTCATATAAGTTTCAACTCGGCACTAGGCTGCGTCCTCTAGTTAAAAATTTCTAATGCAGAGGGCAGGAGCAGCCTGGTGCCGAATTGAAACTTATGTGACGTATACAACTCACTATAGCCTCCAATCTGGCAAAAACAGATTTCCAGCACCAGGCTGCCTTCTTTATTTATTATGGTCTGACAAGGTTTTACCGACGAAATGTAAAACCTTGTCAGTCCAAGGCAGTCTGGTGCTTCAAATCCGACAACGACGCCCATCTTTATGAAGGAGCGAGATTATTAGTTAGTAACACGATCGAAGCCGGCATCAGGCTGCGTACTTGGGACCTTAAACCTTCCATTTTATACGACCGAGAAAAAGAATTTCGTCCATTCCATGGAGCCCAGTGCCCGAACCACTCATTCGATTTACACAAATGCTTTCATTTGACACCAAAATGAACAGTTTATGGGCAATTCCACGGTCCGCTTCGTTCCCACGCTTGAAATTCTCAGTAGTTACAAAATGAAAGCAATAGAAAAGTTACTAATCTCTAGTTAAGGGATCAATACGTCTGATGCTCCATTTTCTATGAATATTTTTTCGTAACAATTGAGCATTTCGAGCGTGGGAACGAAGTTTTCGTTGAATGGCCCTTATACAATTTATGTGCTCTACTTGCCGAGATATTTGCGAAAAAGTTGCGAAACCACGTTTCTAGACACGACCATATCTCCGAAACCACAAGACCGATTTTGCTCATCTTTGAATTTGGATTCACTTTTTTGACCACCTTTTACGATAAAAAAAACTTTTGGAAAATCGGTGAAGATTTACTCAAGTTATTGCGTCCACGGACAGACACACGGACATTTTTTAGTTGATTTGGCATCTCCAGACAACAAAAAAAAACGTTTTCCTGTACGGGTCTAAAAAGGTTATTTCGCAACTTGTTCCCTGGTAGTTTTTGATACAAGTTACGTATGAAGGTAGTTTAACGCACTAGATGTGAGCTTGCCGACGCAAGACTTCGTGTGCGTTAAACTGGCAGCATACATAACGTATATCAAACAACGTTTTTTGTAATTCACCGACAAAAAACGAGTTTCCCTGCGTGTTTCCACTGGGTGGTGGATCTAGAAATGGTGTAAAGTGGTAAAAAGTTCAAGAAAATTCTATAAGTTTCTAGAAAGTTCTAAAAAGTTCTAAAAAGTTTTCGAAAGTTCCAGAAAGTTCTAGAAAGTTCCATAATGTTCTAGAAAGTTTTCGAAAGTTCCAGAAAGTTCTAGAGAGTCCCAGAAAGTTCTCGAAAGTTCTAAAAAGTACCAGAACGTTCCAGAAAGTTCGATAAAGTTATAGAAAGTTTTCGAAAGTCATACAAAGTTTTGGAAATTTCTGGAAGGTTCTAGACAGTTCCAGAAAGTTTTAGAAACTTCTAGAATGTTCCAGAAACTTCATGAAAAATGTGAAAATTTCTAGAAAGTTGTAGAAATTTCTAAAAAGTTCTGCAAAGTTCAACAAATTTCTGTGAATGTCTTTTGAGAAATCTCGAGAACTTTTCAGAATTTTCGAGAAATTTTCAGAAATTTCCAGAACATTCCACAACTTTCTGTGGCTTTCGACATTTGCTCAATGCGTACCCTCCCCCACACACCCAAATCCCCCAACGACCCCTCCCTTTTGTCCCCCCCCCTAAAGACATCCGATTACAATTCCCTTCCCTCATCTTACGACCGCTGCACTGACACAAGTTTAAACTCTCTATGTGGCCTATCCCCCCCCCCCCCCCAAACGCATCCGACCAAATCTATAGTCAAAGAGCTATCCGCAGATGAGACACAGGACTCAGCTCTCTAGGTGGCATTTGGTGCAAATCTAGTGTCTTAGAGGTTTCAAATGACACAAGTTTGATGTCTCTGGGAGGTCTAGGAGTCGAGATATGCGTGATAGGGACAGACGGAAATACGAGCATATAAGCGGTACGTCACGTTAAAAATCACTGTTTTCGCGAGCTTTCTTCACTGCTTTTTGTAATTACAGCCACTGCTTACCTTTTAGAAATTCTTCGAGAAAATCGTGAAAATCAAGAAAATTCACGAAATTTCGAAAAAATTCGAGAAAATCAGGAAAATTCATGAAAATTCAAGAAAATCAAAAAAAAAAAAATCCTAAAAGGTAGGGAGAGGTTAGCTTGAAAAAGAACAGAAAAGTTCCATTTTTGCAATAATAAGTAAAACTAGTCGAACACGAGGTCGAAAGTATGTAGTATTTATAAGGAGTAACGTAAAATGAAATAATTTATATTTTCGTTGATAAAAATTCGGAAAATTGAATTTTTCAGCCAAGAAGTAAGAAAAGTACTGAAAATTCGCCCTAGGGTTCCTTCAATTCAGTTGGAAATTTTCCAATTTAAACGGCGAAAACTACTCCAACTTTCACATAACACAACTTACATAAAATAGTTATAAGAACTGACTAACCACCCATGCTTCATTAATGACTTGACGCAAAAAATGAAGTAATTCGAAGTAATTTTCAGCTCAATGAATCTCTGTGGATAGATTCGACTTATCTGAAATGCAAAATATGATCCAATGTCACTTTTTATGATCGGTCTGATAACGATAATTGCCGCAATAGTAAGTGAGGCTTTTCGGAGATGCGTTTTTTCGGTTAATTGGACAGGCAACAATCAAATTGAAGCAAGTACGTACAAAATTGCACTTGAGTTTTTTTTAACTACCAAAAAGGTGATGGCTATGCAACAGTGGACGGAAGGTGAAGAAGAGTAAAGTTTGTGTTATAAAAAGAACAAAAATTGCAATGAGGAGAGTTCCGATACTCATGCCGCTATTGGATCGTCACAAACTTTACCTGAAGAAAAATTATGGCACAATATTTGGGACAAAATAATAGAAAATTATACCCCAAACTTTCTTAAATTTAATTTTTTAAAAATCACATTCGTCACCATTGAAAAGTATACACCACAACTAATTTACATTTTTACAACACTACAGCATCTGCCATGTGCTGTTTGGCAATGATACTAGAGAAAGACACACCTGTAAAGCAAATTTTTCAATAATTTATTTAAATTTGGCGTCTTTTCGAAGAAATTTTTTGCTTATTTTATTGTGTTCTCATAAACAAATTTTCATCTCCCATTTATGGCGGGAAAAGAACATTTCCAAAACATTTTCGAAATGAAGAATTTTCTCAGAGCAAATTTGAAAAATTCATTCAAAAATCATTCATTTCTATTCATCAGTTTTTCCTATTCCTACTCCTACTTCCGTTCATAAAGCTTTTCTCCCATTTCCACATAAGAATTCGATGCGATCACTCCTACATCATCACGTCAATAAAATTGATTGTTTATTATTTCAGATAATCAAACATCAGTTCCCGACGTTGTTGTCCCCACTCAATCTACAAGCACTGTGGATACCAAAGACGTTGTACAAAACAGTACAATGGACAACACTGAAGTTAACATAGAAGAGGCTTCCGACGCGAAACCAAGTTTCATTGTATGTCAAGTAATTTAACTTTGCGAAACGCTCTCTTATAGTTTTGTTCGCATTAGGTTGGCGAGGATATGGATACAATTCAAGAAGCTAGGGAGGCTGTAGATGAGTTTCCACAGAGTATGAATAAAAGCAAATATGGAAGTGCTAGTGAAGTTACCGAAAAGAGGAAACGGCTAAGGTGAGTGTAGCTAGCGTCTTAATTCCTTGACCTAATCTGATTGGTGAAAGAAACGATTAGTCGGGTAGTCTTAAGGAGTTTTGGATTTTTAAGACGTACGACAAGTCTTGACGGATGATTTTTAAAGATTTTTGTCTAAGGATTTTGTCTCTGTTGTAATCATAAGTGACCATCCCCCTCCATGAAACACTATTTTTCGGCAAAAATATGTTCTCCGATCATCAAAGTTTAGCCTTGGCAAGAATTCGCCTACCTTCAAGTATAGCACCTGAAATCGGCATCCGGACAAAACGACTCCTACAAAAAAACCCCTGGACAAAAAAAACCGTACAAAATAACCCGGACGAAGTAACCCCCGGTCAAAATAACCCGGACAAAATTACCACCGGATAACAAGCAAGGCGCTGCCTCACAGCCCTGAACTTAACGGGGAGAAAAAAAGCGGGCTCGAGGGGCGGCAGCCCCCGCGTTGGGGGTCAAGGGAGTATCACCCCCCTTGCGGGGTCTATGGGGCGGAGCTTGTAATGCCGCCTACAGGGCATATTGTAGCTCGCCGCAGGCGCTCGCTTTCTGTTGGCATCTTTAAATCAAATAGACCGCTAGACCTAGCCACCTCTTCCACTAGGTCGAGATTCCAACATTCTCAGATATCGTCGGATCCTACCAGAGACTTTATATGGCGGCTGGACTCCCCAGATAGACTGAAAATGGGAGCTAATGTCATAATCATTTTGACATTTCGTCACCAAGAAAAATGTCTCCATTATAACAGTTTGTTTCATCAGATTTACAGTTAATATGGGGCCCTAGCCGCCATTTCATGTCTCTGAATACTATAGGATACGTATACGTATCAAGGAATCGGATGACAAAGTCGTCGAACAAATTCTTTAAAATTCCATCTAGAGAGTTTTATGGATTTTTTCCCCAAAGTCTCGACTATGAAGTACCGGGACCGGAACTATTGAGAATTTGTAAGCATTCGGAGCTACATGACCCGATGCTAATTATGATTATTGGGTAGCGATAGCTTTTCACGTTTCCTGTCCGTCCGTCTATATACCTTTTATCATCGACATGGGAACCATCGATGATTCACCAGGGAATCACTGACGATTCACCAAGGAATCACAGATGATTCACCAGGCAATCACAGATGATTCACAGAGGAATTACAAATGATTCCCCGGGAAATCACCGATGATTCACAGACGAGTACCCGATGATTCACCAGGGAATTACTAAAGATTCACCAAGGAATCGCAGATGATTCACTGGGGAATCACAGATTATGCACCGGGGAATCACAAATGATTCACCGGGAAATCACAAATGATTCACCGGGGAATCACAAATGATTCACCGGGGAATCACAAATGATTCACCGGGAAATCACAAATGATTCACCGGGGAATCACAAATGATTCACCGGGGAATCACAAATGATTCACCGGGGAATCACAAATGATTCACCGGGAAAAAACCGATGATTCACAGGGAAGCCACCGATGATTCACCAGGGAATCACCGAGGATTCATCGAGGAATCACCAAAGATTCATCAAGGAATCACAGATGATTCACCGGGGAATCACAGATGGCACATTGAAGAATCATAGATGATTCACCGAGGAATCACAAATTATTCACCGAGGAATCACAAATTATTCACCGGAAAATGACAGATGATTCACCGGGGAATCGCAGATGATCAACCAGTGAATCAGCGATGATTCAGAGTGGAATCACCGATGATTCACAGTAGAATCACCGATGATTCACAGGGGAGCCACCGATGATTCACCAGGGAATCACCGACGATTCATCGAGGAATCACCAAAGATTCACCAAGGAATCATAGATGATTCACCGTGGAATCACAGATGATACATTGGATAATCACATATGATTCACCGAGGAATCACAAATTAATCACCGGAAAATCACCGATGATTCACCGGGGAATCGCAGATGGTCAACCAGTGAATCAGCGATGATTCACAGTTGAATCACCGATGATTCACAGTCGTATCACCGATGATTCACCGGGGAGTTAGCGATGATTCACGGAGGAATCACCTATGATTCACTGTTGCATCACCGATGATTCACGGGGGAATCATAGATGATTCACAGTGGAATAACTGATGATTCACCGTGTAATCACCGATGATTCACCGAGAAATCATCGATTATTCACCAAGGAAGCACTTATTATTCACCGAGGAATCAGCGATTATTCCACAGTGAATCATTGGTGATTCAGCAATAAATCACCGATGACTTAGGTTAACTTCTTTGATTACATTCGATCGCTACTTTCCTATACCAACGACAATGATTTATTAGACAATCTGAGCTCATCAAGCCTGGTATCGGACGGTATAATGTACCGTCTGTGACTGTCGCCTGAGAGAAGGAGTTGCATGCTTAGCGTGTCACAGATAGCAGATCAGCATCATGAGACTCGTTTTAACGAACGCTTCTTTTCAAGACATGGAAAACGAGATCAACCTTTTACAATTCCATTTAATGATCAGTTGATCTCTTCAAACTACTACATCCTCAAAAGTAAGCTTTAAAGCTTTGATTTCACAACAGTGTTTTCATTTGTGTGTTCCATATGCTCTCCACGTGCTGTGGCTTCACACAATTAGCTCTCTCAATAATGAAACCCACCATGCGAAAGCCAAACAAACTTGACTAAATCATATCCGAAGTTACACATGTGCGTATCAATTCATTGAACTACAATGCAACACAATTTGAATATCACAACGCACACATCCAATGCCATAAAATCGACTATCCACCACTCTTCGTCAGTCGTGTTTGTACATACAATCACCTTCCCACGATAAATCAGTCGAACTCTCAGTCTCTTAGTTTAGTATTAGTCGCATCGTGACACAGACTGAAACTTAAAGCGAAATACCGGCCGTCGTCGTGCATATTACAATTTTTAGTATACGCGTTCCGTCACAGCGCTGACACTTGTAATTTTTTCTTTTTCTTCGACGAATTGTTTTATCGAACAAATCGAAATTACAATTAAATGTAAAAGAAAAGCCCAAAGTGGTGAAGTGAACAATATTTTTCGTCAGTTTTGGAAAAAAATGAATTTTCACTGAAACATCGAAAATGTTGACTCGACACACCGAATATTTTGTGGTCAATGAGAATTAGACGATCATTTAATTGTTGTTGTTAAAAATAAAAGTGAATTCGCGTTACAAATATACCTGTTTTCTTATATAAATTGTCGGAATTTAGTAAGAAAAATTCATTTATTAATAGCGTGTTGAACAAATGAAAGTCATGATGGTCAATCGAAACATATTGTAAACAGAAAAGAAAATTAGAATGAAATTTTACATGCGATATTTAAATACAAGAGAAAAATAGTCATTAATGACCAATACGTTTGTGAATGTGTTGACATGGTCAATATTGCTTATGCAACACAAGCGGCAATTTGCGCTGATCGATTATTCGTTGCATTTACCAAGGCGTTTTGTAGTGGTTTTATACTCACCTTGAATTAGCGTTGTTAGATATTCTGTAAAATACATGGAAAATCACACGTTCGCTAATATGGTAGAAAATTTGTTTCAAACACTGTGTGCAATCACTGTGTACAAGAACTCCACTGTGTACAAGAACTTGACGATTCAGTGTTTGACTCATTTGCAACTTGTTGAAATACCCGCATGGACGCTTAAATTGTTGACAACAGCTACCTTTAGTGCTCGACTTTGCTTAACCTTGGACCAAACTTTCGACGACGCTTTTTGCTTAATTTTCATTTATTTATTTTATTTCTTGTGACGACGCTCTTTGCTTAACTCTCATTTATTTATTTTATTTTTTGCGACGACGCATTTTGCTAAATTTTTATTTATTTATTTTTTTTTGACATATTGTTTTGCTTTTTTCTTTATTTACAATTTTAACTCTAAGTTTTATTTTTTTTTTTCTTTTGACTCGAATTCAATTGTTGAATTCATGCAATATTTTGACATGCTCACGCTATATTTTGATTTTTTTACTTTATGTATTTGAATATTTGAATTTTGTGTTTTTCTTTGTATTTTTACTATGCTGTGATTGTGTTAGATATACTACTTTAAGTTGTATGATTTGTAACGTTTTCATGGTTTTTTAAGGAGGGTTATGACAGCAGTCATAACTACTCTTTTTCCATGTCGGCTTGAAAAAAGTAGACAATAAAATTAATATCAATCAAATGGGGTGAGAAACGACTTCTAAAAGATCTCTAAGACTTTTTTAAAAATCCCTGATTTAACGTTTTTTTGAAGAAGGTGACAATTATTGGTCGAATCAGCAAAATTTAAAGACAAATTTTAAGAAAATCCTTTAAAAATCTTTAAAAAATCTTCAAGAAATCTTTAAAAAATCTTCATGAAATCTTTAAAAAATCTTTAAAATATCTTCACAAAATTTTTAGAAAATCTTTAAAAAATCTTCAAGAAATCTTTAAAAAATCTTTAAAAAATCTTCAAGAAATCTTTAAAAAATCGTCAATAAATCTTCAATAAATCTTTAAAAAATCTTCAAGAAATTTTCACAAAATCATCATGAATCTTTGAGTCACACTATTTATGGGAGTCATTTTTGCGTTTTTTTCTTTTCAACTTGTAACAAAACTGATTGAAATTTCATAGAATAAGGCGTTCTGTTGAGAGCAACTCTGATATATACTACCTTTCTGAACTGCGTCTTTTGTTTTTGTTTATATGCACAGCAAAGTGTTTGGCGTTGACCATAAACTGATAGCCACTTTTTCATATTTGCCTGGCCCCATAAATAATGTTTTCGCAAATGGTATTAATAACTCAGTAGTGAGTCCTTGTCCCTCTTAACTCTTTTGAGATTTTGATTGAAAAACCGTTGTTCAAGCTTTGAGTTCGACGAATGTCCCTTGTGCGAAGGTGAAATTCTCTCTCAGGCCTTCTTTTGAACTAATTTCTAATAAGCAGAGGCGCCGATTTCTGTTTCTCTGATGGGGGGGGGGGGGTAAGATTCTTTAGGCTTCACGTCCTCACGCACTGACTGTCTCATTTCGTTAAATTGTAGTAGTTTGAGATCGGAACCAATCCAATAGGTAGAGTCAACATAGGTCGAAATGACTGAATGGTTTTGTCGCCATAACATGACTTGACCTTCGTTTAACTACATCTGACATTACTAAAACTTTCACTGGAACAAGTTTTACTACGAAGTTTGGTACAAAATTGACTATAACTTTTACTACAACTGTTACTACGCCTTTTACTCCGTCTTTCACTACAACTGTTACTACGAAATTTACTATTTCAATTTCAATTCAATTTTATTCTGTCACTAAATAACAAGTTTCTTAAATCTAAAACCTCAGTGTGCATGGCACTTTGAAGAAGTTTCAATACTAAGAATTACATGAAATAGTACAAGACATTTGGCTAGAAATTATAAACAAGAAATAGTAAATAAGATTTAATAATAGAGCCGAGATTCGTAGCTAGAAATGAGTAAAAATTAATTGGGGAGGGACTCCGGTAGGCAAAGTATTAAGTAGTCAGGCCGTAAATAGAAGAGTAAATATAGACAATGGCAGAAACAGTGAGAGAGGGAAAAGCTAGCAATGAGGCGGTACCCTCCGAGTGAGTATCAGTCTCCAATTCCAATTGCCAATCATGTTTCAAAGTTCTTTCCATAATAAATACTTAAATCAGGATATCTTGAATCAATTATAGTAATCTCTATAGAGGAAATATTGTTAGTCTTTGAATTGCTGGCTCACAAGCCATTCCTTAAGCAGGTCAGCAAATCTATAATTCTTAAAAGCTATTACATGGCTAGGTAAGGCATTGTAAAGCTCGCAGCCAATCGATGAGATAGCTTTCGCTCCTCTCACCGTCCGTGCTCTTGTTGGGTAGACTCTTCCCTTGCACCTAGTTTTATATCCATGCTTTGTTGCCTCAAAGGTAATGGTATTATGTGAGATCGAATGAACAGCTTCATGCACGAATCTGCAGATACAAGCCTTATACAAGCTGGAAACAGTAAGTATTCCTTGACAATGCGATCTAAACAGTTCAGAAGTCGAAGTTCTAGCAGGCAGTTTACAGACGTGTTTAAGGCATCTGTTTTGCAAGACCTGCAGCTGCTTAAGGTGTTTTTTACTCGCTGCACCCCACGTTCCTATCAGGTAGTCAAGATGAAATTGACCCAGCGAGTAATAAATTAGCCTCAAAACTGATTTAGGAATGAAGCTTTTGAGCTTACCGAGCACACCACTTAATGATGCTAATTTTTTGCAGATGTGTGACACATGTGGGGCCCAACTAAGGTTGGCATCTATTATCAGCCCAAGGTACTTGAACGTTTCGACGGCGTTTATTGTATGTCCATTGAAAATCAGATCTCCAGTTCCTGCAGTAGGGTTTCCACGTTTTTTGAAATGCATGATCTTTGTTTTGTCGAAGTTAAGCGCTAGCTTATTCAAGCTGAGAAAATCACAAATAAGGGCTAGATCGTGCAGCAATTTTTGTTGATTGGTCTGAAATGACATACTGGAACAGAAAACTCCTGTGTCGTCGGCGAATAGACTAATCGTGCCTTTCAACGGTAGAGCATGCATGTCATTAATGTACAACAAAAAAAGCAACGGGCCAAGAACACTGCCTTGCGGGACTCCCATCTCAACAGGATGTAGGTAGCTAGAGTCATTTTGGATTCTAACGCTTTGTTTTCTGTCCTTAAGGTAGTCTTTTAGCAATTCTTGGATAACCCCGCGAATGCCGGCGGCTTCTAACTTTCGGAGTAATATGGCATGATCTACACAATCAAAGGCCTTTTTTATGTCAAGAAATAACGCGCTAACAACTTTCCTCTTGTCCATATCTCTGAGCAGTTTGTCCATAAGTTCGTACGTGGCTGTATGTGTGCCAGATTTCCGGCGAAACCCGTATTCTTTGGAGTACAGTATTTTGTTTTTTTCCAGGAACGCATAGAGCCTTTCGTATATGATTTTCTCGAACAGCTTGTTTATCGTTGGGAGTATGGAAATGGGACGATAGTTAGAGGGATCGGTTTTGTTACCAGACTTGTAAATAGGTGTAACGGTCGCAATCTTCAGACAGCTAGGATAGATTCCATTCAGCATGGAGAGATTAATGATATGGGAGAGAAGCGGCGTAATAAGGTCTCCAGTCGCCTTCAATGAGAGGGCTGTGATTCCATCATAGCCAGCACTCTTTTGCGAGTCCAAGGAAGATATCAGGTCAAGCACGTCCTCACTGCATGTAGGTTTCAGAAATATGCTGGAATTGGAGACTTTGATAGAACCATATTTGTTGAAGTCATCTCTCGAGTCATCTACATTTCCAATGTTGCTTGAGATTTTATGCACGACACTCGAGAAGAAGTCATTTAAAGCTGTAGCCTTCTCATGATCGCTCACGTAATCTACACCATTAACCTTGATCTTTTTAATACTATCTCTACGATTGTTTTTCTCCCTGCCCAAAATTCGGTTAATATTTCTCCATGTTTTTTTCCGATCATGAAAGGAATTTCTAAACATCTCTTCATGGTGACCGTTCTTGTAAAACCATTGCCATTTTACAACGTCTGCGTCAAGTACAGTCAGTTTGGATTTTACGTTAGGGAAGTGAAGAGAATTCTTATGCTTACTATGAGATTTACTACGAAATTACCTTCGAAATTCACTGCAACTTCTACTACGGAATTGACTACAGGTTAGGTTAGGTTGCAATGGGAAGGTTTCGAATTGTGTTGTAGGGTTTACATTAGTCGTAGGAGCTTCATGAGCAGAGCACTCTTCAAACTGTTAAACAGAAATCGAAAAAGAAGTTTTTCACGATTTTCCTACAGTCAAATCCCTACAGGGAGATTTTGCCACCCACAAACTTTTCCATATGGGGCAATTGCCCCCCTCGCCGCCGAATACTCGGCGCCACTGCTATTAAGACTTGACTTTCGTAAACTTCCGCGGTCAATTTGGTTTTTGGTTTACATCGCTCCAATCATTAAACGTAAAATGTCGGCACACTGGTCTTAATGTAACGAAAATTTATGCCGGAAAATCACCGACGACACAACTGTCTGTCTTGGAACAAATAACTGTTACTATTTCCTTTTACCGGTCGTCTATTATCCCTTTTAGCGGCAATTCTATTATTAAACACTGCGCACAATTTGGAATCAATTCTTTATACATACAATCGCAAACTTATGGAACG
>CM055404.1:143018997-143048345 GCA_029228625.1 Pseudolycoriella hygida
TACATTTTGTAAACGTCAAATCACAATAAAGATGGCGGCCATTTTTATTTGGTATCATCAACTCAAAATTTTTTTATGAATTTCTGACTCGTAGAAAATGTTTTCTGTTATTTCAATTAATTACTCAGTTAAAGATGAAGTGAGCAAACACATTGGACGAAAAATTTATGCATTTTCAAGTGTTTATTAACTAGAAAAGCTAAAAAAACTGACTTTTGTAGTGAAATATTGGAATTCACATTTCTAGCAAATGGGAATGTTTTTATGAAAAGTGTTTCCGCAATTTTCTTTAGAAATAGGTAAAATATGTAATGATTACATAAGCATTGGTTTGCAATCAAGACTTTAAGAGAAAAACGCTACACAAAAGTGTCACTTTTCCCATTCAAATTTTCATAAGTTGAAAAATTTCCGCCAGATGGCGTAGTGTAAACTCTTAAGCGAAATCTTCGACTTACCTACAGAATAAGTGTTAAAACAGTCAAAAATTTTGCCTGTGGCGCTAAACTTCAAGAACTAATGAAACAACATCAAAGTTGTTCATCTGCCATTTCAGTATCACAATTTCGGCCAATGTTTTCTACCCTCCCCCCTCCCCTGGGTCCAGAATTTCCCCTACGGCACTGAAATCAATATTTTCTCACCAGGAAATCAATATTTTTTCACCGGGAAATCAATATTTTTTCACCGGGAAATTTTGCCAAATTTCACGGATACCGGGAAATATGGCAAAATCGGATTTTGGATACCGGGAAGAAAACATTATTTGCACACGCGCGTACGCATCAGAATAAATGTGACAAACAGAACAGATATTGAGCAAAGACTTGAACTTAATATGAATACATGTTGCCTTGACCCTTGTGTATGTGGAATTACGTCCAGATTAAGTTCGATTGGAAATTGCGCAAACGGCAATATTGAAACACCCGTCCCGTCAAAAGCAATGGCACAAAAAACTTCTCCAAATCCTTAAAATATTTAGAACCGATCTAGACCACTTAGGAGAGGCCTCTGATCAGAGCATATTATTTTGGGAACAAATTCCCAAAATTCACTAAACTTTCCCAAAATTTCTCAAAAATTCCCAAAATTTCTCAAAAATACCCAAAATTTCCCAAAAATTCCCGAAATATTTTTTGAAAATCGGATAAGATTTATCCGATTTATGTAGAAAAAACACGTTGGGCCCTAGCAGAACTCATTTTTAGGGCCCTGGCTGAGTACAAAAGCTTATAATAAAAAATTTTCTGCCATAAATAGAAGGGTAGTGCTAGGCCTTTCGATTTAAATTAAAAAAAACGGAAGTTTTGTGGTTGCAGTCTAAATTTGGTATTTTCGTATTCTCTCAGCTCAATTTTATTGCGCCGTACATTGTTTGACATGTTATGAGTATACATTTCTCTCTTCACTCTCTCAATTTTATTGTGCCGTGGATTGTTTGACATGTAATGAGAATACATTTCCCTCTTCACTCTCTCAATTTTATTGCGCCGCCGTACATTGTTTGACAGACAATGAGAAAAAATTTCTCTCAATTTCTCTCAATTTTATTTCGTCGTATATTTTTTGAATGTAATGAGAATAAATTTCTCTCTTCACTCTCTCAATGTGAGAGGAATCAATGTCGCGCAGTTTTTGCAAAAATAATTTTCTCAAAATTACAATGTTAAGGCCCATAACTTGTTTGCTAAGATATAGTCTACATTTAGGCGCTCAAATATTATATTTTCGCTGATATCCGTGGATAAAGACGCAGTTTCAAAAAAGTAAGTCAGCATTTCCCTTCGAAAATATGTTGCCTTTTAATAGCAACTAAACTTATTTTTTGGAATTCAACCTACTCTGAGAACGGTGAAAAAAATCGTTAAATTTGCACAAAAACTCGTCTTTCTGAGACTAGGTTCAATCCCAAAAAATAGGTTTAGTTGCTCTTAAAAGACGACATATGTAGGAAGGGAAATGCTGACTTACTTTTTTGAAACTGCGTCTTTGTCCACAGATATCAGCGAAAGTATATTATTTGAGCGCCTAAATGTAGACTATATTTTAGCACACCAGTCATGGGCCTTAACTGCGACCACAACACAAAGATAAAATTTATAATTTTCATATTCAGACATTTACTTTCAACTTTTTTATCATTGTTATAGCAATAGCAAAATATCTAGAAAGGAGAAAAATAGAAAATTATAAATTTGCTCGTTGTATGTACAAAAGACCAAAAACCACTTAATCGCCCCAAGCTCGGCGGATCTTATCCCAAAAATGCCTATTAGGGGGAGTCCAAAAATGTATGGCGAAATAAAAGTAACAAAAGGTTTTTGATCATTGATCAAGATTGTATATGGGCGTAACTTGATCCGAGACGATTTAGGGGTAGCTCAAAAGCGTTAAGTAAAAAATTCAACGACTTTCAAAGGCACATTTTCACTCAAGTAATGAGTGAATCTATCGGTTGTTGTGGTGTATTTGACATAGAAGAATTAGACCAGGCAGTGTTTTCGCTCAAATGTCCCACATGATTGAAAGTCATGAGAAAATTGCACCACTTTAATCATGTGGGACATATGGACGAAAACACTCTCTGGTCTACTTTCTTTATGCCGATTTCGAGGGTGTTCTAAGACTTTTCGACTGCACCACAAGAACCGATGGATTCTCTCATTACTTCGAGTCGTTCAATTTTTTACTTTAACGCTTTTGAGCTACCCCTAAATCGTCTAGGATCAAGTTACGCCCATATACAATCTTGATCAGGGATCAAAAACCTTTTGTTTTTTGGTTGGTGCCCCAAACTTTTCGACACTCTTGCATTTTGGACACCCCTAATGCCCGAGTTATCCTGTACATTACCATTTTCTCTTATTTAGGCCTTGGAACGAAAAAGTGACCAACTTCCGGGTCGAACTTCGACTGGTTATACAAACGTCATGGTAAAGGCAATAGACCCTTTTCACAGCACTTCGTTCTTCGTACGGGTCTAAAGAGAGTATAAAATTCACCTGAGGCAGGTAATTTTTGCATCTGGCAATTTACCCACCACAGGTAAAATTTTTGACCCGTACGAAGTATGTAGTTTGTAACCAGTCGAATTTGGACCCTGGAGTAAGGGCAGGGAGCAACGATTATTTGTACTTTTATTTGTATTTTAGAGGCTCCACTAACAGCTTTTTATAGGCAATAACAAGTGTTGTCTGGACCACCGGCTTAACGTGGCTTCCGAACCACGTCTCAGAGTTATGCGAATGTAGCGTCTAATTCAATTACTCCAAGAATTGTGAGGCGCAAGATTATTGTCTCGCCTAAATGTAGGCTTCGATATTTCGTACACAGATTCATCGTATATGGGTTATGTCATACGATTCATTCAGTGTGTACGTCGTTAGGGGCCATTCACCAATGACGTCACGCTTGCTATAAAAAACGAGTATCCATAAAAAGGTCATAACTCATGCAGGACAGCAAATTATGTTTATAGGACTCTGGCTCCCCCCCCCCATCAGGGGGTGTGTTTGGAGGGTAGTACTATAAACAAAATATCTCACCAGTTTGGAGTTATGAACTTTGTGGATTTTATAGCAAGCGTGACGTCATTTATGAACAGCCCCTGAAGGGCACCAAACACACCACACCTACCCAACTTTTGAACCTTGAGTGAACTTTAGGACGTTATTAATGCGCTACACTTCATAGAAAAATTCCATGAAGAATTTGTCCGACACGGGATTTGAACCCCGATCGTTTTGGTGGAAGGTCAGTACGCTAACCACTGTGCCGACCCGTCCGTGGACCAGAGATCTCGAAACTGCAATATTTGTCTATGCGTCTGTCTATCAATTAGATAATTCGCGTAAATCTGGAACGGTTGAACGCTTTTAGTCGAAACAGCGAGTGCGAGGGAGATTTGGTGAATCACTCAGTAACTTTGTGGCTAAAATTTATTTCTTTTTAGAACCAGGTGAGCCGGTGCACATTTTAAGCATTGCAGTACGCGGAACTGAGGATATGGATGACAATCAAATGGCACAATGTTTCGGATCGTACTGCAAGTTAAACCGCGACGAATTGTTCAAGCACCGAGTGCGACGCATCACCTTTGCAGCTCTGAAAAAGTAACCACATCAGCTCTTTGATTGGATTTTGTGTCAGTTTTGCTAATTCGATTCGATTTCAGACAAAAATTCCCGAAATTCTTCACCTACCGTGCCAGAGACAACTTCGAGGAGGACAGAATTTATCGTCATTTAGAACCGGCGTGTGCTTTTCAATTGGAATTGAATCGAATGCGAACGTACGATTTGGAAGCGTTGCAAACTTCCAATCAGAAAATGCATTTGTATTTGGGCAAAGCTAAAGTTGCTAAGGGACTGCAAGTGACCGACTATCGTTTCTTCATTCGATCGATCATTCGTCACTCGGATCTGATAACGAAAGAAGCTTCGTTCGAATATCTGCAGAATGAGGGAGAACGTGTGCTCCTGGAAGCAATGGACGAGCTTGAAGTTGCATTTTCACATGAAGAAGCGAAGCGCACGGATTGCAATCACATTTTCTTGAATTTCGTACCCTCTGTGATCATGGATCCGGCAAAAATTGAAGAGTCGGTCACACGTATGGTCATGAGATACGGACCCCGTCTGTGGAAATTGCGGGTACTCCAAGCTGAGCTGAAAATGGTGATTCGACAGGCACCACAAGCGCCAACTCAAGCCGTTCGCTTATGCATTGCCAATGATTCTGGCTACTTTTTAGACATTGCCATGTACACCGAAGTAACCGATAAAGAGACCGGGGTCATCAAATTCATGTCGTATGGACCGAAAGAAGGACCACTTCATGGACTTGCTATTTCAACGCCCTACCTAACGAAAGACTTTTTGCAACAGAAACGCTTCCAGGCGCAGTCAAATGGCACCACTTATGCTTATGACATTCCCGATATGTTCCGTCAAATGGCTGAACGACATTGGAAGGAATATTCAAAGGCCAGACCAGCCATCGACATTCGAATGCCTGAAAAAGTGTTAATGGAAGTGGTGGAATTGGTTGTTGTCGGTGATACACTGGAGGAAATGCAGAGGCTACCGGGCGAGAATGATGTAAGTTTTTGCAAATATTTCCTTTTTCAACGTTTCTTCTACCGAGTTTTTTCAGTGCGGTATGGTCGCTTGGCGCATTGTTCTATCCACACCGGAGTTCCCGGACGGTCGAGAAATTATTCTCATTGCCAATGACCTTACCTATCTCATTGGCTCATTCGGACCGAAGGAATACGCCATCTTCCACAAAGCGTCGATGTTGGCTAGAGAACGGAAAGTACCTCGGGTTTACATCTCGTGTAACAGTGGCGCACGCATCGGTATGGCTGAAGAGGTTAAGTCAGCGTTTAAAATTGCGTGGGAAGATCCCGATGAACCGGAAAAAGGATTCAAATATTTGTACTTGTCAACGGAAGACTACAGTCGATTGGCTAGCATGAACTCATTGCGTGCTATTTTGATCGAAGACGAGGGCGAACAACGGTACAAAATTACCGACATCTTCGGTAAGGAGGATGGTTTGGGTGTGGAGAACTTACGGTACGCTGGTATGATCGCCGGTGAAACGTCACAGGCTTACAACGAAATTGTTACCATTTCAATGGTGACATGCCGTGCCATTGGCATCGGTTCGTATGTGGTACGTTTGGGACAGCGAACGATTCAAATCGAAAATTCGCATATTATTCTGACGGGCTATGCTGCGTTGAACAAGTTGCTCGGTCGTAATGTGTATTCCTCCAACAATCAGCTGGGTGGCGTTCAAATTATGTGGAACAATGGCGTCTCCCACAAAACCGATGCCGTCGACTTGGATGGCATCTACACGATTCTTAATTGGTTGTCTTACATGCCCGACAAGATCGGCGGTCGTTTGCCGGTTATCCTACCAAGTGATCCAATCGAACGACCAATCAGTTTTATGCCAACGAAGGCTCCATATGATCCCAGGGACATGTTGGCTGGTCGCTTGAATCCAACCAATCCGGGCGAATGGGAGAGTGGTTTCTTCGACAAAGACAGTTGGCATGAAATAATGGAACCGTGGGCGAAGACTGTTGTGACCGGTCGGGCAAGGATTGGTGGCATTCCGGTTGGCGTTATCGCTGTTGAGACAAGAACCGTTGAAGTTACAATGCCAGCCGATCCGGCTAATTTGGATTCCGAAGCGAAAACATTCCAGCAGGCCGGCCAAGTTTGGTATCCAGATTCGTCATACAAAACTGCTCAAGCGATTAAAGATTTCGGTCGCGAAGAGCTTCCGCTGATGATTTTCGCCAATTGGCGTGGATTCTCCGGTGGTATGAAAGACATGTACGAGCAGATTGTGAAGTTCGGTGCGTACATCGTTGATGGACTACGAGAATACAAGCAACCGGTTTTGGTGTATTTGCCGCCAAATGCTGAACTGCGTGGTGGAGCCTGGGCTGTGTTGGATTCATTGATAAATCCGCGTTACATGGAGGCGTACATGGATCCGGAATCTCGTGGCGGTGTACTGGAACCAGAAGGTACCGTTGAAATCAAGTACAAAGAAAAGGATTTGGTCAAAACCATCAACCGTTTGGATCCGGTCATTGCAAAGGTTTGTTCAAATGGAGTCGATTGGCCATTTCGTTTCCAACTAATTTCCTTCTCTCCTTTTTCCAGTTGAAACAAAAACTCGCCCAAACCGATAACAAGGAATTGGCTACAGAAATTGAAATTAAGATCAAAGCTCGCACACAAGCGATGATGGACGTTTATCACACCGTAGCTGTACATTTTGCCGATTTGCACGATACGCCAGAGAGAGCATTGGAAAAGGGTTGTATCCATGACATCGTTCCGTGGAGAGAATCAAGGAGTTGGCTGTACTGGCGATTGAGACGCTTGATCTTGGAAAATCAATTGGTTAAGGACATTTTGCGTGCACAAAGTAATTTATTAGTGGAGGAGGGTAGAGCAATGTTGTACAGATGGTTCCTGGAGGACAAAGGAGCTACAGAAGTCAGTGAAATTATCGTCGCTGTACCATTCGGTTGTCAATAATCTCAAATGTATTTTCAGTCGTTCGTTTGGTGGCAACAAAACAAGGAAATTGTCGATTGGCTACAAAAGCAACAAAACGCCAACTCAACCGTTCGGTTAAATTTGCGTGCTGTGGAAAAGGATGCCGTTATCTCACAAATTGAGAATGCGCTAAAAGTAAGATTCACTCAAAACCGATAAGAAATTTAACTTTGAATGATGATTTTGTTGTCAGACATGTCCGGAAGCTGCACTTGATTCCGTCATTCGAATATGTGAAACCTTATCAGCATCGAAGCGCGGAGAGGTGGTCCGCAAATTGTCCGAATTAGAATTGACCCTGAATGTCGATGGTAGTAATTTAGGATAGCAACATTGTGGAAGAAATGGAAATCACTTCTGCGGCGCTGATCGTCACCAATTGTTCATTGATTTTCTTCTATCAATTTCCATTGCCAACTTTTTATATTTATGTTTTACTTATACGTTGTTAAGATCATCAATTATTACAATTTGTTATTTCATTGATTGGGGTCACAATCTCGCACTTAGTTTAAGAAACTATAATACGATCAATGGTCAAATGTTTTGTTTCTTTTTTTTCGGTGTCGTTAGTTATTCGAATGTGATTTTTTTGTATCAAAAAATACATTTTCTTTTTCACAATAGACAGTTCTTTCATTCGTTCGCTGCTTTATCGTCGAAGTTTTATTCGAAGCGCTTC
Organism: Pseudolycoriella hygida; assembly: GCA_029228625.1. Taxonomy (NCBI): domain Eukaryota; kingdom Metazoa; phylum Arthropoda; class Insecta; order Diptera; family Sciaridae; genus Pseudolycoriella; species Pseudolycoriella hygida. The sequence goes on from CM055404.1 coordinate 143,026,774, forward strand.
ATTTCTTGCTTTTCTTAAACTTAAAGTCATGTCAATGTCAAGTGAACGATATAAACACGGTTTCTCTTTGCCTGTTCCTGAAAAACGACGTAAACAAGTGGTCCATCTTCTGGAAAGGTGCTGTTCGCGTAGCCAAAACTTTCTAAACTTACCTGCGCGCATTAAGCATACGAAGCTTGGGTTGCATATTGCGAAATTTCATGGAAATTGCGGAGAACTGAAGGAGATCAACACAACTATTTGTGCAGCTGTTATATGACATGTCACGTTTGACGACACTGGTGACAAATTGGTACTAGATCAAACAATCGATTGTCCAGCATCCAGCTGTTCGAAAATCTCCGTTCAAATTTTGGCACGTAGTGATTGATGACAACCCACTGTGGTTCACGAAATCCACGAAAACAATAAACGTTAATAGTCATCTTTATTTGGTTGCCGAACCTGTTGTTATCAACCTCCCGGCAACATGAACACCAACATCATATGAAATACCTCGAATACAGAAATTCACGTAGCGAAAAACATTGGCCCGGTCATTCAAATCCTGCAACTAAACATCGAAAGTATTTCAAAATCAAAAAGTGAATGTACTTCGAAAATTGCACGAGACCACAAAATCCGACTCCGACACTGTCCAGAGGAGAAATCGCTGGATTTGTCATGGTAGCTCATATACCGAGCAGAGTATATGGAATTGCAACATATGTTCGGAGCACAATCACTAACTATCAAGTAGTATGCGAATCCGTCAGCAATAATGTGTTTACGATCATCGTTGAAATTTGTGGCGTCACAGTAGTCAACGTCTACAAACCACCGAACGTGATATGGATGAACAGCCCCATCGTCGCACAAGCAGGTCCAACGGTATACACAGGAGATTTCAATAGTCACCATACTCTATGGGGCTACACAGACACTGACAAAAATGGTGAAGCGATCTCCGAATGGGCGGACAGAAATCAGTTACACCTTCTGTTTGATGCAAAGGACCGTGGAACTTTCCACTCTGCTCGGTGGAAGCAAGATTATAATCCCGATCTGTGCTTCGTCTCAGGAAACGAACATAATCAGCCGCTTCCAGGTTCAAGAACGGTCCTTAGAAATTTCCCGAACAGCCAACATCGTCCGGTGAAAATCACGATGGGAATATCCATCCCAATCGTCGAGTCGCTTCAGAAACCGAGATGGAATTTTCAAAAAGCGAACTGGGAAAATTTCCAACAGGAAATCGACGCAAACATAAGATGGGCTCCACTGTGCCGAAAAAACTACAAGAGATTTGTTGGTGTCGTCAATGCAGCTGCTAAGCGTAATATTCCAAGTGGCTTCCGAAAGGAATACATTCCGGGTTGGAGCGACGACCTCGAGCGAATGTACAAAGAATTCGAAGAATCTGGCGATCCGGAAATTTCCGAAGAGCTTTTGTATGCTCTGAACGAAAACAGAAAAGAGAAATGGGCAAGGACCACCGAAAACATTGATTTTACCCGTTCGCAAATTAAGGAACACGATTCCAAAACAATTCTATTATGGAACCCCACCCGCGGTCACCCAGAAATCCTTCCAACGACACCGGGAGATCGTTGGCTGATTTTTGTTTGCCGGTCGATTTTGCTGGTTAATATCGTCCGTGAACGCGGACGATATTATTGTCCGTAAAAACGCGGACGATAATAACGTCCGTGGGCGCGGACGATATTATCCTCCGTAAAAACGCGGAGAATAATAACGTACGTGGACGCGGACGGTATTATCCTACGCGTTTAATATTCTCCGTGAAATAACGTCCCGGACGATATTCAACTGGGCGATTTTTCCCGTCACCGTTAATGATACACCACGAGTGCGTTAATAAGTCCAGGGAGTGTTGCTGGGCATCAGGTTTTTTATCGTGGTAAAGTTTTACGACGTCAAGGGCGTTATTAACCTCTGGGCATTATTAAAATCCTGGGCAATGTTGTTGTTTCGCCGCGTAATAACACCCAGGGCGGCAATTCTCTTGTTCTAACGAATTCGTAAAGCTACGAAAGCCATATACCATTCCAAGCAATTTACGAACGGCATGAGAATTGCCGCCCAGAGCGTCAATAACATCAAGGGCGACTAAGCCATTCCACAACTGTTTAAGGATTTTAATAAATTATGACCGCGTTGGTGAAAAGATTTTTTTTTAGCTAAAATTTTGCTTGTTCTGCAGGATATAAAATTTGCCAGATTTTTGTATAGCTTAGGAAGACCAAATCTTTTGACAGTGCAACAAGGAAAGAATACTCGTAATTACGCCAGTAATCATTTGATCAACGAACAAAGTTTGACTGATTAGGACGTTGCGAAACCATGTGCATATTAGCAAAAAACAGAGAATGGGGAAAGCAGACTTTGTTCGTTGATCAAATAATTACTTGCACTGTCAACAAATTTGGTCTTCGCAAGCTATACAAAAATCTAGACAAGAATTTTGTAGGTATAGTAACACCTAGTGTGGTAATTAACATATTTTCTTTGAGATCGAAATTCGATAACGCCCTCTACGAATTACGTCCTGTGGGTGCATTGGTAATGGGCAATGCAAGTATTGGTAAGATTATTTTGCATCAAATCGCAGTGCTAATAACACCAGAGAATTCGTAAAATTAGAGACTTTTCCACCTCAAAATGTCATGTTCAAATTTTGTTGTTTCAACCAAGACGTTGATTCCAGTAATCTGCCATGCAGACAATGTAAAATACATTTATTTAACTTTTAACACAAAGAGAATGTACATAAAATATGAATTTACTGTAGAAAACAAATTACTTAAAGTAACTTAACCCGTTAAGTATTTCTTAAAATCAAAATGTACAACAACTGAACTTACCACTGACAATTTATTAACGTAATTTGATTCAGACATGGAAGGAAATTGTTCTTTGAACCTCCTTGGCAAACATAAATTTCGCAACGTCGTGTGTCAATTTAATGACAAACTTTTGTTTTATCAGAGTGAATCCGACAGACTCGAAGGGAAACAATTTATGAGTTGAAGTAGCAGACTCTACATTTGCAGAACGTGAAGTTAGCTACAATTCCGACCGAACCTAACTTCATAGCAAAGAAATCAGCTGATTTTTGAACTTTTCAATAAAATCAGCTGATTTTGCTTGCAATGAAGTTAGCTTCGGTCGCAACTGCAGCTACTTTCATATTTAGTATTACTGAAGATTTACGTAGCAATACGAAATTTTTCGAACTAAACAGCTTCAAATTTGATTCAGAAATTGAAAGTTATGAATGAAATTTGTTGTTGCCAACTCATAGAAATATAGAATCTGTCACTTTCACATTGCTATGATTGCTATGTGTAGCCAACAGGGCCTATTTCCGGAAATTTAAATTCCACGCCCCTGGTCTTGAGGCAACAATTGACAAACAACAAATCTAGTACTTCAAAATACGATATGAATTCTGACGATTCTGACGCTAAAGAGCATTTCTGGTGAAGTTATTTTAGTTGACAAAATAGTAGTAGACAAAGGGAAAGATTATTAGTTATTTTGAAGTACTAGAGGAGATATGTCATTTTAAGTAAAAGCACTTTGTTCCCCAGGTAGTGACAATGTATGGGTTACCGATGGAATTAGCCCTGTACATTCAAGAAAAAGTACCAGTTCTTTGTGTATGTGACGCCCATCTTATAGTAAATGGTATCGCTTCCCAAGTGCTTTTGACAAGACTGGAGATACTTGATACTTGACAAGAACAGAGACGTCTAGTTTACGAAGACAGCGGGGTAAATACCCCCAGTAGAAATGCTTACACATAGCGAAATATTGTAAAAACCACCAAAACAAGAGAAAATTCTGAAACGCCTCGCTACACCACATAAACGTAAAAGTATTTTTTCCTGAAAGTTACGCTGGAAAACGTTACTAATGGTGTGTTTATTTGGCCCTTGGTTCTTCTGTCCGTGGTCGTCAAACTGAGTGTATCGATCAATTTCGACAAAATTCATTCGAAAAATATTATGAATTCTAGGGATCCGGAAAGGCACGTAAGGTAATTGAGAAATCGATGGAGGTGGCCCAATCATGACGCATTGTGATACGGGCGGGAGGGTGTTCAAAATCGCAAAGATAACATGACCACATTTGAGTTTCTTGGGAGTCTATTCCAACTGAAAAAGTGACGTCTCAAACGGCAACCAAAAAATTTCGAAATAGAAAAAAATTGTAGATGACCAAATCACCCAAAAATATTTTTTTTGAATGAAAATAGGCCGAGCTAAAATTCAAAAATGTGATTTTTCAGCCATTTTTCAAATTAGAAACGCTTGCAGCGCCATCGTGTCGCCTGTTATGTAAAAAATATGTTTTTTATAGGCTGCATTCTTTATTACCTACCAGACGGCACCTCTTTCGTTAAATTTGATCAAAAAATGAATTTTATATAACGGCTTTTGGTGATGATTGTCGTAATGAATATGTTTTTTTTATTAAATTTGAAAAAATAATTTCTTCAAGGAAACTCAGTAGAACATGCGTCTACAAAAATCGTTCTATAAAGTTTGGTTGTTCATCAAATTTAACTGGAGAGGGGCCGTCTGATAGGTAATAAAAATGGCTGCTTTTAAAAAACGGAGTGACTATTCGCCCGCGCGGGCGATTAGCCAGCCCTATGGGGGTGAGACTGCGGACAATTAGCCACCCCTATGGGGGAGAGACTATCCGCCCGCGCGGCCAATTAGCCAGCCCTATGGGGGAGAGACTATCCGCCGCGCGGGCGATTAGCCAGCCCTATGGGGCTGAGACTATCCGCCCGCGCGAGCGATTAGCCAGCCCTAACGGGGTGAGACTGCGGACAATTAGCCACCCCTATGGGGGAGAGACTATCCGCCCGCGCGGCCAATCAGCCAGCCCTATGGGGGAGAGACTATCCGCCGCGCGGGCGATTAGCCAGCCCTATGGGGCTGAGACTATCCGCCCGCGCGGGCGATTAGCCAGCCCTATGGGGGAGAGACTATCAGCCCGCGCGGGCGATTAGCCAGCCCTATGGGGGTGAGAATGCGGGCAATTAGCCAACCTTATGGGGGAGAGACTATTCGCCCGCGAATTATTACCTATTAAAAACTCAATGCCTGTCAGTGGGTAACGATTTTACCATCGATAACCAAAAAAGAAATACTTTTTTATATGTTGTTGGTGATGGTCTGAAACGTGGAGAAAACTTGGTCCGGTGTGTGATATTGTTCAGAAATAAGGAAGTTTTGGGTCAAAAATGAGTCTAAATTAGAAATGTTCCGAAAGTTACTTACGGATCAGTTGCAGAGTTTTGGTCGGGAAGAAAAGTCTTAGAGTTTTGGATTGCCAACAACTTTGTAAAAGAAAATTTTTTCATCCGACTTCATCCGAAGGAGCTAGACAGTGAAAACAGCTAAAATTTCGGTGGTTGCTCACTTTTTTGTTAGGAAACTTTGACTGTTAGACAAAGTAGACTTAATTTTTGAACGTCAACAAAACTGGTTAACAATGTTGGTCGAAAAAATTCCATACTCCTAAAGTATAGGGCATTTTTTGACGATTCAGCCCAGAACGGGAGCACTTCTTCAGCTAAATCTCGGTCAGTAGTGGTCGTGATGGGGGCAGTGAGTTGTCAAATTAAAGGTAACGAAGAAAATGACAACTGACAACATGAAAAACATCAAGAGAGTGCGGTCGGACCGCACGAGGATTTTCGAAAAGTTTTTATCAATTTGGCATTCGTCAGGGCTATAATTCTCCGGGTGATCATTTAGAAAAAGGTGTTTACTCCGGGCGATAATTCCCCGATGGATAATATACGTGGCCGACCAACAATCATTATTTCAAAAGCCTTCACTGCTATGAAAAAGAAGTTGCTAACACTTCCCTATCCAATCTAATGGCGCTGCCAGCGGAGGTGAGTTTAATCAATATCCCATTCGTCCGGGTGATAATTCCCAAAATTTTTATTCCGGACGATAATTCCCCGATGGATAATATACGTGGTCGACCAAAAACAATCTCAAAAGTCCTGACTGCTAAAAAGAAGACGTTGCTAACACTCCCCTATCCAATGTATATCAGTGGGAATGAACGATTCGAGATCTTCAAAATTAGTTTGTTAATTATTTAAGTCAGTCCTGTCAGTCCGCGCAGGCGGATAGTCTCTCCCCATAGGGCTGGCTAATCGCCCTCGCAGGCGGATAGTTTCTCCTCCATAGGGCTGGTTAATCGCCCGTGCAGGCGGATAGTCTCTCCCCGCGCGGGCGAATAGCATCAACCTTTAAAAAACATATTTTTCACATAACAGGCGATACGACGAACGCGCAGGCGTTTCAAATTTGAAAAATGGCTCAAAAATCACAATTTTCACTTAAAATAATCACAAAAAATATTTTGAGTGTTTTGGTCATCTAAAATTTTTTGTGTGGGGTGATGAGATCAATCTGTGGCGTTTAATTTTTTTGTTGCCATGTCCAATTAGGGTTATAGAATTGAGCAAAAATAAACAGTTTTTGCATATTACGAAAAAAAATTTTTGTTTGACGTTTAAAACGTCACTTTGACAGTTGGAATTGCTCCCAACAAACTTATTTATGAACAGTCCCTTTTCAATAAGATGGATTTCGGTCAATTTTTCCTGAAGATCTGCCCCCAGTAACAAAAAGCAAAATCGGAGCCTCTGGACAAGAAAATGTGACGGAAACTCTATGCTTCCATTCTGACATTTGGACAGATCATAGTATACCAAAAATATGAAACAATTCAAGGATACGCAATTCGCCATCGCAAATCTGAATCTGAATTTCTTTTCAGTAAAGAATAACAACTCGTTCTGAGTCACCATAACAGACTGTCTCAGACGAATCGGTCACAATAATCAGAGATGTTCCGGTTATGCGAAAAACCGAAAATTGAGCGAAAATACACAGCGAAAATTTGATTACAAAAATAGATTTTGAAGATTAATTGGTTTAATATTGTAATGTTGAAACTAAATGCAGAAAAATAAATGGAGATTCTCCAAAATCATTGTCATTTCATGGTCGTTTACATGGTCATTTATGGTAAACTCATGGTGAAACTTCGCCTAATGATTATTGCACGTCCAGCATGCAATAAAAACATAAAAAAACTGGGAGACCCGCAAAGAAAATTCCTCACAACCCAAAAATGTAGATAAATCAAAAATAACGCAAAAAACAGTTGTGATGGTTTGGCTGGAACTGATGATGTCTTTCATGTTCTTCATAAATTTCAATAAAAATTTAAAAGATATTCCTTTAATGTCGGTGGTAACGGCAGTTCATTTACATCCGCTTTGGCATTCGTTATTCTCGTTAGTATAACATCACGGCAAGCGCTCTGCAGCGTCGGAACTGAAAAATTGATTTTTTTGGGGAGCTGACATCATTTCTAATTATTCCAAACTCACTTCCATATAATTGAATAATTTTGACCTGCTTTGTCGTACCATAGACGTCCACAACAGCATGAAGAGCGCCATTTCTGAACGGAATATTTCGCACACAAGGTCCTTGGTCCTCTCCGTTTATAATAAAATGCATTTGCGCTCGATTTTCGTCACATAGTGTGTAGAAGACTCCTATCCTTGAGCCTAAGATTTGTAAACATTTTTTCTTAAATTCAGTTCGTGGGACATTTATAACAATTCATGAAATATTATTGTTGAGATCTTTTTACGTATATGGTTTCGTTAATTCACTGACCAATGGAAAGAAATGTCAGCCGCCATAAATTTGTTTCGAGGTGGGCCCGACAATGTCCAGATTCAATACCATAATAGAATATTACTAACCAAGTGATATAATGTCGTGATTATAGTCTATGTGAAGTGAATGTCCGAGGGGCTCTACACGTTAACACAATAGTCGAATCATTTGGGCATATAATTTGCCAGTCGACTCATGGCTTTTTTTAAATCTTCATTGAGATTTGACGTCATGATCATGATATTATAGTCGGACTATAATGAAATTTATAGTCGAATCGAAAATTATTGTCGGACTATAATACAAATTATAGTCGAGTCTACCATAAGGGGCTGTTCATAAATGACGTCACGTTTGCTAAAAAATCCACAAAGTTCTTAACTCCAAATTGGTCAGACATTTTGTCTATAGCACTCCGGCTATCCCCCCAAACAGGGGAGGGGGGTAGCCAGAGTCCTATAAACAGAATTTGCTGTCCTGCATGAGTTATGACCTTTCTATGGATACTCATTTATAATTATAAAAGTCAAAAGTTTGTCTGTTTGTCTGTCTGTCTGTTTGTAAATTGTCGGTCACAAATTTCCAGCGTGAACCAACATACGTCCGACCTGCTTGAAGAGTTCCGAGGAACTGAAGCAAAGTTTCGTTTTGCATTGCCATATATGATTCAAAAAAAGGCAATGCAAAAGAAGATTCCCATGTGAACCAACATACGTCCGACCTGCTTGACGAGTCCAAAGGGACTGAATTAAAATGCGGTTTTGCATTGCCTTTTATAGCAAAAAAAACCATTATGCTACCTCGATTTCAATTGAAGTCTTTTCTTGATGTAATTTTAAATTTCTTTTTTTGTTTTTTTGGACAGTTGGTTTCTTCGGGAAAGTTGTTGACATTGATGAGTAGAATCTTTATGAATCCTAAGAAAATGGCTGCCACCTGTCAAAGTGACGCCATCTTGGATTTTTTGCTTTTAAAAGTATTTGGGAAGGTATGGGAGGCAGATCATTGGTTTCTTCGGCAAAGTCTCAGAGTTTTGTGAGTAGAAGTCACAAGTATTGGTGAAAATGTCGGGCAGTTGGGCATTGGGTCAATTTTTATGCTTTTGAAAGTATCTGGAAAGGTATGAGAGCCAGAACATTGGTTTCTTCGGCAAAGTCTTAGAGTTTTATTAGTAAAAGTCATCAGTATTGGTGAAAATGTCGGCCAGTTGGACATTGGGTCAATTTTTATGCTTTTAAAAATATCTTGGAATGTATGGTTTTTGTGATTAGAAGTCACCAGTATTGGTGAAAATGCTGGGCAGCTCGGGGGAAGAAGCAGTAAGGGGGTAACCGGTTGTATGGGGAAATGGTAGTACGGGGAAAACAGTAATGAGGAGAAAATGGTAGTACGGGAGAAACGGTTGTACGGGAAACAGTAGTAGGGTGGAAACGGTTTTACGGGGAAAACGGTAGTGCGGGGAAAACGGTTGTGCGGGGAAATAGTAGCACGGTGATAACGTTTATGGGGGGAAATGGTAGTAGGGGAATATGTTAGTACGGTGAAATGGAGTACGGGGAAAACAGAAGTGAGGAGAAAATTGTAGGACGGGAGAAACGGTTGTACGGGGAAATAGTAGAACGGTGATAACGTTTGTACGGGGAAATGGTAGTACGGAAGAAATGTTAGTACGGGAAAATGGTAGAACGGTGAAACGGTAGCACGGGGAAAACGGTAGTACAGACATAATGATAGTATACAGCAAACGGTAGTTCGGCAAAACGGTTTTGCGGGAAAATGGTAGTACGGGGGAAAACCAGATTTGCGTAAGCTTATGGTATCTACTAAAATACTACTAAATCCATTTCTTATTCAACTAAATCTAACTTTGCACACCCTTGCATACATTTTAGTACTAATGTCGCAATTCTCCGACCTAGCGGACAAGAATGCTTAATGTCCGCGTAGCCCCTAGGGGCGGGGGTATTTACTAGTTTTTTATAGCAAGCGTGACGTCATTTGTGAACGGCCCATAATATGCCTAGTATCTATATACCTCCCACTTTGCATGAGACTCGACTTTAAATAGTCATTATACCCCTACGTTCAGGTATATAAATGGCTAATTGCATGCCCAAATTATATCGAAGAATTTGTACGCGCACATAAAACGCACTTTATTCGAGCGAAAAACTTGATATAAAGAAGGCTTTCCAATTATTGTATAAACATCACCGCCTAAAGTATACATACACCAATATATTTGGTCTGTGAATGAGCTCTCGCTGCTTATTGTTAGATGGTGTCAGATAAAAATATAGCTAGCTACCTGTCAGTCAAACTATAATTTTGTACAGCTATGATTTTACTGCCAATAAAGTTCAGTAAACAATATAACACGTTTCTTAGCAGAACATAAATTTTTCCTTCATTAAAAATGTATAATTTTGTTCCAAGAAAGGTTCATTTGCGGGAAGTTTTATTGTATTTCTTTAAAATAAAGAAGAGTGCGGCTAAAGCTCATCGATTACTTGTAGAAGCGTATGGTGAACATGCTCTATCAGGAACAACATACAGACACTCATTTCGACGCTTCAAAAGTGCTGATTTTGATGTTGAAGACAAAGAGCGTTCAGGTGGTCCAAAAAAATTTAAAGATGAACAATTGACGACGTTACTCGATAAAGATTCATGTCAAATGCGAGAAGATCTTTCAAAATCATTAGGAGTTGATCGAATAACAGTTTCCAAACGTCTAAAAGCAATTGGAATGATTCAAAAGATGTCACATTGGGTGCCACATGAATCGAAAGAAAGAGACGTTGAAAGAAGAAGAATCACTTGTGAATTATTGCTTCAAAGACATAAAAGAAAGGGATTTTTGCACCGAATTGTGACTGGTGATGAAAAGTGGATCTATTACGAGAATCCCAAACGATTAAAAGCCTGGGTAAGGCCAGGTGAGCCAGGTCCATCGCCACCAAAACGAAATATTCACTGTTCGAAGAGACAACAATTAATGCGCTTGAAGCGAGCTCTGACCGAAAAACGACCAGAATGGACCGATAGACATAACAAGTTAATTTTTCTACATGACAACGCTCGTCCACATGTCGCAAAAGTTGTGCAGAAGTGTTTAATTGGAACGAACTGGGAAGTTCTGCCCCAGCCGCCATATTCTCCAGACATTGCCCCTTCTGATTACTACTTAATCGATTGCATGAATAACGATTTGATGAGACATCGGTTCACTTCTTTCGAGGATATCGAAAAATGGCTGTCTGATTGGTTTGCCTCAAAAAATGAGAAATTCTTTCGACACAGAATCCGTAAATTACCTGAAAGATGGGAAAAAGTAGTGGCTAGCGATGGACAATATTCTCATTAATGCATTCATTCGTTTTGTTATTGAAATGATCGCTTAAAAACAGCAAAAAAACAGCGAGAACCCATTCACAGACCAAATATAAGCTTTACACTCGAACTGTAAAAGTATAAAAGCTTTACAGTAGAACTGTGAAGTTACATAGATGACGCGTTTATATGCAAATAGAATGTGACCACTCTTCACAGTTCTTGTAGTATAAAAGACTATTCCGATTCAGGGAAGTTTTTGAAAATCGGTTGATTTTTACGCGAGTTATCGTGTTGACAGACGGACATCTAAGGCATCTAAGGGCCATGATCGATGCTCTCCCCTACTTCCGCCGTTATCGACTGGTTATAAATGTCGTGTAAAACGCAATAGAACTTCGTACGGGTCTAGCAATTTAAAGGTTCGGTTCCTTCTCTAAAAATAATTCAGTGGCGCCGAGTTGATGAAAGAATACTAGGGTAGCAATACCATCCATGAGGTCACCCTCAACGAAAAGTGTGACATCTATTGTTCTCGTAACGCCGATTTCATCTATTTTCGTTCAGAAATCTAAGGCAGTAGATGACACCATATTCTATACACTTGACATTTGAGGCAGACTGACTAATTGGAGAATTTTGACATTCGGAGAAGGCTATCTTCAGTTCATGATATCGACGTTACGAGGATAGTTTATGTCGCACACAACAAATTCAAATGAGTGCTAAGTAATTCTTAGCGCAGACCGTGGGGTCCCGCACTCAGAGATTTAATAGATTTAAATCTTTAAATCCCATATGATTTGAGAGATGAGAGCCGAGCTTTTTTTTAAGTCGGCTAAGGCCTCGGTTTGGAGAGAAGATGTCGTTGTAGAGACTTGGTGTATTCAGCAAACCATTAGAAGAATCATATTTTGAAGGTGTCAGCAGTCACCTGCATACAAAATAAAAAGTAAAAAGTTATAGCTCGGCTAGGGTCGTTTTTTCGCATTTCTATTAAAATATGGCCTCAGGACCTTTGATTTTGAATGCAGCCGATCGCTGACACCTTCAAAAAAAGATTCCTCTAATTAATATCACTAATGGTTTGCTGAAGACACTGAAGCTCTGCAGTATAATCTTCACCCTAACCCGAGTATTTAGTCGAGCAAAAGTTATAGCATGTAGTAAAAGTTGTAGTAAACGTTTTAGTAAAAACAAAATTGTTGACTCACCGGGAAATCACTAAAAATTCACCGAGGAATCATCGATGATTCATTGTGGAAACACCGATGATTCACCGGGCAATCACCGATAATTCACAGGGGAATCACAGATGATTCACCGGGAATCATATATGATTCACTGGTGAATCACAGATAATTCGCCGGGAAATCATCGATTATTCACCGATAATCATGGATGATTCACCGGGAATCATAGATGATTCACCGGGAATCACAGATAATTCATCGGGAAATCACAAATAATTCACCGTAGAATCTCAGATAATTTATCGGGAAATCACCAATTATTCATTGTGGAATCGCCTGGTAATCACAGATGATTCACTGTGGAATCACCGATGATTCATAGTGAAATCACGGATGATTCAATGGAAATTCATCGGTGATTCCACGGTGAGTCATCTGTGATTGCCCAGTGAATCATCGGTGATTCCCCGGTGAATCATCGATGATTCCTCGATAAATCATCGGTGAATCATCGATGATTCCTCGCTGAATCATCGGTGAATCATCGATGATTCCTCGCTGAATCATCGGTGAATCATCGATGATTCCTCGACGAATCATCGGCGAATCATCGATGTTTCCTCGATGAATCATCGGTGAATCGTCGATGATTCCTCGATGAATCATCGGTGAATCATCGATGATTCCTCGATTAATCATCGGTGAGTCCCCGGTGAACCACCGATGATTTAGGTCTAAAACTAACTTCTTTGACTACACTCTATCGCAACTTTCCTATACTCATGACAATGGATTATAAAAATGTTATAAGAATTTTTTTCGAGTGTGGAATCGGTTATTCACTTCGCACCCACAAGGAAAACATCGCGTTACCCTCGGTGAGAGTGAATTCCAACTCGAGCGAATTACGGCACTCGCTATGCTCTGGCCGCTAACTTTCGCTCTTGTTGGATTTCACTATTTTCGCTTTCCTGATAACCAATATTTAGCTGAAAAGTGTTGCGTCTAAATTGTAATTTTTATCAATGTAAACTTTCTTCATTTGTGTCAGCGTATATACGAAACCTGGCAGCCCAACAACAATTTTTCAATGAGCAGGAAAAATGATGAAGATGAAATTGATTATGAATGCAAACAAAAAAACACTGACCTTTGTCTGTAGGTAAAATGTCACTTATTCTACCATCTGATGTTAGTGGTTTCAATATACTACGCGGAATAATTCCCCTAGATGTCCTAATAAAAAAACTTTCGTTCGCAGTCTCTGTGGAAAAGTATCAATTGACATCAACCAGAAATGAGTTAAGCCGGTAAATTCTTACTTGTTTTCTCTTCTTCTAAACTGCTTGTACAGCCATCATTTAACTCATTTCTCACATATTTTGTTATTGGATACACCCAACTCGTACCCAGATTTGTCAAATCTGGTAGAGCATACTGTGGCAGTCCATCTCTTGCGCCGGGATCGATTTGTGTTAATCCTGCAGAGTTTTTATTTAAAAATTTATCAACTCGAAATATGATGCAATGGTATTTTGGGAAAGTGAACAACAAACACTTACCCAATCGCATATGTCCTGACCACCCGCCTTCATTTTGCTCTATTTCTAGTAGAAATATTTCACCCATTTGAAGTGGCCGTTCAGAAAAGGAAAGTGCGTTTGCAAAACTGGCCTTTCGGTAAGCCACTGTGTTTTCTTCAAGTAGTATGATGTTCCGTCCGTGGTAAGGGTGAAATCTTGTCAACACTTTGTTCGTCATTTTTTATGTGTGTGCTCGTGTCTTTTCACCACTACTTCTGGTAACTTGAGTTGAAAATATGATTCAAATTCTTTTACGAATGCCTGCAATCCGAAGTGTTAGTGTGAACCGTGTTAACAAAGGTTGTTTGTAACCTTTTATAACTTTCAAATCAAACGTCAAAATCAACGAATGAAAATTGATTGGTTCAGAGGATGGTTGTGATGGTGATTTTGAGTTCGTAATGCGTTGATCAAGAGGGAAATTCAAAGAGACGTTCGTTAAATCTAAATAACTAGCTCTATGAAATACATCCGTGTCTATAAAGATCTGCTGCCTTTTTTTCCTAAAATTTCTATCAATTGATTAATTGCCGTTTATGCGGTACATGCGCCCGTGCCGCTAAATAGTTTGCAAATTTGGGGTTTTGTGACAATGAATAGATGCGTACGCTAACGGAAATTTTTAGCGACGCTAACGCTAAAAATGATAGATTATTGGCGACGCTAGTCGCTACTAACGAGCCCTTTTTGAAAGAGAGCGAAAAAAAATTGTTAAATTAGTATGCAAAAATGTAATTTTGGAAATCGGCTAGTTTTCTGACTCAAGAGTTCTCATGAAACAATGACTTCATATCAAGGGGTCGATCGTTCGTAAATTATGTCATGCTATAGGAAGAGAGAGGCTCTGAGACTTGCGTGCCAGATTGAGATAACGATCTTTGTTGCTACATCTCAATTCTAATGTTCAATGTTTTTGTAACGTTTAATAATTCGCAAGAACAAATAACCACTTTCGAGAAACGGGTTAGCTCAGTGGTAACGTACTGGCTTTCCACCAAGAATATCCGGGTTCAATCCTGGTGAGGGAAATTCTGCAAAGGATTTTTCTTCAACTTGTAGATGAAAGTATCGTTCCGAAGCATACCCAAGCTTCAAATTCTGGGTAGTTGTGGTGTTTGGTGTCCACAACGAACCGAACACAGAAGAACGACATGTATGACGTCACCCATACACGATGAATTTTGTGTACATATATCTGAGTCTATCTTAAGGCGGAGATATAATGAACGCCAGAGGAAATCCTATATGTAGCTACAATATATAGGCGTGGTTCGGAATTCACGTTTGCATGTGGTCAAACAAACAGATTAATGGTTGCTCACACAAATGCCCTAGGAAAAGGTTGTGTGTGATTATTATTATTATTATTTCGTATGGTGTGTACATTATAAGCAATTGTGGGTTAAGATTAAGGCCCATAACTTGTATGCTAAAATATAGTCTACCTTTAGGCGCTCAAATATTATATTTTCGCTGATATCAGTGGACAAAGACGCAGTTTCAAAAAAGTAAGTCAGCATTTCCCTTCCTAAAAATGTTGCCTTTTAATAGCAACTAAACTTATTTTTTGGGATCCTACCTACTCTGAGAACGGCGAAAAAATCGTAAAAATTTGCACAAAAACTCGTCGTTCTGAGACAAGGTTCAATCCCGAAAAATAAGCTTAGTTGCTTTTAAAAGGCAACATATTTAGGAAGGGAAATGCTGACTTACTTTTTTGAAACTGCTTCTTTGTCCATGGATATCAGCGAAAATATAATATTTGAACGCCTAAATGTAGACTTTATTTTAGCACACAAGTTATGGGCCTTAAGTATTTACATATATAGCCGAAAAAGTTTGAATGAATGGAATTTGGTCAGCAAACCAATTATATGAAAAACTGATTTCTCACTTAGATTCATTGCAAAATATCACAGTTTAGTTTCAAACGCCACTAAAAAAAAGGGTTTCATCACAGTACGGTTCCGTTGAATCACAGTTGAATGTCAATGTTCTTTTGCCATTGGCTTGCATCGTCAATAAGTAAATTTATCTCGTCCAGGCCTCCGTTGAAACGACGAATTGGGCACACATTCGTTATATGATCAACTGTCTGAATGCGCTCTCCGCAGTCGCAGCTAGGGTCGTTGGTAGCGTTCCATTTGTGGAGCATGTCGCCAGTACGTCCATGTCCAGATCTTATTCTGTTAAGCGTCGACCATACTTTGCGTTTCAGATCGAAACCAGGCAGCTTTTCTGATGTGTCAGAAACGAGGTGCTGGTGAGTAAACCGTTCGCGGTTCCACTCCGTTTTCCACTCTTCAATTATGTTGAATTGAGCGTCGTTTTCGAATATTGGATTTTTCCAGATTGGTCGTCTTGACTTAAGTCTGTTGCAACCTCGAAATATGTCTAGGTCTTGGTGTATGGGTAAAACGTTGTTCCCTTCGATTTTGTTCAACTCTCTTCGAAGTGCGGCACGGCGACGAATGTTCGGCGGTGCAATGTTTGACAGTACTGATAGCCACAGCAAAGGAGTCGGGGAGATTGTTCCAAATATGGTACACACGCTGACATAAAGCTGTGTATCGACTTTATCAGTGTGTGCACTGTCTAGAAATACTGAGCTGCAGAACTCAGCCGTCGAGAAAACCAAAGACAGTGTCGCAGTTCTTAAGGTGTTAGCATCTGAGTCCCGGTGACGGGAATTAACGCCCGGAGAGGAATTAACGCCCTGGGAATTATCGCCCGGGAATTAACGCCCGAAAAAATTGGAATTATCACCCGGGGAATTATCGCCCGGGAATTATCGCACGGAAATACATTTTCCTTATACAAATTGTGTATTTTCCTTGTACAAATTTACCCGCTTCAAATGATTGTGACATTTGTCCGGGCGATAATTCCCGGGCAATAATTCTCCGAGTGATAATTCATGTCGCCCTGAGTCCCAGTTCGTTCCCGCTAGTTTGTGCAGTATGTTGTTTCTCGACTTGAGCTTTTGAGGAACTTTTTCCAAATGAGGTCTGCCAGTCAGAGAACTGTCGAGTGTAAATCCCAGATAGGTCGGGCTAGGGTTATGTTCTAAGATTTCGCCACGAAACAGTACTGATAGCTTGTCTTTCGCTTGTTGGTTGCACAGATGGAAGTAGCATGGCTCCGTCTTGGATGGATTCAGAAGTAGACCCCAGTTAGCGAAATATTGGTCTAAAATTTCAAGATCTTCTGTTAAAGCTTTCTCGATAGCAGATTTCGAGTTTGATTGGAAGCCAAGCGCGTTATCGTCTGCGCATCCGAATTTGCGGAATTTTGTAGGAGGCATATCGCTGATGTAAAGGTTAAATAACAATGGCGCTTGAACTGATTCTTGCGGCAGCCCATTGTTCAATGTGCGTGTACGGCTGCTCTTCTCATTGACATACACTTTGATTCGCCTGTTAGTGAGCAAGCTTGCAATATGATTAATGAGCTTTTTGCAGTGAATAAATTTGATCAGTTTCAGCAGCAGACCGTTTTTCCAAACGGTGTCGTATGCAGAAGATAGGTCAATGAAAACGACGCCGGTCCTTGCTCCCGTTCAAAACATGTTCCAATAAATGTCGACAGAGACAGCACTTGGTTTTTCACGGAAACCTGCCTGTTCAGGCGGAAGAACGGCGTTGATGAGTGGATAGATGCGCTTGTAGATGATACGTTCCAATAGTTTGTAGGACATGCTGAGTAGTGCGATTGATCTGAAATTTTCTGGTTTGTTGGCGAGCTTCCCTGGTTTTAGTATTGCAACCATTTTCGAGAATATGAACTCAGGAGGAATGTCTCCATTTTCCAGCAGAAAATTCGTAAAAGTTGTGAGCCAAATCTTTGCTCTCTTTCCGAGCTGTTTAAGAAATTCTGGGAAAATCTGATCCACTCCTGGTGCATTGCCATTTTTAGTCATTCCGATTGCCTTTTCGATTTCCCACACCGCAAAAGGTGTCGAAAAAGCACTACCGGTATTGCATGTACGTTTTCTCTCTTTTAGTTGTCTATTCACATCTTGCATCCGTTGCTCTTCCAAGACCACTCCATTTGAAATTTTTACGATTCTGAGCTTTTGGTTTCGCGGCTGCTCCAATTTTACGTAAAATGTTCCATCCTTTGCGACTCTTTTCTAGCAGCGTTCAATGAGCAGAGCAACTCATCTGCTATTTCGGGGTCACCGGAGTTGTGTGTGGTACACTGCATTTACGAGCTCGTTTAGAATAAGCATAGATTCGACGGAGGCTAGAAGATGTATTTTAATGTCCGGGCCCAAACAGTGAGATTCATTTGGCGTGTATGGCTTGTGCCGGAGGCTAGAGGATGTATCGTAGTGCGTGTGCTCAGACGACGAGGCTCATTCAGCGTACCGGTTACAACTATGCGTTCTGAAATGGCAGCATTTAATGTGGGAATCTAACTAAGACAGACATGACTAGGTATAATGTAGAAGAATAACGGAGAAGGAACAAAGGATGATAGTATCTGTAACGTGGATAGTATCTGTGTTTCAAGGCCAGTTGGCCGCCTCGACCAGAAATCTAAAAAAAAACACTTTCGAGGTGGTAGTATAAGATGCTACATCCTATTAGGTAGACGCACATCTTAAGAAACTAGACCAAGTCCAAATACTACAACGGCTCGTCAGTTGTTAAAATAATTTACACCTTAACCGTAATAGATCATCGGGATAATTTTTCTACGCTTTCAGCTTTCATACGCAGAAATTTGATTTCTTGTACAAAAATACGCCATACATCCCATAAAGTCAAATGTTTGCACCGTGAAAGCTGAAAGAACAGAAAAACTAGAACACTGGGGGGACGCATTTTTTTAATCAAAAGTGAAAATATTTCAAAAGAGTTTTGTGCGTTTGGAAGAAGGGACGAGGACTTGCGTCACGTTTTTCTTTTAAAAAGGGTTTTTGTTGTGATTGTAATGTTTTGCATTATTTTGAGCCGACGCTGCCGCCGAACCGATTCGTGGCGGCTAGTACTTACATTGGCGAAAATGATCTCCTCATCCTCCTCTACAACATATCAAAAGTTTTTTTTGAGCCGCCGCCGGCGCCAAACCGAAGCGCGGCGGCGAAAATGATCCCCTCAACTGCCTCTACATATCAAATATTTTTGAGTCCACGCCTATTTTCCGCCATTTTGGCGGTCACCCTGATACACTACACACCACCCCAACAACTTTCCCTTTGACACCAAACCTCTATCTCGAACACACAACCATTGCCTCATACAAAATGTGCTATCATACACACAACACACACAAACCGCGCGCCCATGATACTCCAGAGGGGTGTCAAATGGTGTGTTAAGCGTAATATAGTACTCCTTTATGTACCTTAGCCTCTGTCCACCTACTCCTACATCCTATCCTACCCGTGGTGACACCTGTTATAGTGAGCAACCCGCATGAACGATCAGGTAACCAACCCTGGTGTAGTAGTGTGGGTCACTTAGCATAAGGATGAGGGGCGCTGCCTTCGGGTAGTACCTAAACGGCACGTATAGGGAGGGCCGAAGGCAGCTAGGCGCTATCAAGATGGGATGGCGACTTAGTATGGTGGCGGATGATCTCAACAGCAAGAGACAACGGCAGCATACACAGCCCTAGTCAGATGGGCTACCATCACCACCTGGTGACTTCCCTATGGGTCATCGGGAGAAGGAAAGTAGGTTGGGCGCTTGGCTAACTCCCAGACACCGTAAAAACAGTCTTGTTATGAATTCCCCAACACAGCCTCGGATCGGACAGGATAAATGGCAACGACTCAAGCATCGGAAAAAGGACAACGATTTACAATTAGGAACATGGAATGTAAGATCTTTGTTGCGGCCAGGAGGATTGAGATCTCTCACAAGTGCGCTAAGAGCGGCAAAAATTGACATAACAGCTGTGCAAGAAACGAGATGGCCTGGAAAGGACACCATGACCAGTAGCGACTATAAGTTCTACTATAGTGGGAAGAGTAACGACAGTCCAAGAGAGTATGGAACAGGCTTCATGGTCCTCGGCAGAGCTAGAAACGCGGTGATTGGTTTCAGTCCTGTTGACGAGCGATTGTGCTCTCTACGGATAAGAGGAAAATTTTTCAATTACACTCTTATAAACGTTTATGCGCCTACGGAGGAAAGCGACAACGAGGTGAAGGAGCTATTCTACGAGAAACTGGTGGATGTATATGATGGAGCGCCGAAACGAGACATTAAAATTGTGCTTGGAGATTTTAATGCTAAAATAGGCCGCGAAGTATTTTATCGTCCCACAATCGGTAAACATAGCCTTCACGAAAACTCGAACGAAAATGGAACGCGGGTGGTTGATTTTGCAGCATCAAGAAACATGGTTGTCAGCAGTACCTATTTCCAACATAAAGACATCCACAAAGCGACATGGGTATCACCGGATAAACGAACCAAAAACCAGATTGACCATATTTTGATAGATGCACGTCACTGTTCAAATATGTTGAATGTCAGAAGCTGTAGAGGACCGAATGTAGATTCCGATCACTACCTGGTGAGAGCGGCAGTTAGGTCTCGAATATCGGTTCAACACAATCGACAACCGGCATTGGAAAGGTGGGACGTGGAAAAACTACAGAACGAAGACATTAAACGTCAATATGTCGACAGGCTGGAGACGAATATTATTGCCGGAATGGTCAGCGAACAACGAAGCGTAGACGATGCGTGGAATCAAATTAGACGGAATGTAGAGAGCGCCGCAGCAGAGACAGTGGGAACGAGAACGGGAAATAAAAGAAATATCTGGTTTGACGATGAATGCCAGAAGGCCATGGACGACAAAAACGCAGCTCGCCTGAAAACTCTAAGTAGATTCACTCGAGCTGGCCAGGAAGAGTACCGTTCTAAAAGAAATTTCGAGAGAAAACTCTTCCGACGGAAAAAGCGACAGCGTGACAAGGAAGTTTTGATCGAAATTGAGAAGTTTGGCAATCGGAAGGAGACTCGGAACTTTTACCGGAAAGTGAACGAATCCAGAAACGGTTACAGTCAACAACCTTTGCTGTGTAAGGACAAGCATGGATTGGTCTTAGCAGATGAGGAAAGGTGTATCGCGAGATGGGCTGAGTACTTTAAGGAACTGCTTAACCCGAACAGACCGCTCAACCGAGACGACGAAAACGACGAATTGCCATTTCAGACTGCGCAACCATACATAGAAGAACCAACGATGCAAGAAGTTGAAGCTGAAATTTTAAAGCTCAAAAATTTCAAAGCCCCGGGGACTGACAACCTACCCGGTGAACTTTTCAAGAACGGCGGCAACGCGCTATGTATGGAGATGCACGAGCTCATCATACGCATCTGGAATGACGAGGAGTTACCGGAAGATTGGAAGACCAGCATACTTTGTCCCATATACAAAAAAGGTGACAAATTGGAGTGTGGCAATTTTCGAGGAATCGCTCTGCTGAATATTGCTTACAAGATATTTGCAAATATTCTATATCAGCGCCTTCATCCATACACGGAATCTACGATAGGTGAATACCAAAGTGGTTTTCGTGTAGGTCGTTCAACATCGGACCAGCTGTTTAATATCAGACAGATCTTGGAGAAGTGCAAGGAGTACAACATTGAAACACACCATGTGTTCGTTGACTTCAAGGCAGCCTATGACAGTGTTAGAAGAAGTAAGCTATGGAGAGTCATGGAGGAGTTCGGAATTCCCAACAAACTGATCTCGCT
>CM055404.1:143053644-143074286 GCA_029228625.1 Pseudolycoriella hygida
TCAAATCTAGAAAAGCTTATATCCAAGGACTAAGTCGTTTTTCCCTAAAACTCAGAAAAACGTGTTCGCTTAAATTTAATTCTCTATAACTTCGCCTTTGGAACCATCTTTCTAACTCTCGTAGTTCTGGAGATCTGGGTCATCCTGCCCAATTATGGAAGTGGCCATATACCAGGATTGGGCCATATTTCCCCAAAACCCTGAAACACGTGTTCGCTTAAATTTAATTCCCTACAACTTTGCCTTTGACAGTAAATCTCCATATAGCATAGTTAAGGAAATATAGACGAAAAACTGTTTTCGTATATGGCCAAGAATCTCAATTTCGTCCATTCCATTGGTCCCAGTGCCCATACCCCTGAGCCGATTCCCATAAAATTTTTTTCCCAGTTTCGTGACATCAAATGCTTTCATTTGACACCAAATTTCCGTGCTATACTGGCTGAGATATTTGCGAAAAAGTTTCACCGACCCTCGAAAAACCATGTTTTGGTCACTTCCTCGACCATATCTCCGGAACCATTTGATCGATTTTGCTCATCTTCGAACTTGAATCATGGGAGGCATGTACCTTTCAGGAAAAAAAAGATTAGGCTGATCGGTTGAGCCGTTTGGAAAAAAAAAGTGGAGACGGACGGACGGACGGACGGACGGACATTTTTTTTATTGCTGATTCGTCATCTCTAGACGCATCCCCCCACTCTCACCTCGATCTACCCCATGTTACAATAAAATTGTTTGTAGTAAACGTATAGGACCTCTTGTACTTCGTACGGGTCCAATAACTTAATTGTTTACTGATAGATTTTTTTATAAGCTAATGGCTTTTTTCTTCCACCAACACAATTTATTTTTTCCTTCTACAATGTCTACAAATGAAGAACTTGCTTTTCCTTCTACAAAATGTCATGTGACGAATTAGCTTTTTTTTCAGCAAAATGTGACATGAAGAACTAGCTTTATCCTTCTACAAAATGTGAAGTGAAGAAGTAGCTTTTCCTTCTACAAAATCTGACATGAAGAAGTAGCTTTTCCTTCTACAAAATGTGACGTGAAGCACTAGCTTTTCCTTCTACAAAATGTGACATTAAGGAGTAGCTTTTTCCTCTACAAAATGTGACGTTAAGCACTAGCTTTTCCTTCTACAAAAATGTCACGTGAAGAGCTAGCTTTTTCTTCTACAAAATGTCACGTGAAGAACTAGCTTTTCCTTCTACAAAATGTTACGTGAAGAGCTACCTTTTCTTCTGCAAAATGTGACGTCAACAACTAGATTTTTCTTCTACAAAATGTCATCTGACGAATTAGCTTTTTCTTCAGCAAAATGTGACATGAAGAAGTATCTTTTCCTTCTACAAAATGTGACATGAAGAAGTAGCTTTTTCTTCTACAAAATGTGACGTGAAGAACTAACTTTTCCTTCTACAAAATGTGACATGAAGAAGTAGCTTTTTCTTCTACAAAATGTGACGTGAAGCACTAGCTTTTCCTTCTACAAAAATGTCACGTGAAGAGCTAGCTTTTTCTTCTACAAAATGTCACGTGAAGAACTAGCTTTTCCTTCTACAAAATGTTACGTGAAGAGCTACCTTTTCTTCTGCAAAATGTGACGTCAACAACTAGATTTTTCTTCTACAAAATGTCATCTGACGAATTAGCTTTTTCTTCAGCAAAATGTGACATGAAGAAGTATCTTTTCCTTCTACAAAATGTGACATGAAGAAGTAGCTTTTTCTTCTACAAAATGTGACGTGAAGAACTAACTTTTCCTTCTACAAAATGTGACATGAAGAAGTAGCTTTTTCTTCTACAAAATGTGACGTGAAGCACTAGCTTTTCCTTCTACAAAATGTGACATGAAGAAGTAGCTTTTTCTTCTACAAAATGTGACGTGAAGCACTAGCTTTTCCTTCTACAAAATGTCACGTGAAGAACTAGCTTTTTTTTCTACAAAATGTCACGTGAAGAACTTGCTTTTCCTTCTACAAAATGTCATGTGACGAATTAGCTTTTTTTTCAGCAAAATGTGACATGAAGAACTAGCTTTATCCTTCTACAAAATGTGAAGTGAAGAAGTAGCTTTTCCTTCTACAAAATGTCACGTGAAGAACTAGCTTTTCCTTGTACAAAATGTCACGTGCAGAACTAGCTTTTCCTTCTAGAAAATTTCACGCGAAGAACTTGGTTTTCCTTGAACAAAATGTGACGTGAAGCACTAGCTTTTCCTTCTACAAAATGACACGTGAAGAACTAGCTTTTCCTCCTGCGAAATGTCACGTAAAGAACTAGCTTTTCCTTCTACAAAATGTCACGTGAAGAGCTAGCTTTTTCTTCTACAAAATGTCACGTGAAGAACTAGCTTTTCCTTCTACAAAATGTCACGTGAAGAGCTAGCTTTTCTTCTGCAAAATGTGACGTCAACAACTAGATTTTTCTTCTACAAAATGTCATCTGACGAATTAGCTTTTTCTTCAGCAAAATGTGACATGAAGAACTAGCTTTTCCTTCTACAAAATGTGACGTGAAGCACTAGCTTTTCCTTCTGCAAAATGTGACATGAAGAAGTAGCTTTTCCTTCTACAAAATGTGACGTGAAGCACTAGCTTTTCCTTCTACAAAATGTGACATTAAGAAGTAGCTTTTTCCTCTACAAAATGTGACGTGAAGCACTAGCTTTTCCTTCTACAAAATGTCACGTGAAGAACTAGCTTTTTTTTCTACAAAATGTCACGTGAAGAACTAGCTTTTCCTTCTAGAAAATGTCACGTGAAGAACCAGCTCTTCGTTCTACAAAATGTAACGTGAAGCACTAGCTCTTCCTTCTACAAAAATGTCACGTGAAGAACTAGCTTTTCCTTGTACAAAATGTCACGTGCAGAACTAGCTTTTCCTTCTAGAAAATTTCACGTGAAGAACTTGGTTTTCGTTGAAGAAAATGTGACGTGAAGCACTAGCTTTTCCTTCTACAAAATGTCACGTGAAGAACTAGCTTTTCCTCCTGCGAAATATCACGTAAAGAACTAGCTTTTCCTTCTACAAAATGTCACGTGAAGAGCTAGCTTTCTCTTCTACAAAATGTCACGTGAAGAACTAGCTTTTCCTTCTACAAAATGTCACGTGAAGAGCTACCTTTTCTTCTGCAAAATGTGACGTCAACAACTAGATTTTTCTTCTACAAAATGTCATCTGACGAATTAGCTTTTTCTTCAGCAAAATGTGACATGAAGAAGTATCTTTTCCTTCTACAAAATGTAACGTGAAGAAGTAGCTTTTTCTTCTACAAAATGTGACGTGAAGAACTAACTTTTCCTTCTACAAAATGTGACATGAAGAAGTAGCTTTTTCTTCTACAAAATGTGACGTTAAGCACTAGCTTTTCCTTCTACAAAATGTCACGTGAAGAACCAGCACTTCCTTCTACAAAAATGTCACGTGAAGAACTAGCTTTTCCTTGTACAAAATGTCACGTGAAAAAAGCTTCGAATAATGTATGTTAATATGATTTAAGTTTTGAGAAAAACAACAACATTGCTTACAATAGAAACTTTCATATTCAATGATGTCGATATTTTCTTCATTGTCCTTTTCTCGGCACCCAAAACCAAATTTACATCAGGGGCCGTCCATAAAGGACGTCCGCATTTTTAACGACTTTTTCGACATCCCCCTCCCCCTGTCCCGCTTTGTCCGTTTAGCCATACCCTCCCCACCCTCCCCAAGGACATTCGAATTTGGCGAAAAATTCACGAAATTGACGGATTTTTTTTCCGTGAATATCGTCAACTCTTCGTGAGATTCGTGAAATTGTTTCACGAAAATAGGCTTTGCCACTCACAGTGCAGACTAGTCGGATATTACAATGTTTCCCAAAGCAAAAGTTTCATCTGGGATCTCTACGCACCTTCCAAATTTAGATCATCCTGAAGAAGCTACTCAGCGTCTTCCATTTCGTTAACGTTTACATTCGTCTCTATACAACAAACAAATTAATGCTCGTGTGCTCATCTACACGCTGACAGCAAAACAATAGATCAAAACATATTTGACGGTCGGTTGACCTTTGCCGACTATACTCTAGTAATTGCGAAATATTTTGAAGGTAACGAAACTGCATTATTGTAAATTTTCAAATAATTTTTTCTTCAGTTCATTAAAGTGATAAAAAAAAGTGGACGTCCAAAATGCATTTTACCCCCTCCCCCCTGTCTCATTTTTTCCGCTTTTAAGGAACCCCCCCCTCCTCCCCCCCTCAAACGGACTTGCTTTATGGACGGTCCCTCAGAAATAATCAAGAAATAATAGAAATTATCAAATGCTCTATTAGAACACTGTTTGCACTGAAGTGCAAATAGTCTATTAGAACACTATTTGCACTGCAGTGCATTTAGCACACGCCATTGTTTTAAGGAATAATTTTCATCAATGGAGAATTATCATCCGGTAAACTCACTTACGCCGAAGCTGACTCGTACAGGCCTATGAATCTAACCTCAATCGTTCTCAAAATTGTGGAAAGAGTAATAGATAGATATATCAGAGACGAACCTCTGAAAGTGAAACCACTCCATACCATAGTAAACAACATGAATATATGTCTGGAAAATCGGTAGAATCGGCCACTCATAATTTAGTGAGTAAGATTGAAGAAGCATTAGCAGTATGAGAACAAGCTCTGGGAGCTTTTCTTGACATTGTTGGTGCATTCAGTCAAATAAGCTATGAATCTATCAGAAAAGCTGCAAAGCATTTTAATGTCGACGGTACTGTAATCAAGTTCTCTCTCCAATCCTTTGGAACATGGCGATAGACAATCTTTTGGAAGAGCTGAACAGCAAAGGACACAACTCGAGCGGTTTCGCAGATGAACTCCTAGTGTTACTAGTTGGTAGATTCGAAGATACCCTCTGCTCTCTGATGAGGAGTGCACTATTAATAGTAGAGAAATGGTGCAAAGCTTCCGGATTGTGAGTAAATCCAAAAAAGACGAATCTAGTCCTTTTTTCGAACAAGACCGAAACTTTTCGGTAAAGTATTGGAACTGTCAAAAAAAAGCAAAGTTTCTGGGCTATATTTTAGATAGTAAGCTAAACTGGAATGATCATATCCAAGAACGGGTCAGGAAAGCTACAAAAATTTTTTTGGCAATGCAAAGGAGCATTTGGAAAGAGATGGGGCTTGAAACCCAAAGTGGTAATTGGATATACACAGCAATCATTAGACCAATACTCTGCTATGGATGTCACGTATGGCACAACAGAGTAGATGTGAACTACGTAACGAAAGAACTAGAGCATGTTCAAAGATGGTGCTTTTGGGAATCACAGGAGCAATGAGTACTACAGCCACAGCGGCACTGGAGGCTATGCTCAACCTACTACCAATCGAGCTGTACGTTGTACAAGAGGCATTAACTGCATCTCTGAGGTTGAAGACGATGAATTGCTGGAATAACCTATCCATAGGACACTCATCAATTTTTGGATAAATATTCAGCTGATATGATAGGTACATACTGCAATATGTTTTCGAGAAACCTTTCGAGAAGAATACCAGAAAGAAGTTATTGGGACGAAACAGGAACACTGTTAGTGGCTGACGAGTCAGTTTTCTTCACTGATGGTTCAAAGATGGAATCAGGCACTGGAGCGGGCATATACTCCGAAACCCTTGATTTGGAAATTTCTATTCCACTTGGTCAGTACGCGACTGTATGTCAAGCGGAAATTTCTGCTATATCTGAATGTGCCCGGATACTAGTGGAAAAAGAAGTTGAAGGAAGCACAATAAATTTGTGCACAGACAGCCTGCAATCACTTGATTCTCTAGACTCATCCTGCTTCACATCGAAGCTAGTAATCGAATGTCTAGGCAACGTTCAAAAACTTTCAAAAGAAAATAGAATTAACCTTACTTGGGTCCCAGGACACCAGGGCATAGAGGGGAATGAAATAGCAGATGGGTTGGCTCGGAAGGGAAGCCAGGTACAGTACTATGGTCCGGAACCAGCTGTTGGGCTACCGTATAAAAGGAGCAGCAATCAGGAAATACTTCACACAGAAACACGAAGAAGCATGGAATCAGCTGAGCACTTGTAAGCATACGAAACGGATAATGAAATGTCTTTGTAAAAGATCATCAAAGTATCTACTCGGGGACACACGTAGTAACTTGAAAGATCTGATTGATTTTATCACAGGCCATTGTAAACTCAATAAGCATATGCAGAGACTACGTCTTTCGAACACTGCCATCTGTAGGCGTTGTAATGAAGAGGATGATAAACACCTTTTCATCTCCTCACAAGATGTCCAGCTTTGGCAGAAAAGCGTTATGAAATCATGGGTTGTTACATTTTAGGCCCTTTTGAAGCCAGTAATATAAAAATTCAGACGTCGATGGAAACATTACAAAGCAGATAAACTTCC
Organism: Pseudolycoriella hygida; assembly: GCA_029228625.1. Classification (NCBI taxonomy): domain Eukaryota; kingdom Metazoa; phylum Arthropoda; class Insecta; order Diptera; family Sciaridae; genus Pseudolycoriella; species Pseudolycoriella hygida. Next base: position 143,060,070 of record CM055404.1, read on the forward strand.
GTAGACAAATCGGGTAACAATAATAACAAGACTGGAAGTTATCTTGGAGACGGAATGGCATACAAAAAGGGCCCACCCATGCGGCCTAGTTGTGATCTAAAAATGTTATGGATTTGTATAATTATTGAAATTTCTATTAATTGTAACATTTATGGAGCCAATAAACAAACTAACTAAAAAGAAAGCCACGAAAATATTCTAGCAATGCAGAGTAGCTTTTGGTAAGTCTTGGGGCTTAAGACCTAAAGTAGTCCACTGGCTATACACTGTGATTATCAGACCGATATTGTTTTATGGAAGCCACTTATGGTACACCATAGGTTAAAAGTGAAGAAGAATAAATCCGAAATGGAACATGTCCAAAGGATGATCCTGTTGGGGATCACAGGAACCATGAAATCAACTCCGATAAGAGCACTGGAAATTCTTACAGATACTCTTCCAGTGGATCTATACGGAGAGCAAGAAGCCCTACCCACGACTATAAGACTGGCAAAAGTTAACTGTTGGCAAAATTCAGAGTATGGTCATGCGAAAATGAAGGAATTCTTCAAGACAGTAACATCCCCGAAGATGCAGATCTCAACATATATGCAGATGGTTCGAAAACGAACGAAGGGAGTGGGATTTACTCCATAATCCCGGAATCAAGGTATTGCTATCCCTAGACAGATATGCGACAATTAAGCAAGCCATGCGCTATAAGTGAAGCATGCAAAATCCTTACGATAAGCAAGACCCGAGGGAAAGTTATAAACATTCACTCGGACAGTCAGTCCAGTCTTAAAGTAATGAGAGGTCACTGCTTCACGTCCAATATATCGGCAGAATGCTATCAAATGCTAGACGCACTATCGATGAACAATAAGGTGAGCCTGAGCTGGGTACCAGGGCATTGCGGCATTGAAGGGAACGAGGCCGCTGATCAACTCGCTAAATTAGGCAGCAAACCCCTTTTTTACGGGCCAAATCCCTCTTTAAGGCTGTCTTACAGCACTCAAAGAAATTTGATAAGAGAAGTCTTCAAGAATAAACCTGATCTTCTCTGGAGAAACTTGCCGAATTGCAAGCACAGCAGAACCATTATTGATGGCCGTAGTAAATGGAATTCCAAGTACCTGCTAAGTACTGCTAAGTAGACCCAGAGAGGACCGAAGACTACTTATCGGCATCATGACAGGACACTGGACACTAAATGGACACCTGCACAATTTCATCTGACGTAGACACGTGTGAAAGATGTCAAGAAGAAGTCGAAACTCCACTACATCTTATGACCTACCCGTCTGTAGCGAGAGTGAGAACTAAGCACTTCAACATACAGGCGGTTGGAGACTTAAAAAACATCAAAATCAGCAGGATGCTAAAATTTTTCAAAGAATTGTAATTATTTGGTTGCAAAAGAGGCCCGCCCATGAGGCTTAGTTGCAAGATTCGTTGATTTATAAATAATATTTATGTAACAATGGAGAACCAATAAACTTAACTATCTAATCATGCGCGACAATTATCCTGCCAGGGGAAAATATCATTCGCGTTCCTTCATTTACCAACTAATAATTTTCATTTGAGGAAAAAATCTGTGGGATATTTTCTGGGGATATTATTTCTGTCTAAGGGGGAAATTTCCCCGCCATAACGGATATTTTTCTACCAGAAGGTGGTGCCACTTAGGCAAGTCTGGGATAAATGATACAGTGGCCAATTCCATCGGTACCGTCACATGGGTAACGAATTTCGTCCCTTTCACTCTTTCAATGTGAATTATATTAACATGAGACAAAACACATTCGTTCCCCAGGTGACATGGTAGCGACAATGTATGGGTGACCGATGGAATTAGCCACATAAGAAGTTGTATTTCAGTAGCCACCGCTTTACGACGCAACACTTTTCACAGTAATTGATAACAACGAGAAAGAAGGCAGCCTTGTGTGAAAAATTGCCTAAATTGTTGATTAATCATGAAAATGAACGAGTGATGGATCCGCAATCACTTTAAAACCAATTCCCAGCAGTTAATTTGTTTGAGTACAAACGATTCATCATACAATTCGCTGCGTGTTTGATTCAGTCTCAATCATAAATTCATCCGTTTTTAGCGGGGGTGATATGAATTTTATGGCATTGACGAATTATTTCACACGCACTAATTTTTAATTTGACACTAGACTGCTGCTGCCATCATCATTCCCACGAACATAGCTCAAGAACGCAGCCTGGTGTCAAGATAAAAATATTAGTATGTTAGAAGTATGTATTCATCAATACCGTCACAGCGATATGTCCAAAACAAAGACAAAGCACACAATATCCGTTTTCTGGATCTGTCGGACGGCCTTTGGAAGGGACTGGGGAATAACGTCTAGAGCCATATTGTGGATCTATGAGAGCTGTGAAAACTACGGCCACAATGGCTATGGAAGCGCTTATTGCGCTATTGCCTCAGCAGATAGGCTGAAGCAAAATGGTCTCTGGATCAGTTACTTCGAATCTGGACATGGGAAGATTCTGGAGGAGATTAACGACGGGATCTTCCATTTGGAAACTTGTCTGACCTGCCTTCCGGCTGATGGACTGGTGAGCTTAACTGTCGGGTCGAAAATTGAGGAAGGAGTGGCAGCCGGGGTCTATGCGCAGGATCCGGCGAACTCTGGCAGTTTCCATTTGGGATAGTAAGCGAGCGTTCCCAACCAGAGACGTTTACGATGTTGAGGGGAGTGACGATGTCAGTCCTAGAGGAGATTGCGGGTGGCAGAGCGATGATCTTCTCAGATAGCGAGTTTAATTGAGGCGCTTGCATTCCGGTGACGACGTCAAAACTGGTTGGAGAGCTGAAAGAGAACCTAAACCGATTCGGGCTGAGAAATCAGATCACGATTGCCTGGGTCACTGGGCACACCGGTGTAGACTTTTCTTCCCGGCGCCCGACGAGAAGTGGGCTTTTCAGAATGGACCGCAAAACATCAGGAGAGTAGTAGGAGCTATTACGGATTATTGTGGGTTGAACAAGCACTTAACCAAAACGATCATTTTGGACAATCCAAGATGTAGCTGCGGCTAAGAGGAGGAAAAAGGCATACAGATGAAAGTTCCATCTTCTAGTAGGTACATGCGTTAGAGGAAAGGTCAATCTAATGCATGAAGGAACTATAATTTATTGCTGGATGTTTCGGAGATTTTCAGAAAATTGTGGCAAAGTACGCCATCAATTTGTGAAGCACCACCGTTTATCCGGCATTTTTGAGTCAAAATAGAATGTTTGGCAAATTTGTATCTGGTGGCCAGAACTTTACGGCGCAATACTTGTCAATTTGACACACGGCTGCCCTCAATGAGCCCTTGAACTACAAAAAAGAAGGCAGCTTGGTGTAAAAAATTCAGGCACAACCAGGGAAAAATTTAGGAATTTTTTGGGAATTTTAGGGAATTTTTTGGGAATTTTTGTGAATTAATTCCCAAATATTAGGCCCTGGGCACAACACTACGACGGCATCGACAACGCACTAATTTTCATCTTGACACCAGGCTGAGTTCTTGAGCTACTCCACCGTTCGTAAGTATCCGATCATTTCGTGTTTTCAGTGTTCTTTCACCAACTCTGAAAGGTCGTCAAAAATCGAAATCTTATCCGATCTTCGAGATTTGAAAGGATTTGGAAACATTGAACCTTCTGCTTTAAAGGAAAAATATAAAAACTCGTGCAACAAAAGTGAAACGTTCGAAAAATTTCGAATTTTCCCGACTATACAGGACTTTAGAAAATTCGAAATTTCTCAAAATTTTCACTTTTGTCGCACCAATTTTTTATAATTTTCCTTTAAAGTAGAAGGTTCAATGTTTCCAAATCCGTTCGAATCTCGAAGATACGATAAGATTTCGATTTTTGACGACCTTTCAAATGGTGAAAATACGCTGAAGAGACGAAGTGATTGAATACTTACGAACGGTGGAGTAGCTCAAGAACGCAGCCTGGTGTCTGGATGAAAATAAGTGCGTTGTGAAGCATTCGTCAGTGCCGTCATTGTGATATGCTTCAATTTTTTACCACAGGCTGCCTTCTTTTGTGCCGTCGAACCATGACAAAGTGTGCAGCTTGGTGTCAAATTCACGATTATTTTCCAACAAAGAACTAGCTATTGGCTCTAACATTCCCTTTCATCATTCTTTAACAACCGGATGCTCGGCCGAAATTGCACTATTTCACTTGTTGCAGCTTTCTAAAAGCTGCGTACTTCAGATTCAAGATCCAGTAGCTTCATGCAGTCGATGAAGGATCAGTCTAGTACATGAAAGAACTATAATTGCTGGATGTTTCGGAGATTTAGGTGGATGGGCTTAACGACGGGAAATCTCCTAAGGATCAGGGGAAATACACTTTAATCAAGAGTGGTACAGAGGAATTCGAGACAATTGACAATAAATTGATTTAGCTATGAAGAGTTTTCCTTAATTGTCATTTTCGTTAAGTTGAGATACTAACCATAGAAACCGCTACAAGAGGTGACATCATCACAAAGTTTACGGCTACTCTAATCACTCTTCAGGTACGATTCCAATGGATTTGGACCTTTGAGTTTTAACGTTTGCGAAAGTGGTTTCGCTTCACCTGTAAATTAACGTTTTCCATTCATTTTGTTTTGCACTCGTGGTGTGCATACTCACCGTTTGAAGTTTTTGTAGTTCCCTTTGTACTACCATGAGCATTCAGACAGCTTAACCATTCGGATAAAGTTATCTTTTTATCGTTATTTACATCACAATATCGTGGCATCTTTTTGCCGCATTTTCGTAAAGCTCTGCAAACATTTGTAAAATCAAATTTCAATTCGCTCGAAGTGATCGAACTGCTACTCCATACCTAGATGCAGTTACCTGCTCCCTAAACGTTTTCCACTCTTTACGCTCCCACACTTTGTTCTTATTTTTATCTAACAACACAAAACTCAGCGTAGCTACCTTTTCCTCTTCACTGGCCCATTTCGTTGCATTTGCTCTGTTCGTTAAAAAAATTGAAATTTTCTATTCGTTTAACACTTTTCCAATTCACTTACCCGTTGCTTGCAGTCGAATTAATTTGAGTTCGTAAGAAATCTTTCAATTCTTTCAGAAATTCAGTTTTTTTGGGTTCAGGACAACCTTTCATAGGTCGACTGGAATTATTAGCGCAATCTGGTCGTCCGTCTTTGATTGACGTTCCTGGAATATTTTTTCCGGTATCTTCGTTTACACACCAACAGTAACCGGCTGATCGGTAACATTGTTCCCTTCGATAACGTCCATCCGCAGTACATTCAGGGACATATAAAGCTTGCCCGCCGTTCTACGAGTTAAAAAACATATTGTGTAATCACAATCTAACTAACCGCTCTTATAGGTCAGTAGCTATTTACGTTACTAGGGAGAAAAAGAGAAAGTCAACTTTTCTTTCGAAATTTGTTCGAGACGTAGGTAGCCGAGTTCGACAAAAGGAATGCAGCTCCGGCGCATAGACCTACAAATTGTCGTCTAGCTCAATTGAACTTTTAACGGTGGAATCTTTACATTTCAATTCTTAGACTATAAAACATAAGCCTGCGTCGCGTCCGTCCAAGGGATTTCGATGATTATGATGAAATTTTGACAAATTATCAATAAATTCAATTGAAAATAACACAAAACGCAGGAAAACCCGTCCGAAGCAACGATGTGTGGGGAGGGGAGGGGGGGATCACAAGCGCATTATCTTCCGGGAAGATAATATCGTCCGGTGGAAGATGTTATCCTCCAGTGTGACAATAATATCTCATTCACTGGACAATAATATTATTCACTGGACGATAATATAATCCACTAGACGATAATACCATCCACTGGACGATAATACCATCCACTGGACGATAATACCATCCACTGGACGAAAATATCATTCGCTGGACGATAATATCATCCACTGGACGGTAATATCATCCACTGGACGATGATATCATTCACTGGACGATAATATCATGTCCAATGTCCAGAGGGTGATATTATCGTCCAGCGGATGATATTATAGTCCAGTGGATGACATTATCCTTCAGTGGATGAAATTATCGTCCAATCAGATGACATTATCGTTGATATTATCTTTCAGAGTGATGATAATGACTTCCGGTGTTATGATAACATCGTCTAGCAGATAATAATATCCTCCAACGGATGATATTATCTTTAGATTGTGTGTTAATATGATCCGCTAGCATGATAATAAGTTTCGGTAGATATTATCTTCCAGTGTGATCCATTTGACGATAATATCATCAATTTGAAGATAATATCATCCACTGGACGATAATATCATCCACTGGACGATAATATCATCCACTGGACGATAATATCATCCACTGGACGAAAATATCATCCACTGGATGATAATATTATACACTGGACGATGATATCATGTCCAGAGGGTGATATTATCGTCCAGCGGATGATATTATCGCCAAGCGGATGATATTATCGTCCAGCGGATGATATTATCGTCAAGCGGATGATATTATAGTCCAGTGAATGATACTATCGTCCAGCGGATGATATTATCGTCCAGCGGATGATATTATCGTCCAGCGGATTATATTATCGTCCAGCGGATGATATTATAGTCCAGTGAATGACATTATCGTTCAGTGGATGAAATTATCGTCCAATCAAATGACACTATCGTCCAATGAGACGATATTATCTTCCAGACTACTGATGATAATGTCTTCCAAAGTGATGATAATATTGTCTAGCAGACAATAATATCCTCCAATGGATGATATTATCTTTGGATTGTATGTTAATATTATCCGATAGCATGATAATAACTTTCGGTAGATATTTTCTTCCAGTGTGATGATAATACCTTCTAGTGGACGATTTATATCATCCATTGGATGATAATATCATACACTGGATGTCCAGCGGATGATATTGTCGTCCAGCTGATGATATTATCGTCCAGCGGATGATGTTATTGTCCAGAGAATGGTATTATCGTCCAGTGAAAAATATTATTATCCAGGGGATGATATTATCGTTCAATAAGATGAGATTTTCGTCCAATGAGACGATATTATCTTCCAGTGTGATGATAATATCGTCCATTGAACTGTAATATCATCCGATGTGATAGTAATATCATCTAGCAAATGATGATATCTTGCAATGGATGATATTTTCTTCCGATGGTAGGATAATGTCATCCGCTAGCATGATAATATCTTGTGTGATGATAATATCATCCAGCAGACGATAATATCCTCCAGAGCGATGATAATATCGTCCAATGGAAGATATTCCACTGGGAGATTTTCCCGCGACGATTTAAAAAAAAACCCCATCCAATCACCTCACCTACTCCTTCTCCCAACCTTCACATTACTCTCTCCAGATCCCCAACCTAATCCTGCCCTCAAACTGCACCTAATCCTCTTCCAAATCTTCCCCTTAATCCCCTTCGCAATCCCCCACCTTATTCCATCCCTTTTTAATCTTCGAATCAACCAATTTCCACAAAAACGGGTTATCGCGTTGACAGACAGATATACAGAAAAACTTCTCCTATTCCGGGGTCGCAATTCGACTGCTTCGACTCCGTATACTTCATACGGATCTAAAACTGTAATATAGAAAATTATTTCTACTCACCTTTTGATCGTCCAGAGCAACAGCTCGATCGGCCAAACAATCCGAATCATTTTCTGCTTCACGAGCAGCTGTGTCTGAATCCTTTATCGTCTTTGACCTTAACACTGTTGCGTAAGTGTAGAGATTCAATCAATTCAAAAATTTTCTATTAATTTCATAAGGGAATTTTCATTAGACCCTTGCGCCAGTTCAACTTTAAGATTTATTTTTTAAAACAACGCCATCTTGCGCCGTCAAGCACAACAATAAGTATGTGACATCAACTCCGGCTTGAAAAAATAGCTAGCGCCGCACTGATCAAAAAATTGTCACCGGGCAAGGGTCTCTTTGAAATCAATAAAAGACGCACACATGACATTATGATTTTTCCAACCGAACCGGTGAATTATGAATTTTGAAGCAATTGATGAAGCCTGTCCCATGTCCCATAAACAGACAATTTTTAGACGATGGGACAGACTGCATTCGGTGCATTTTTTGGTTAAAATTTTGTGATTTTGATTCAAATAAATATAAAAAAAGTCCAATCCAAATGACACAAATCACCGATAGATGAAATTTTGATTATTTTACGTATACCAAGCGAGTGCAATGACACTTTGACAGCCCATTCTGAGCAGAAAAAGTGATTTTGTACTCCCTTGGTATGTAGCTACCGTTAGTACGTCACGAGTAGAAAAAATTATTTAGATGAGAAGTTTGCGTTTCTCGCCGTTCGCTCAGGCTAAGAGCTCAAAACATGTCAGCAAAATATTTCCTTGCTTCTGACGACGTAACTAACAGCTTTCTTTTCGTTGTTATGCAGATCTTTTATTGAGACAATTATGTTTAAGGATTATTCAAATAAATTGTGAGCTTTGTATTATACATACAATAAACAGGTGTGAAAGGTGTGCCATGTGAATATGGACGAGGTCTTATTGAATTTCCATATTTGGAACTGATGATACCACCACCATTGTATTCATCTGATTCGTCCTCATATTCAATATCGTCGTAATCGTCAAAGTGTGAATCGGTGCTGCTAATATTTCCATTATCACCACCATTCGACAAACCATGTGATTCACTTTCTTCGTCTACAGTCGGCAGCGTAAAGGAAAAACAGGGATGCTAAATGACTATGAAACTATGTTGCTAGCCCATTGAATGAATGTACAGTGTCTAATTATCAAGCATTCAATCTACCAATATCTACTCAACATCGCAAGCTGTACATTCCAGCGGCAATAACCACGAATCGTTCACAAAAATATTTGCAGGGTACCTTTGGCAGTCCAAAAATTTGACAATTTTTTTAATTAAAGAAATTCTCACAATCTGAGTCTATCTATAGACTGTTTCATTTGAGAGAGAATTCGTCGATGGTGGTAAAGTGACGTTAGTTTTTTGTATCGTCGTAATCATACAAAAAACTCACCTCACTTTACCACCATCGATGAATTCTTTCTCAAATGAAATAGTCTATTGGAATGACCGTCTAGGCGAGAGAAATTCGCTTAGCCTACAAATCAAATTTCCTCTTCGTATAGCACAGAAATGCCAAATAGTTAATTTTCATAAATGTGCATCGGCTAATCACGAAGCCAGAGAGCTGATATTTTGACTGGGATTGTTAGTTATGCGAGTGAGACATGCATGTACCAATAGAAATGAACCTAACAATCCCAGTCAAAATATCAGCTTTCTGGATTCATTTGAAAGCATTAAAAAGGCCTCACTGCCATGAAGCATTGTGTGTGATGGGGGACAAGGAAATCTGAAAATCGTCATTTTTGTGAATAGAGAGTTTGGGCAAAGCCTTTTATAGCCAAATTTATAACATATACATATAGTTATTTGTTTTGAGTTATATGTTTACATTATAAGTTAACATTATAAGTTTATAGCCCAGATCAGTATTGTAACTGATCCAGACCAGTACTGATCAGTTCCAAAACTGATTCGCATCAGAACTGATCAGTTTCAAAACTGATTTGGATTAGTAGTTTTGAAACTTATCAGTACTGATCCGTATCAGTTCTAAAACTGATCATTATTTATCCGTATTAGTTTTAAAGCTGATCAGTACTGATTCATTTAACTTTTCAGACTGATCAGTACTGATACGGGTCACTTGAAAAACTGATCAGTACTGATACTGATCAGTACTGTTCCGGATCAGTTTCGAAACTGAGCAGTACTGATTCGGATCAGTCTTAAAACTGATCAGTACTGATCTGGGTCAGTTACAATACTGATCTGGGCTATAAACTTATAACTTGTACCGTAAACTTGTAACTTGTTACTTATAAATTATAACTCATAGCTCGTAACGTAAACTTATAACTTATAACGTAAACTTGTAACTTTTAACGAAAACATATAACTTATTACTTATAGCTATATGTATATGTTATAAATTTGGCTATAAGTCGCTTTGCCCAAACTCTCTAATGGCCCCTAAGACGTATGTAAGAATTATTTGGGAAATAAGTTTCTTTAAATTGGTCTTAACGCATGAATGCCTTTCCTTAGAGTAGTTAGAATGTACCCGCCAGGGCGTTATAAGCAAAGTCCTCGGAGCTCATTAACAAATAGGAAGCGTTAATAATAAACGTTGCTAAAAATTTGGATAAAGAACTCAGGATCAGGACAATGCAAACTAATAGATGTTTTTACACCAAGCTACTGAACGTCACCACGAAATATCGTTTTTATAAAATTTTAGTCAGGACCGTGGTCACATGCTCACATGATGGCACAATAAGAAAATAGATTGAGATGCTTAAGAGAAAGGTCAATCTGTGGACCAATCAAAATAGGAGATAAATGGAGAATCAGGTCGAACATGGAGCTAGAACACATGTGTCCGCAATGAACGACAATATAGTGGCAAAAAATGTTCTCGTGAATAGAGTCGAGGGAATAAGCCGCAGAGCCAGGCGGAAGAACAGGTGGTAGAAAGCGTTCTGTAGTAGATGGCTGTCAGTAATTGGAAAGTTGTAAACGACGATCACAGCTAGTGGCGGAATGACGACGTCGTAGAGTCAGCCAAATCCTGTTTTTGGCTCGCAGAGGCTGAAAAGTAAGTAAGTAAGCGCCAAAAACGCCTCAATTCGTAATTTTCAACTAATTTTTTCAAAAATAACGTAGGAACAACTACGACTTCAATATTCACCCCACAGGGTGCTAATAGCGGAGGGTTTTTAATGTTTGGCAGGTATTTTTGATTTTTCTATTTCTCGTTTCGTAGAACAATGAATAGAGCGAGATACACAGAGTGTTTTCTCTGTTGTGTAATTTGTAGGGGTGAAAATTCCCTTTTCTTCTTTAGGATTTTGTTATACATGGGGTGAAAATAATGAATTCCAATGAGAGCAAGTGTTTCTACGAAAAAATGATCGCTCAGTGTAACGTGGTAGCGGTGAGAAAATAACAACTTTCTCACCGGCAAGAATATATAACTTTTCATGCTTGCTATCAGGGACGAAAAGAAAAACGTAATCCCACGGGGCGAAAGCTGGCGCTTACTTTTTTTTAACTTTCGTCCCTGCTAGCAAGCATGAAAAACTTAATACGCAACACGGCAAGCACTTTCGGCCTACTCCCTTGTTGCGTAAATAACTATTCTCACCGCTTTTGCGGGGACAAAACACGAGTTTTCTCATTGCTTTTGCGGGGAGAAAACACGAGTTTTCCCACCGCTTTTGCGGGGAGAAAAGACGAGTTTTCCCAATGCTTTTGCGGGGAGAAAACACGAGTTTCCCACCGCTTTTGCGGAGACAAAACAAGAGTTTTCTCACCGCAAGCATGAAAAATATTGTTAGCGCATTTTCAGAATCGGTTTTCAGTTTTTACACATCAATTTTGACAAATTCAAATCATAAAATTGAAATTGTGGCCCTCGTAGAGAAAATTGCAATGAAAGTGAATTTTACAGCCGGAGAACAGCGAGCAACTCACGGAACTTTAGTCTGTCACCCAAACATTTATGTGTTAAAGTTCTCGTTTTTTGTATATTTGAGACATGATAATTTGTTGCTAGGAACGTCGGATGTCACTTAGAGCGCCCATATACCAAGCGTCTAGAAGGAATTTTGTACTCTCTGTGTACACGTCAGTGTCCTGAACAAACTGTCACGTTGGAGGCGTTGAAAAACGAGATCATGCTCGTAAGTAATTGCAAGAAAACCGAGCAGATTGTAATGAACATTGACGCGAACGAGATCACATCCACTCGACCTTGGAGTTATGCTGGACATCCGCATCATGTGGTTTACGTGAGCGAAAAGGCAATGAAAACCACCCAAGTGTTACCCTATCGATATTGCGATATGGGGCGCCAGCGTGGATAAAGCCCAAAGGCTGTGAAGTCTGAGGGTGGTAAACGCATTTCGAACGATCTCGCTGGAAGCGGTATGTGTTATAGCCGGGATGACGCCGATATGCATAACGCTGATGGAAGACAGCGATTGTCACATACTGAAAGAGAGTGAAGGCTAAAATACCAACGCAGCTAGGGCGCATTTAAGAGCCGAATCACTGAGACAATGGCAGCGAAAGTGAGACTCTCCACGAACCCATAGGCTCATTCCTAACGTAGCCAAACGGATGCATAGTAAACACGGTGAAGTTAGTGTCTATCTAACGCAGGAGGGGGTTCGCTGATTTACCCTTCTCAACGGCACGTAATAAACAATAAGAAACTGCATAGCACGTGGTATTCTCTTGCCTCTGTTTCTAACAGGAGCGATGTGAGCCTATTGCAATGATCAGGGCAGATTCAACAAACGCCATGACACAATATCAGAGATGTGCCGCGACGAAGACGTGTGGAAGGTAGTTGACAACGTGGTTGCGGAAATAATGGTGAAGCTGCAGAGTTCATGGAGAGGTGATCAGGGAAAAAAGACAGCTGGTATGAGAGTGTAGGCGCGTTAGCGCCGCCCTTCCCAATAGTAATGCTGTGAGGCGGTTCCGGGGAGACGAGGGTATGGTGATCAAAGAAGGAGGTGTTAGTTGGAATCCTACGATACCTGAGTCGCTAATGGACCCAGGTTTTCTCACCCTTAAAAAAACACCTTTAAAGAACAAACAAGCGCTCTGATGCATAAAAGCATTTCTTTCATTTCATGCTGAACGAACCCGAAACAAAACTATAAAGAGCTTACAAAAACTATAGTTAGTGATAGAGTTAATTCTAAGCTTAAATTCGTGCCAGAGCAAGGGATTAGTATATGGTGAATCAAGCAATTATAGTTCGTTCATGAAGTATGCCTCACTGTAAATTCAAAAAAAAATCACAAGTTTGAAAACACACTTATTTCGTGTGGCTCACTTCACAAATGACCCCTAAGCTAAGCAACAGTTAAGTTAAAATAAATACGAAAACAAATGAAGTAGAGGATTTACATTTACGGTGACCGAAAAATACACGCTAGTGACAAGATGGCGCTTTTTCTTTTAAGAAGCAAGAGCGCCATCTCTTTTCGAAAAGTTGAAACTCTTTCAACCGAAAATGTAAATTCATTTCTGATAATTTCACAAAGCGACAAGATTCTTACAAGAAATATGTTTGACTTACAAATGACTGCATCTAAAGATAAACAGTTCGACCACTCCTGACGGGAAAGTCGGTCATCATGGTCGATATCACAGAATTTACCAAATGCACGTGCGCACCGTTTTGGTTTTACAACCTAAGAAATTTACGTATTCATGAAAATCTTCAGCTAAAGTATAACATTTTACCTTTTTGACGAGTCTCTTCAATTCTCTATATTCAGTTTTATCGAGTAAATGATTTGCATTTGTATCCAAAATCGTAAATTTCCAATCCAAAACAATTTTATCAGTGACCGTGCCCGGACTCAGATGCTTGTTTTGCGCAAGATAGCGACTGTGTTCCGTATGGAAAACTTTAATCAGATTCGTGTTGAAAGTTTCCTGATCCGATCGTGAACACCCTCGTTTGCTTCGACTGACATTACGCAGAGGTGACCGGCGAATATTTGATTTGCGTCTTTTGTAACAGTGCGGTCTACCGTTTCGTGTTGATGTGTTGGGGATCGGTTTGCCTTGGGGATCTGAGCACCAGCAGCCGGCTCCAGACATACATTGAACGGGTGCGTAACTACCGTCGGCTCGGCACCGCGGAACAAATTTTTTTTGCACAGTTGGTTGATGGTATGTGATAGCATATGTCCGCGAATCGAGACATTCTGGAATTTGTACCGTTTTAATTAAATTGTGGTCAGTTGGTGTCAGTTGAATTCATGATCTACATCATTTCATTTTAGGACGATAATTTTTCCACTATCTTCATTATGGAAAATTTATGGTCGCAGGTGGTGATTTTGATCCGCAAAAAAACCTCTTACAGAGGAGGTGTGACGCAAGTCTTTATGTCTGCTTACAAAAGCTATGAAATCAGAAAAGTGTGACGCATTAATCATTTAAGGTAAAACTTTTTTCTTCCAGTTACAAAAGTTCTGAAATCAGAGGGGGTGACGCATTAAGCTTTGATTCGCAACAAACATTTTTAAACAAATTATGTTGAGTTCAAAAATTGCGTCACAAATG
>CM055404.1:143074786-143104065 GCA_029228625.1 Pseudolycoriella hygida
GGGTCGAAATTCGACTCGTTACAAACGTCGTGGTAAACGCAATAGACCCCTTTTCGACACTAGCACTACGTTCTTCGTACGAGTCTAAAAAGGAAAATAATGCGCAGGTGGGAAATTCAGCAGTGAAATAACTGACAGGTGAGAAATAAAGAAGAAAATAATTGACAGGAGGGAAATATTTGACAAATGGAAAATAAAGCAGGGAAATATTTGACAGGTGGGAAATAAAGTAGAGAAATAATTGATAAGTAGGAAATAAAGTAAGGAAATAATAACTGTCAAAAATGAGCCTAAATTAATTATTTTTGGGTCTGCAGATAAAATAATATTTCTCATCTGCACTAAAAAAATCGAGAACTTTTGTAATGTATAGTGTCGCCAGAGGGAGAATGTGTCCACCCCTTGTACATATTATCTAAAAAGTTCATACCCCTTGCTTTTATCTTACATTCTACTTGCATGTGGTGTCACTTCACGCCGCCCACACATGTAAAACGTTGTGACGCTTCGGGGCTACGGGTTACTTTAAGTAGTTTCACACCTTTATGGTTCGTCTTTCTGAGATCCTTTCATAACCGAGACGTGTTTTTATTGTGTGATGTAGTAAGTTGTGCTAGAAACATAGTGCGCTCTATGTCCTACCAGCGAAACTAGTAGGGGAGTTGAATTTCGGTGAGTTCCGAACCACATCTATAATATATCTATAATATAAAATCCAAAATGTCACTGCAGCTCATCACACCTTACTACGCTACACCTCACTACACCTCACTACGCCTCACTGCACTTCACTGCATCTCACTGCACCTTACTCCACTACACCTCACTACACCTTACTTCACTTCACTGCATTTCACTGTATCTCACTGCACATTGGTACAACTCACTACTGCACCTTGCTACAGTTTGGTGCACCTTACTGCACATTGTTGCACCTTGGTGCACCTTACAACATCTTGGTGTACTTTATTGCAGTAAGATGCATCAAGGTGGAGTCAGGTCTACCAAGGTTCAGTGAGATGTAGTGAGGTGCAGTGAAGTGCATCAAGGTGCAGTGAAGTACAGCGAAAGGCAGTGAAGTGTAATGAGAGTGTAATGAGTTCTTTTTATTGTATTGATGAAAATATTGAGGAAAACATCTTACACGCTGTAGTATGGATGTCATCCCCCTCTTTAGTTCCAAGGTTGGTTCTAGGGTCGACCGACTTTAACCAAAAATTTCCTTTCACTATGTTGCAAAAGATTATAAAACAAAGTTAAGCAATCGAAACTTACGACACTCCAAGAAGTGTAAAAAGGAAGCACGCAGCATTTGCTGCAAAAATAATCACCACAATTTCAGAAAACGATGTTTTGGTAAGGTTGATGAAACCTATTCGCTTACATTTCCACGAGATTAGCACAGAAATCTCTCTTCAAGGTTTCGAATGAAATATATGGACTTAAGGAAAAGAAAAAAAATTGGTGAAAAATAGGAGAAAATTTTGTTGTCTTGGATGTCCCTAGCGAATAGGCTAACCCAAAGGTCGACCCTAAAAAATATCCTTTTGCTTTGTTGTTAAGAAAACTCAGCGGAGCATTCTTGACTACATAAGTAAAGATGGGTCCAAGCTAGGTGACTCTGTGTGACTATTTTAAGCTATAAAACATAGTTTTAACCCAGAAAGTTTATAGTTTCTGACCAATGCTTGAAATTTGCTTGAAACTTTCCTTTTTCCAAAGATGCCATCGCCCTATGGTAATTGAACTCACCTTTACAAGAACCTCGATGTTTCAAGCTGACCTGGTGTCCGCTACATTGAGCTCTAATCAGATGGCATCGTGTTGGATATGTTTGATTGTCTGTGCCACACACTGGTCTGCCTTTCGATTCATCACATTCTCCACCTTTGGCTGCACATTCAGATATCTGAAATTGCATCAAATGGACAAAATTACATTCCAAACTCCAACCAAACAAAAAATGATTGATTACTCCTTCCAAAATTGAGCAATTCGAAGCGGCGCCAAAGAGTTCTTTTTTTAATATTCATTTTCCTTGCAGCACACGATCAATTTTATTATTCAAATGTTAATGATAAAATAACTTAATTTTTTATTACTTTTAGTATAAACATTTGGTTTGATTACGATTTTATGCAAATATTTTATTTGTTTTCTTTTGTATTGTATTTCATATTTCCAAAATTTGGCTTAGTTTACATTTTTTAGCAACTTTTGCTGATGGTAAAGTTTTAAATGCGTAAAAGTTAGACGCCACCATTGGAATTTCCGTATTGTGTTTTTGTCGATTTTAAATGTCTGTCGCTGATTAAACAACAAAATTATTCCGAATCTATTTGCAATTTATGCATACAGTCGAGTTAATTTATCGACCTCACATATTTCCTATAAACGATCGATGCCGAGATGCTGTTGATTCACACCTCGAACCATATAAAAATGTGAATCAACAAACGGCACCAAACAAAAATATCTGAAGTGTTTGATGTTAAAGAACTAAATTGACTGTAATACTGAGCGAAACAGCCGCTAATATTCCAATGGATTGTGCGGGCCATTTTTGAAGAGAACCGCTTTAGCTTTGTGTTTTGACCGACATCGATAATTTCGACATTGTTTCAGTTTTATTATCAACGCAATTAAATCAGCCGGTTCGACCACCAAATAAACAACAACACTTCGATGGTATGCCAAAAATTTTCACGCTTCTTCAAACTTTGTTTACTCATCTGAATATAGGTTATAAGAGATAAATAAATCTCCGATTTTTACGACTTCTGCAATTATTTTTTCATCATTGAGTGAGGAAAAGAAAAAGTTTCGTTATTTACCTTTGTAATAACGGCCTATTTAGACACACTTGGCACATCTATGAGTCAGTTCATTTTTTGAGGTTAGCCTTTTTCGCCCGTGGTAGGTGCGTTTTTTTTCTATCATTATATCAGTCTCTGTCTCCCGATTCTTTCCTAAGTGACCTAAAAACACGACACAGTAACAACTGTACTGGCTAGGTCAAAGCGCCTTACATGCGCAATGTAAACATTATGATAGTAAACTCATTGACCGGCGGAGGCAAAATCCCCCAGTGCATTATCGTCCAAGACGATAATATTGCCTACTGATACAAAATTATCGTCCATGAGACAATAGTGTCGTCTACTGATACAATATTATCGTCCATGAGACAATAGTATCGTCTACTGATACAATAATATTGTCCATGAGACAGTAATATCGTCTACTAATACAATAATATCGTCCATGAGACAATAATATCATCTAGTGATACAATATTATCGTCTCATGGACAATAATACAATGGGGGATTTTGCACATCCCCGCATTGACCTGGCCTTAAGTTCCATCACATCCAGGAGATCAAAGCTCTAAGCTAAGAACCCAACACTTATTTGACGCAGTCTTTTTGGTTATTGAGTTGCTGTTTGTTATCATTTTGTCCAGGATAGCAAAAAAGAAGTCGGCCGCCTTTGTGGTTATGGCAAGAACTGCAAACATAATTTTTTTTTCGAAAAAAAAATTATGCGGGAGAGGAAAATCGGAAAAGTAGATTTTTCGCCATTTCGGGGGTTTCTTTTTTTCACATATTACGTCATGCTATTTTACGGAATTTTCAACCCGACCCCTCCCACCGTGATGTAATATGTGAACTGCCCCTAAAACACATTTGGCCTCAAATTGAAATTTGGCCGAAAGTATTTTTTTTCTGTAGTCCGTTTCACTAGCTTTTCAATGAAGGGCCGTTCAAAAAGTACGCCACGCTCCAAAGGGAGGAACATCTAAGTTGTTGCGAAGAAATGGCATTCGGTAATTCTTAAAAGTACTCGGAAGTCGTTGGAACGTTGGGCGCCCGACCTTCACCGCTCGAATGCGGCTGTTTGTTAGATGAATATAAAATCACACTTTCTTCAACGAAGAACGATCTCTTTGAGAGGCACAAAAATCGAAATCGTAGCTCTGTTCAACTTGACGTTGCAGTGCTGATATATTCCAAGTTTCGACAATAGATTCCCATTCTATTTTGTGGCTTAAAGACACAAAGTACTTTTTGTCACAAACTACTCGCTACCAGTAACAACTGTCACTTAGATCATTTTTTGAAGCCAGGCTGCGTTTCGGACTTGGCTGGAGTGACACCACCTTAATGCTAATTCACAAATGAGAAAATTTAGCATTTTTTGGACTATTTATTGTGACTTTCCGCGGTTTTTAAATATTTTTTCTCGTTACGTGAACGTTATCGTGACATTAGATTTTTATCAGGGTGGGATAGGCCATTTCTGGCTCCTAAAACACATATCTGTTGATCCTTTGTTTTCTTCCCGTTCATCATGTAAATCCTTCAAACCTTCCGCTTCTTACCAAGAAACTGTCTGGAGCGATAGGTCCTACGTCTAAGATATCGTAGGGTCTAATTGCATAACCACCTCATGTCATGGTCCTTACCAGGTGGAACTTCGGGCATTACATATTACGTGGACGTCCGTTTCCTCCTTCAGGCCGCAGTCGCATCTTGGATCAGCCAAGATGGTCATTTTGGCCAAGTGCTTGTTCAACCCACAGTGACCTGTAATGGCTCTCACTACTCTCCTAAAGGCGCCGGGAAGAAGAGCTTCGTGTGCTTTCCTCCTCTGTACGCGCGCCAACTCTTTGCGAACTCAGCCCGCCCTTTTCAAAATTCCCTGCACACTCGCTTGTGTTAATTTATATAGATCAACCACAATCTAAATAATCAACTTGCCCTTGAATTAGAATTAGTTTTCAGTATGCGTCCTTCATTCAATAAAGACGCTTTGTAGTAAAACCGGAACTTTTACTTGATATCTTAAAGCTACGGTCGTTATCAAGTTTCAGGTTTTGAAGGTTTTGCATACAAAAAATACGCAGAAAAACGAGATAATTTCGATAATGCTGAAAAGAGCATAACAAGTAAATTTAAAAGCACATGTTTGTAACAGGTTATGGGCCCAGAATTAGCCCCGCTATCAGTTATTACCGTGAATTAATTTGACTTAAATTGAATTCGAACAATTATTTCAATTGGCGTTACAAAGTTCACATGCTATTGATCGAAAAAGACGTGTGGGAAGTTATAAGCGATGAAACACCACATCCAGTAACGAACGCTTGGAAAAGAAAAGACAGAAAGGCTTTATCGACAATCGCTCTAAACATTGAAGACGATCAGATTCAACATATCCGGAACTGTGAGACGGCCATATGTGCTTGGCAGAAGTTGAAAGATTTCCACGAAAAGGACACGCCAAACAACCGAGTAAGCATCCACAGAAAGATGATGACGAAGAATTTACTGGAAGGAGGCGATATCCAAAAACACCTGAGCGAAATGAACGAGATGTACGAGAAAATGATTGCGATGGGAGATGAATTCAGGCCAGAATTTATTATAAGTGCAAAGTGCTGAAAGCTTATGATTTGGTTACAGTGCTGGAGGTAAGAAGCCATGAACTGACTACGAGTTTGGTGATTTCAAAAGTTCTGGAGCAGTCAAAGAGACGACAGGAAAAATGTAAACCGTCGAGCAATACCGACCAAGTGGCTTTGACAATTCAAGTGCAATGGTGTCCTCCAAATTCGAAAAATTATGCCACTTTTGCAAGGAAAAAGGCCATTATAAGCGAAATTGTGGAAAATATGTCGAATGACTGGAAAAACATCAAGAGAGATCGACGAACAAGTGTGCAGAAAGTAATGAACGAGAAGCTAACCTGACAACGTACGAAGAAAAATACTTCTCACTTTAAAATGTTTGTAAGATAAACGTTGACGACACGCAACTAAAATGAACACGATATCAACAATGAGGAAGCTACCAGAATCAATTTTACCAGAACAGAATTTACCAGACCCAGGTCCAGAACACTGTTCTCATACATACTCCATCAAATTCTACATCTGGGATATCTTTCACCCAGCTGCTGGTTGAGGCAATCATTACCTTTGTCTCACCAGCATTTAACTTCATCCTGTTTCCTTTTGCCCAAATATTCGCTGCCATTAGGTAAGAATTTTACAGACGAATATCAGGAGAGGTCCTCATGAATCGCTCTATACACCTGAAAATCATTAGCAAACAGATGACATTTGCAGTGTGTTTTCCGCTGAGGAAGATCATAAATGCAAATAGAAAATAGCAATGGACCTAGTACTGACCCTTGGGGCGAAGTTCAAAAAATTGGGACTGGAATCCATTGATATTGACACAAACCAAACCTCGATGATAACTCAGTAACGCTATTTTTTGCAGTTTGCCTGTTTTAACATTCATAAAATGCAACACACCTCTTATTTCAAGTGCGGTGTTGAGAAAGGTGTGCGATGTCAGATGAACGTTTTCAGCAAAGATCAATGTTAAAAACGAATTCTTTGCACATGTGCTGTATACTTGATTGCACATGAACGGCAAAAATTTCGTGGAATGTAATTCCACTAAATTGCATTTAGAAAGACAGTAACAACGATAGGGAAAATCAAATAGATTTTTCTTTTGAAATCAGCTCTTTTTTCCTTCAGTGATAATAATCATGGTATATTGGAACATTCGCACAGCGGCCTCGCTCATATGAGGTGCCTGAAGAAGCATTTATCACTCAGTTGTACTACACTATTGGCAAAAACTGTCAGATCACCACAGCTGATAGTTCTCCTAAACAATATGAATACAAAACACCTCACGAATGTCGCTTTGTATTCACGTTGTTTAGTTCTCCAAGTTGAATATGAAAAAAAAAATTCAATCGTTTTCTGATGCTCTTAACACAAAAAGTACCGGCAACTTCGATGAGTACTTTAAGTGTTACAGGACGCAACTTAAATTTTCAGTTGCACTTAAACGCTAAAAATGCATTAATGAAATAAGTGCAAGAAGTAGAAATGATGGCGTGTGATTTTATTAAAAAATGAACTCTTAGTTACGTGTTAAATGATAATTATTATATGACACAAACTTCTTATTTGCTTTAATGCACCAGCTGTGCAACAATAATGTTTGCATGTAGTAATGAAGAATTAAATCAACGCAAGTGTTTCCTTTCCGTGTACATAATTGATTTTGAAAATATGATTGAGAACGCTAATGAAAATCTTACTAAAACAACGTGATCAAAGCTTATATTCGCTATTCTTCTAAATGCAGTTTTTAACATAGAAAAAGAAAGAAACTATCGGAACCGTGTGGCTAATCGCCAATGACTATAGGGAAGTGCACCGGTTACGAGCTCCGTGCTAGTTACGAGCCTTTCTTTTGTTCTTTTTTGAGAACAAAGGGCTCGTAACCGGTGTTTTCACCCTTCTGAGGCTATTCGCACCAGATGCCTAATAAGAAATATTGAAGAGTAAGTAAGATATAAAGAGACTATTGGCGCCCGGTGCTATTCTGCCGTGTTAAGCCTAAACAACGTATCGTCAATAAATTTTCGTAAGAATAAATAACTTAGAATTAAGAAGCTTTTAAAGCTTTTGAAGCTTTTCTTCAGCTTTCTTGAAAATTATGATCTTTAAACGCCCTCATATGACATTCAAAAACTTTGATAATAAAAATAACGTAAAATTAGAAGCATTTAAAGCTTTTGAATGTCCTACGAGTGCGTTTAAAGGTCATAATTTTCAAGGAAGCTGAAGAGAAACTTCAAAAGCGTTAAAAGCTTCACAGTTTTACGATATTTAAGGGCCCATTATATTGGAGTGAAAGCACAACTTGACAGAACAAACATTTTTTTTTGTCAAGTTGAGCTTTCACACAAACCTTACGCGATGCGTTTCTCATTTCCAGCTTTCCAAACTGTTTTTTTGACGAGTGTAGAGTTTGCATATTCGAGGTAAAGGCGAAATAAGTGAGTTTGCGAGTTCACTGAATTATCTCCGAAGTAATGAATTTTGTAGCAGTGTCCAATATACGGGTATTTCCGTTGGGAAATGTAGCGTGGGGAACATTTAGATCTCATTAAGTACGCACCGCGATTTTTATCACGTTAACATTTTTTTCCCACTAAATCGCATATGGTCAACAACTTTCTAGAAGATTGTATGTAAGTGTCTATCTCATTCAGAAAACAGCGCTCCTATGTTACATTTTATCCAACTACACCGTGAAACTACACATATTATTGCCTCCTCATGCGAAAGTTGAATTTTACATAAAAATTTACGGCCGCTCCGGATGGATGAATTGGTTAAATCGTTGGGCTAGCAACCTAACGATCGCCGGTTCGAATCCACCTCCGGGCACATGGGCATAAAGCCTTTCTTATTTCAGTTAATTTTTCTCGTGAAAATTAAACCTAAATAAACATTGTAGAATATTCAGTATCAGTCACCGTTTACCGAGAACGAAAGTTCACAATAAACATTGTTGAAAAAATATACCGCAAATGTGCCATCATGTAATGTATCATTTTCGCAGGGGGCACATTGACATGTAATGATCAACTTTCACATGGGTCAGGTAGTGAAATTTTTTTTGTTGTATAGAGATGCGAAAAAAATGTCCGTCTGTCTGTCCGTGGACACGATAACTTGAGTAAAGCTTCATCGAATAGTCAAATAGTTCTGGATATATGGTCGAAAGAGTGTCGAAAAACATGGTTTTTCGAGGGTACGTGAAAATTTTACGCAAATATCTCGGCAAATACAGTACGGAAACTGTTCATTTTGGTGTCCAAAGAATGTGATCCAAAAAATGTTGAAAAAAATAATTTCTGTGGAAATCGGTTGAGTGGTTCGAATAGTGGAATCCATGGAATGGACAAAATTATTTTTCTCGGCCGTATAAGATTGGAGTTGGTTTTTCGTGAATATTTGGTTAAGTATGAAATATAGAGTCTTACGTCCAAAGAAAAAGTTGTAGAGAATTCAATTTTAGCGATCAAGGGTTTTTACGAAAAATGTCCTAATCCATGGGATTGGGAATTAGGAGGTATGACTCATATGTCTAGAAATAGTGGTCAATTTTGAGGGTTTTTTAGGTAATGTTTGGAGTTTTCGAATTTTTGCTCCGGAGTGACAATAGCTAGAGAGTTGGCTTCTTCTAGAAAGTTATAGAGTTTCATCAAGAGAATTTTTTGGGATCATAAGAAAATGGCTGCCAGCTGTCATAGCGGCGCCATCTTTGATTTCCGTTTTTCGAGTTTTAGCTCCGGAATGACACTACTTAGAGAGATCGTTTTTTCTAGAAAGTTATATAAATCACTGAGAAGAATTGGTGACACGAAGTATCTTAAGAAAATGGCTGCCAACTGTCAAAGTGACGCCATCTTGGATTTTTTGCTAAATTCTGAATAAACCTAACCTAGATAGTTGATTTTTTCAAGAAAGTTATAGAATTGGACACGAAGTATTCCCAAGGTAGCCGAAGGTGATACGAAGTGTTCCGATTGTAGCCGAAGGTGTTGGAGAAAATTTTTTTTTTGATAAAATTTTTTTAAGGAAAAATTTTTTAAAGGAAAAAATTTTTTGGAGAAAATTTTTTGAGAAAATTTTTTTAAGGAACTTTTTTGGAGGAAAATTTTTTGACAAAAATGTTTTTGGAAAAAATGTTTTTTCGAGAAATTTTTTTAGAGAAAATTTTTAGGAGAAAATTTTTTTTGAAAAAAATTTTTTTTGCGGAAAAATTTTTTTGAAAAAATTTTTTTGAGAAAATTTTTTTTCGGAGAAAAATTATTTTTTCGAAGAAAAATTTTTTTGCGAAGACAAATTTTTGGAGAAAATTTTTTCTGAAAAAAAAAATTGTTTCGAAAAAAAAAAATTTTTCGGAGACAATTTTTTTGGAGAAAAATTTTTTTCGGAGAATTTTTTTTTATGGAACCTTGTGATCAAAGTTTTGATTTCCTGAAAAAATTACAGCGCTTTTTGTAACACAAAATTACGTTGTGTTAAAAAAATTGCGTCACAAATGCCGGACCAACCAGCGGAATAATTTTTCAACACTTTCAGTTTTTAGACGCAAAAACTTAAATTTACCTTAAACAAGTCAAATTTTTGCGTTTAAAAACTGAAAGTGTTGAAAAATTATTCCGCTGATGGGTCCGGCATTTGTGACGTAATTTTTTTAACGCAACGTAATATCTACTGTCTAAAAAAAATCGCTGTAATTTTTTCAGGAAATCAAAACTTTGAAAACAAGGTTCCATTCAAACAAACTTCTGCGTATTATCAGCGATAGCGTCACCTCAAGCGATATCATTAATTTTGGAAACAGACTTACGGACTGCGTCACACTCTACCTTTAAAGAGGTTTTTGTTGCGATAATATGTATGTAACAAAAAGTTTTTGGAACAATTAAAAATCCTAATTCTGAATGTCTTGAAATTTAGTAAAAGATCCCCTTATAATTAGATTTAATAGCTTACCGTTCAGTTCATACAAATTTTTTCTGTGTTACCTAGAGCTGTACTAATTTCCTTAAAAAGTTTTATTAAAAAGGCATTCGATAGCGACACCTTGGTTTAATACGGCAACCCTAAAACAATGGCATCGGAAGTACCTGATCTCCGAATTTGAAGAATTACTATTCTTTCTAGCGTTTTGTTTCATCTTAGAAATGTATACATTCTGTTGTTGATAAAGTGAAAAAAAAATAAATAAAAACAAACAACAAGCTGAAACGGCGGTAGGAGACACGATGTCTTTTACTTTCGTTACGATAATGGTTAGGCCACATGAAGTCTAGTCTAGAGAAATGATAAGAAACTTTGATAAACTAATTTGAAGTTATTAAAGTCAACAAAATTATATAGACAGAATACATCATCATACGTTTTAACGAGTTGCGTCAACACTTTAATTTATTTTCAACTAATTATCTCAAAACTCAAATTCCAATCAATTTTCACACTTCTTATAAGATGCCTTTCATTACCATTATAATGTCCGCAAAAAAATGCCTACAAAAAAGAAGCTATTTTTATGTCCACAAATAATATTTTAAAATCGCAGAACAAATATTTAAAAAGTTACGTCACTAATTTTTTACACGGATATCCAAAACAAAACGAAATTAATTTATTTTGCATGTCGACCGTTTGCAGTCACAGAACAACGGACTTAAAATCTTAATTTGTTGTGAGGCTTTTAAGTTTGTGTATACGCTTTTAGAAACGAAGTGTAACACTTTCATAAAAGCGTTTCGACATTGTGGAGAGAAAAAAATTCCACAGAACTCAGCACGTTATCGTTATTGAAATCACCTAAAGAATTTGGTAATACGATATTAATAATAATTCTTACTGCAAGTGTGTTTGAACTCCTACAGTCATTGGAAGTTCTCAGTGTTAGAACATTTAACAATTAGATAAGTTTGGAATGTTTAGTTTACATAGAGAATTGCGAGAAACGCGTGGAGACATTCTCATTTTCAATTCCTTTTAAAGTACATGTGCCACCTGCATCCACTCTCGTCTACACGAAATTGATTTTTTCAATCTTTACTCATGGAATGCACTCCATGCATCCATAAAGTACGTACTCCTTTAGGGGGGAGGGGGTTAACAAATCCGTACGGTTTAGTACGTGGGGAGATGGGGGTACAATTCAGAAGAGTGCGTGCTTGTCGAAAGCTTTAGCAGGCGTAACTTAACTGCCCATCGCAGTCTGGCAGATTTAATAGCACCGACTAGTGTTTCGTCCCTGTAGATTTCGGTCAGCTCTCTGTTCGTTCTTTCCTCCAGCGTCCTTGTTCGCATAGTGGTCCAATATTGATCTTAGCACTCTCCTCTCTAAGCAGTTCAGTAGCGATTCTTGCTTCAGTGTCAAAGACCATGTTTCACAGCCGTAAATTACGATAGGTCGGATCAGTGTCTTGTATAGGCGAAGTTTCGTGTTTCGACTGACCAGCGAGTTTCTAAACAGGTGTTTAAGTGCGTAGAAACATCTATTTCCCTGCATCAGTCTCGTCTTGATCTCTTCGTCTACGTCATTCTCAGTGTTTAGGATTGAGCCGAGGTACTTGAATGACTGGACAACTGGATTTCCAGTTCAATCGTGTCTGCTTCCCTATCCATTTCGACAACCATTTCCTTGATCGCAATCGTTCCCAGTCCCATTAAGCCATCGTCGGCGAACGCAGTAATTTGTTTTGATGACGTGAATATTGTCCCGTTCCAGTTCGCTGTCATAGCTCTGATGACTTTCTCCAATTGAATAGGATTGTCGATAGCTTATCTCCTTAACGTAGTCCGGTGTTTATGTCGAATGGATTTGATTGAACGTTTAAAATCTGCACTTTGCAAGATGCACTAGAATCAACCATTGCATACTCCAATACTGAGTTCAAACAAAGAGGGATTATTTTGAAGAACAGTTTCAAACAAATCTCCCCTACCCATTCAACAAAACTTTCTCTGGAAATCCACCGAAGAGTTTTTCCCTCACCCTTGTAGACTATCCCATTTCTCGCCATTGACTTCTGCTATAAGGCCGTTCATAAAAAATGTAACGCCAAAATCGGCCTTTTTCGTACTGTCTAGGCAGTTAAAAAGGGGTTAGGACGGAATGTCCCAAAAAAATAATGTCCCCAACCAAAATATCTCCTCGGACAAAATATCACCAGACAAAATAACCGGATATAATAACCACAATTTACCGGGAAAAAACCGGACGAAATATCCCCAACTAAAATATCCCCTCAGACAAAAAAACACCTCAGAAAGTAATTATTTCGAAGTCTCGTGGCGAGGACTAGTCACTTGAATAGGGTAGCATCTGATTGCATATGAACGTGAAGTAGGAGCGCGGGTCATATGCCAGGTGTGCAACTGTTCAAGATGTGTCCAATCGATTGCTGGCTCTTGTATAAGGCTGTAGCACAAAGGGTCGATCAGAAATGGTCGGCCGTAACTGAGAAATCTAGAATTATTGCGAAGTAGCAGCACCGCAGGCCATGAATTTACCTGGAAACAAAAAGCGGGGTCGAGGAGCGGCAGCCCTCGCAATAAAGGGGGAAATATTCCCCTTTGCGGGGTCTAAGTTGCAGAGCACCTAGTGGGGTTAGGGCAGCGCCTCATTCACGTAAGGCCGCCTGCAGAGCCCGCCAATACGCAATATAATATCTACCTATATCCACCACTTGTGAGTAGACATTATGTCTGGGGATATTTTGTCCGGGGATAATTTGTCAGGAGATATTTTGTCTTTGGATAATCGGTCCTAGAGCCAGTTCAAAAAAAAAAAAGTTTTCGTAAGTCGATTCCGTACCCCACAAAAAATAGTGTTTGACCTAAAAAAGCCAAGATTTTATGATTAAGTGACACCCGCTCCGCCCAACACTAATACGGCGAACGAAGCTTATGACGAACGGGTGCACTGCGTAACGTCACGCAGCTCTCGAACTCTCCCTCCTCCCTGTTACGGATGTTCCACCACAAGGGTGTTCACCAAAGAACTTTGCTTGCATCGTCCCGTTGGTCCACTGGTGCGTAGCGACACCAAGGTTTCCTGAGCTGGTCCAGCGGTACCAAGAATGAGCGGGCATTCCTAACGAAGTGGTTTGGTTAAGAGCCTTACTGTGAAAGCCCTCACCGAGGGTAAATTCGATACCGCGGGGCTCGGGAGCCCCGGGTGTAGTGTGTTGTTTGATGTTGATGTTGATTTGACGCATGTTGATTTTGCCGCATCCGACCCCAGCGTTTGGTCGAGGTGCCTAGTGGCGCTGCAACGCGAAAGCTGTTGTAGATAGTAAGCTGAGTCAAAGCAGTTCACGTGTTGAATTTGGGTGGCTGAACCCCTAGTTCTTCCTGAGCCTTACCTAGATCTCGGAGGTTTCCGCGCTAACCAGCCGATTTTAGGGAGAGTCGCCGAGGTGACTCGCGCTAATTCCTCGCCCATGGGGGCCGTGCTGTTAAAGCATTGCTAGGTACGCACGTACCTCTCACCCCTCGGCGTGACATCCTTTATGAACGGCCTCTATTATCCTTAGCCTCAGGTCAGTAGTCATGCACCAGTCAAAAGTCATGTTAAGCTTACCTACCTACAGTCTACACTTAGAGAAATTGTTTATGAAAAACATGACATACGAATTACAAGACATTTGCTGCAAACATAATATTATGTTCATATGTTTGAACGAAATATCTTTTTGGCAAACATGTTATCTTTGCAGCATTACGTCAGCAGGTGTGATTGAATCAATCAGGAAGAGTAACCCGAATATATCATTCCAATCATCTCCCGTACCGCTTAGTAAGATAAGCGCTCTATTAAATGTATCTAAAAAACCGCACCCAAACCATACCAACGTCTTTACGTCCATAATAATAAGCACGTGGCGTAACACGAGTGTATTATTAAAATGTCGACAACAAATCTTTAGCAGTAATTAAACCACAAAACTATAACGATTTTTCGCGACTACAAAAATAAGATTACCATCACTTAGCGGAATGCTTCGTTATACGCGTCTCAATCAGTGAAGAATGTATTACATATAAAAATAATAAAGCGCTAGCAATTTAGCAACTTGTATGGTAAATAAGAAGATTAATGAATTTCCATTTTTGGAGAGTGTGAAATATGACATGTGTTTGGACAAAATAATCGTTTTTAAGAAATAGACATGGCGTTTAATCATACCCCGAGGCTATAAATATAATATTATTATCTTAATAATCTCGCGTTTCGTGTCAAAATCAATATCCGTTTTGAATTCTTTTTTTTTATCATTTTACATTTTCTCCACAATTAACAAACTGGTTCATCGGAGATCTTAGCCTGCCTGTAATGCATGCTTAAAGCCGTTGTATAAACCTACGGGTATAGCAGATTTTATATGCAAATGTTACCCATAGACAGGACTGGAATGTACATCCTATATGCATATATACCTATACAAGTTGATCGACTGAAGAATTTCAAGTATTAAAGAAAAATTATTTAATATTTTTTTCTCAACCTTTTTTTATTAACCGATGACATTCCAAATTGTTGTCTTCTTTTTTGTGGGTGTAAAAATATTTCGATAAACTTAAAAAGTTTTGGAGCTTTAAAAGCGAATTTCATAGTGAGGAAATTTCCACCGAGCTGAAAAGATGCAAAAAATACTAAATTACCACACGTCAGTCAGCGCCTGAGAAATTAAATCACTTGTCGAAAGTGTTCAGTTTAAATTGGCTCGGTTGGGAAAGGGAAACAATGCTTTGTATGACCTTGAGAAAATTTTACCGTAGACCAAATTGAAAAGGGCAAATGAATGTGGATAATAAGTAAACGACGTGTATTATGTAACGGTGGTGAAAGTCCAGAGGTTGAGGTGGGCAGTAGGCATGGGAGGCAACAAAAAATATCGATATTATCAATCGAAAGAAATTATCGATAATTGATTAATCAAATCATTATCGATAATTATCAAAATTCGATAATTATAGAAATTCGATAATTATCAAAATTCGATAATTATCAAAATGGCATCGATAATTAACGATGGCAGACGAAACCAAAAGTTGAGCTAAAGCTATTTACAAATTACATTTTCAAGTGATTTACCGAAATATCAATATTTTTCATTTCGATAACGATCAAAATATCGATATTTTGATATTTATCGAAATTTGTAATTATCGAAATTTTGATGAATTACTGATATTTTTTTGATTATTTCCGATAAAAAAATGTATCGATTCATAATTATCGATAATCGATAATCGATAATTCATAAATATCGATAATCAAAATAACTATCGCCCATGCCTAGTGGGCAGGACATTTAGTACACATGTAGGAGAACAGAGCCCCCTTTTCCAGAACAATCCTGAAGGTCGAAGAAGAGTTGGTAGACCGAAAATGAGATGGATTGATGGCGTCGAATTCGATTTACGAGCGCTGGGAATAAGATGCTGGCAATGGTTCTCGACCAGGCCAAGGCCCATAAGCGCCGATAAAGTAAAGTAAAGTAAGTGTATTATGTCACTCGATTTCGAAGTTTTGCAACGAGTTAAATACAGCGTATTATACAACAGAGACATTAGTAGGAGTCCTTATGTGCATTTTCGTGCACTTTCTGACAAAAGTGTGAATTTTGTACAATGAATAAATATTGATGAGGAGAGTACAAAACGATTGGGAGACTTTTTGTACCCCCCTCCTTTTTACCCCTACCGCTATTTAAAGTTTCATGTGCAAAGGTAACTTTGCCGATTTATTGAGCCGACACCACTGAACCGATTTTAGTGATATGGGGCTCAAATGAAAGTAGAAGGTCCAAATTGTTTTTTGGAATCCTAACATTTCCTGCTTTTCCGAAAAAATTATTTTTTCCCTGCCTTTAAACTAAAATAACTTTTAAACTGGAATTTTCAGAAGAAAATTTGTAATATCAAGATTTTTTCTCCACAAAATTGCTGAAGACGCAGTATTTCTATCTTTTGGCGGGAAGGAGCTAATAAGGAATTGGGAAGAAGGTGGATCTTCAGGAGAAGTTCCTACTTCAGGAACTAGATCAGGAATATCCTAATTAAGATGTAAGTCCAGGACAGAACCTAAGAAATCTTTAGAAAAGCGATCAAATCTCAATGTTCTAAGTGGTGGACTCATTGGATGAGGAGCTCCGAACATTTTACGTGCCATCAGAGGGTCTTAGGCATTTCAAAACAATTTCCTCGGAGGAACTCAGTCGCAAAATGTAGTAACTTGGTTATAAAAATGCATTTAGTTAATTTTGTATACGGGTACTGGGAGTGGAAATTCCTTATTAGCTCCTTCCCTCCACAAGATAGAAAATCTGCGTCTTCGGAAATTTTGTGGAGAATTAAATTTAGAAAAAATTTTGATTTTACAAATTTTCTTCTGAAAATTCCAGTTTAAAAGTGATTTTAGTTTAAAGAAAGGGAAAAAAATTTTTTCGGAAAAGCAGGAAAAACTCTTATAAAAATGGAAAATTCTGAAAATGTTAGGATTCCAAAAAACAATTTGCACCTTCTACTTTCATTTGAGCTCCATATCACTAAAATCGGTTTAGTGGTGGCGGCTCAATAAATCGGTAAAGTTACCTCTGCACATGAAACTTTAAATAGCGGTGGAGGGAGAAAGGAGGGGGTACCAAAAGTCTCCAAGGACTCTCCTCATCAATATTTATTCATTGTACAAAATTCACAATTTTGTCAGAAAGTGCACGAAAAAATGTCTTTTGTTCTAGTAGTGACTTCTACTACATCTATAGTCCAACTTTATGACACTCAGTTAAAAAAATTGATTTTCGCTACCTCTGGGTAAAATTCATACAAATGATTTCAAATACTTTTTGAGTATTTTTTCATTACGCTGCAAAAACGTGATATTACGTATACGCTTGTGAGTGACCTGCCCTGCCCTACAACGCATAAAAAACTTAGCGACGTTGTCAGATGAGAGATTTTCAAATATTTTCTCTCACTAATTATCCTCGCTGAGGTTTTTATGATTTGTGTGGCAGTGCCGTCATATAGAAAAAAATTGTAGAAAATCAGCGAAGATTCAAATTAGCGACAAAATTAAACAAAAGATTCTCAGCGATTGTTTTGTTTAATTTTGTCGCTAATTTGAATTTTTCGGCGAAATTCGTCGAAAATCTTCGCTGATTTTCTTCAAGTTTTTTTCCCTCATGAGGGCAGTAGACAGCGACAATTCGAAGCCATTACTTGAAAAAATGTTTGTAACGAAGTGTAACAGGTACAATTAGGAGTGGGGTGGCGATACGTTCTCCGGGTTCTATCGCCGGAAATAAAAGGAACGAAACAGAATGTTCAAATTTTCGACTGCAGCGCTCTGGTCAATAGTTCCATTTTGTTAAAGTACTACAGAAGAGATCACTGCGACCGACCAGTGTCTTTTTTGTAAGGGTTTGGGGCTTGGGCTTCAACTCGTACAGATTTTAAAATTTTGATGATATTCTATTTTATTTGAATCAAGAAAAGAATATAGGACAGCTGTAATTCCTTTCGATCAATAAATTTTCAGGACTCCCACGTCCAGAGATGAAAACGTTTGTATGGTCAAAAACCATTTTTTTTTTAGAGTATTGCCACTTTGGCTATATATTGCAGGGAATTTGCTTGAAATGGATCAATATTTTTTTTTTTTTTTAGACCAAGGAAAACGTTCTTCTTCTGACCATTTATAGTAAGGCAGCCTGGTGCCAAAATTCTGTTTACGCCCGCATCTCGGCTTTACCGAGAAATATTGATTACAAAAAGTTTCAACTTGGCACCAGCCTGCTTCCCTGAATTCTAGAACAAAGAATGCCGAAACCGTATGACAGCTATAGGAAGGCAGTCTGGTGCCAAAATTCTTTTTACGCCAGACTCTCGACACCAACATGGATATTGTTCCCAAAAAGTTTCAATTTGGCACCAGCCTGCTTCCTTGAATTCTTGACCAAAGAGTGAAATCATGAAAATATTTTTGATTTTTTTGAAATTTTGTTTCTAAACACTCAACTCAGAAGTTTGGTTCTCCTCAACTCATTTGTTCCCACGGGAGTCAGAAGATTTTTCGAACCGAAAAGGAAATACGTTTGTCCTTTAATCTTTCCGATTAAAAACGAAAAAAAAAGAAACGTCAAAATATTGAAAATTGTACAAATTAAAGCCCAAGCCCCAAAACCTTACAAAAAATACACTGTGGACGGCGCTGTACTCGTTGAATTAATACTGGAAGCCTTACCTACAGATTCAAAATTTGTTTTTTGTCTTTTCTGACAGTTGTGTGTCGTCTGAATTTATAGCACGACAAAGATTTGAAAAAGCGCTTTCCACGAGTGTTAATTTGATTTTAACTACGCTAAACCTACTTAGTACATGAAAATTGCGAAATACTTAGTATTGTGTAAGGAAAAAAAAAACTTAGAGAAAATCAGCGAAAATTTTCAACGAATTTCATTGAGAACAATCAAATTATCGACAAAATTAAACAAAAAAATTGCCGAAAATTTTTGATTAATTTTGTCACTAATTTGGTATTTTTTTCGGCGAATCTCCGCTGATTTTGTCTTTTATTTTTCCTTATGGTTCGTATTGCATTTTCAAACAAACGGAGGTAATGACATATTTTCGAAGAGGCCATGGTAATCTACTATGTTTGCCAATTAAACCTGTATTTCGATCTTTCTAATGCCCGTCCTGTTCTAATTAATCTTTCAAATGGCAACAATAAGCCAAATTGTTTTCAACGTTTTGTATCTCGCTACGATTTTCCGGTTCTTATTATTTTTTCATATTCTTCATTAGCCAATAATTCTCTCCCAAAAATGAAACGTGTAACCTTTTGTGATATCCATCTAAGCAAATATTCGTTGAGATATTGTGTTCGCAATATTTCATTAATTTTTTTTTTCTTCTTGAAGGAATCAAGAAACTAGTTAACACAATTTAATCAATAATAAAAATGGCTTAAATTCCGCAAGCAACGACACATGTTTTTATATACAAGTGAGAAAAAAAAGCGATGGTACGTAAAGTGGCGCCGATATTATCATTAATATTAAAAAAAATCGCAATTTTCGACTGAGATAAATTAAATATTTCAATGAATAATATTATGTAAGCCACGGTTTGACAGGTCTATGTAAATAATATGTTAATATAATTGTAACATGATATACATATTTTTGTTGCAAAAACATGTCTCATCACAAAATGGTTCTTGTTTTGACAATACAAATATTTTTGGACAAATTATTTTTTTCCAGTGATTTTTCTTTCCATTCAAATATATTGTAGTTTAACAGGTGGCGCTGATTTTTCTTTGTTTTTTCTTGCTTCATTGAAAATTCTTGGACTGTCACGTTAATTGTATGCTGCATATCTATAGTGATATACCGCATATCTATAGTGATATGCTGCATATCTATAGTGATATGTTGCACATATTAGTTGTAAGTTGTATAATATACCAACATGCAGCATACGAAATGCTGCATGTGGGTATATTATACAACTTGCAACTAATATATACACCATATCACTATATGCAGCATACAACTAACATGAAAATCCAAGAATTTTCAGTGTTCCATAGATTTTTTATATGTATTTTCCACTTGTCTTTTAGTGATAGATTTACACTTCTGTTGACCTTAAACTCAATACAAAAATCTGCGAATAAAACACATCGAACTTTCGTTCCAAAAATGTGGAACCTAACGTTTAGTGGGAGGCGAAATATTGTAATAGAATTCGGACAACTTATCTTCCTCAAAGTAGGGCTCCTTGTGATTGTAAATAATGTCCGAGCTACGGTGTGTTGCGTCATATCCTTGTAAGGTCGTAAAATGCCATTTACCATTCTAGCCTACCCGTCTTTTTCAGGAAGAAGGCCAGGTCTTGCACCTTGATTTTGTCAATTGTTAAGTCATTAGGACCAAGTTCTGGTCTGCCCAAGATCCGTTGTCTGTGATATCTGTACTTAGGACAGTCACTAATAATATGGATGCCAGTTTCCTCTTCATAACCACAGGCACATTTGGGGTTTTCTGCATATCCTATAACGGAGAGATATTTGTTGAGGCCGCAGTGTCCTGTCAGGACCTCAGTTACTCTCTTTATGTTAGGTCTGTCAAGGTTCAGTAAACTGTCACTGAACTTCCTTAGAGTAGCTTTGCAGAAAATTTTTGTGTGTTTACCCCCTTCGTACCTGTTCCAGACTCTTTTATGCTGCACCTCGAGCCAGTTCTTAATGATGCGTTTCCTCTCATTTTTCGATATACCGCAGAAGGGTTCAGGCCCTATCAGGCCCTATCGGGCGCTCGCTTGCTCCCTTGTCTGCTAATTCATCTGCCCTCTCATTACCTTGGATACCAGAATGACTCGGCACCCACAGAATAATAACCTCATTGTTGTTGTTACCCAGCTCATTGAGGGCTTCCTTACATTGTAGGACTGTGGCCGAACTAACCATGGGGGATTCCAGGGCTTCAATTGAGGCTTGACTATCCGAGCAAAAATAAAGTCTTCTGTTTTGAAGATTCTTGAAAGTCTCGGTATTAACCAGTTCATATATCGCTAGGAGCTCCGCTTGCATTACAGTGGTGAAGTATCCCAAAGGTATAAAACCTTCGATCCCGACTTCATCACTGATAAAACCAGCTCCAGACAGTCCGTCTTTCTTGGATCCGTCTGTGCAGCTCACTAAGCCATCCACAGAGGGATAAGTTTTTTCCACGCCCAACCATTTTTCCCTACTCGGTATGACACACCTAAAGTTATCCTCCAGCATCAAGATAGTCGATATCTGGTCACTCCTCATCAGGAGAGTTTCATCCTTTATTAGGTTTGTGATTGCCATGTGTCCTTTAGCCGAGCCCGGTACCCAACCTCCATTACGTTGGATATTAAGTGCTGATCTGAAAGCTGCAGATTTTACAAACAGGTCAAGCGGTGGGATAGACAGAAGTGCCTCTAGGGCTCTTGTGGCCGTACTGACTTTCACCCCAGTCATACACAAACATGCTAACCTCTGGAGTTTATCCAGCCCCTTTTTTGCTATCCCTACCTCTACTCTAGGCCACCAGACGATGCATCCATGGCAGAACATTGGCCTAACTACTGCTGTATAAATCCACCAGATGGCTCTTGGGGATAGTCCCCAGGTTCTTCCGAAGGCAGTTCTGCACATCCAGAAGATACCAATGGCCTTATCTAGCTTGTCAATTAGATGCATAATCCATGTCATCCTATGGTCGAAGGTGACCCCTAGGCATTTTACCGTCACCCTTGGGTTAAGTAATTCCCCAAAGAGTCTGAAACATCCTAGCTCCAGTTCATCGACGTTATTTTTCCTTTTAAAAAGAATCAGTTTCGTCTTTCCTGGATTCACTCGGAGTTCCTTCTCCTTACACCATTCCTCCACTACTTTTAAAACATCTCTCATCAGATCCCCCAGAGTCGTCGGGCAGATTCCCCCTATGATGACAGAGACATCATCTGAAAAACCCTGGGTGAAAATTCCAGATTGATTGAGTTTGACCAGGAGAGAGTCTATTACCATGCACCAAAGTATTGGTGATAGTATTCCTCCTTGAGGACATCCCCTAGTCACACTCAGACTGGTTGTGTTGCCGCAAACGCAAGCTTCCACCTTTCTGCATCCCAGCATTCTAACTATCCATCTCACCACAATGTCCTCCGTGTGTCTTTCCCTTACCGATTTCTCAATCACGTCAAACCCTGTATTATCGAAAGCACCCTCAATATCCATGAAACAGCCCAAAGCCACTTCTTTGCTCTCGATTTTTTGGGTCATTTGATGAAGTGCCGTATCCGTGGATTTACCCGTCTGATAAGCATGCTGGTTAACATGAAGTGGGAAATTCCTCAGGACTTCTTTCCTCACGTAGAAGTCTATAAGCCTTTCCACCGATTTAAGCAGAAAGGACATCAGGCTAATGGGCCTGAAGTCTTTAGCTTCGCAGTGAATCGTTCTCCCAGGTTTGGGTATGAAAGCTACTCTAACCATTTCCCAGTCCTTAGGAATGTAGGTCAGTGCAATGGAACTCTTAAAAATTCCGATCAGCCGGTGGAGGAGCAGTTCCATACCTTCCTTGAGTGGGGCTGGAAAGATTCCATCTGGTCCAGCTGATTTAAAAGAATGAAACTTGTGGATAGCAAATTTCACTTTCCCTTTTTTAGTCAACTTTTCAGCAAACTTCCAGTCAGCCCTACTTGGTATTTTCTCATTCAGGTATGCTGGATTAGCTTTTCCTTTTCCACCGGTACTACCTGGGAAGTGAGTTTCGAGGAGGTGTTCCGCTGTTTCTTTTCCGTTTGCGGTGTAACTTCCATCTGGTTTGAGCAAAGAGCCTACCTGAACGGCCGGATCTTTGGCTAAAATCTTGTGGACACGCGCATAGGCCGGTATCGAGTTCGCCTCCTCAAAGAATTTTTCTTTGGTTTTTTCCTTATGTATTACTAAGGTTTCCTTGTACTCTTTGAGGAGGGTCCGATAGGTATCCCTATTTCCCTCCTGATTTGAACCCTTCCGTGCCCTATTCCATGCCTTCCTAAGTTCCTGCCTTTTATCCTCTATAGCCTTACTCCAAAAGTGGTTCCACTATCGTGTAGCGTTCGCTAAAGACCATCTTATCCAGTTCCTCTCTGAGACCTTTCCTATAGGAATCCCAATTTGCTCTTCTCGGGTTCCTGTACGGTTTTCTACCCGGGAAAGACCCTCTAAGACGAAACTTAATCAGTTTGTGATCTGAATGAGTTTCTTCATCGGCCACTTCCCACGAGTGAATACTCTCCGCCAGGTTACAGGATACCATAGTGACATCTATGCGTTCCTTTCTGGCCGAGTTGACAAACGTTGGTTTTCTTTCTTTGTTTGCTATCATCAGGTCAGTCGTCACTACATAATTGACTAATGCTTCCCCTCTACTGTTCGTGTCACTACTACCCCACACGGTGTGGTGTGCATTTGTATCAGCACCTACAATAATGGGAATGCCTACCTGCTTGCAATAATCTACAACTTTAGCCAAGTGGGGGCCCGGGGGGGTAACATTCAAGTCATATGGCATGTAGACTGATACGACAATGTAATTCCCATCCTTTTCGTTTTCACCACTAATCCTAACTACCACTAAATCGTCATTCGAGAATTGATTTAGTATCATAGCGTTAAGATTTTCCGAGACGTGGATGGCCGCTCTCGGTCTGGTTCCGTTCCTGTTATAGAAGAGACGGTTATGTAGTTTACCAAAACCATGTATTTTATTTTCTTTGACCTTGGGTTATTAGGGATATATCTGTTTGCTCCATTTTCAGTCCATGACAATAGTTGTATGTGGCCTTTTTGCAATGGAGGCGAAATATTGTAATAGAATTCGGACACATTATCTTCCTCAAAGTAGGGCTGTAATGGGGATATAATATTTGACTTTCATACAGTTCGAGTTGGAAACAATCGCTACATTATAGTCGAGTTGACTATAATATCACATGTTGACAAATTTCGTATGAAAATAAAAAGTAACGAGCCAAATGCCATGAACTATCGCATAACATATAACAGTATAATAATCTGCCTTAGGGCAGATCTGAAGAGTTCGGGGCTAGATCATTCCTTACTAGTTCTACTGCTTGTGGTTCTACTTTTCGAGATCCTTCCATTATTGGATGTGTTTACTGTGCGTGCGGTAAGTTGTACTAAAGTAGAAGTCGAATACCCGTTCTCCAAACAATGCCTTTTACGATGGCTACACTCAACTTCAGTTGGCTTTGACTGATTCAATCGGCTTCGCCCTCGGCAATCCACTTTATCTCGATTATACTTATTCACGTGATCATTTTTTTTTAGATTTTATGAGTTTGGGACGATCACTTTCGTGATCTGGGAACACAGACCTTGTGACCCTTTGTTCCTTTTCCTGTTTATCATTTAAAAATCATGAGAATCTTTGCGTTCCGACCAGTAACCTGTCTAATGAGATAGATCCTAGTTTGAACACTTTCGAACGGTGTGCTACATAGTCATCTAGCCACCTGTATCTCAGTTGATGGAATTTAGGGCATTCACATGTAATGTGATGGCCCGTTTCATCTTCCTAGCCATAGGAGCACTCTGGGTTACCTAAAATCGTCATATTCATTGTGCTTGTTGAGTCCGCAATGTCCAGTCATCGCACCTACCACCAGCCCATGGAGTGGCCTGACGGGCGGGAGCACAAACCAATTTGACACGATTTCTCAGATAACCTTTACATTCCTCTATCAATTTAGAAATCACCTCGGGTGATATCAGCGCTTTTATCGCTGATTCACTGTCCATGCATACAGTCACGTACTCACCTCTTAGCCATTCTGGCAGAATTTCACAAACCCCCAAAAGAGCTGCTGAAGTTGCCGCCTGGAAGATGCTAGATAATCTATCTAGGCGAATCCTGGTGTCCGTCCTTGCGTCTTTATATAAAAAAAAATACCCCGACTCCAGTCCCCTCCAGCCGTCTGTGAATCTAACGCACTCACTACAGTGTAGCAAATCACGAGATACATCAATATCAATATAATTTTCTAGCCATAAAAAATGTAATTCATTCAAATTCGAGTAGCGTATTGACAGTAGCGATGAGACGGCGCTCTCCGAGTGAGCACCATGCCCCCACTTCTAGCTCGATACTCTATATTTCATCTTTCTTTCTTAAAACAGGTGTAAACAGGACACCTTGAGTCAATAAGCAAATTAGACCCTTACGTCTAGCTTGGGAATTATAAAGAGCACAACCTGTCGATGAGATCGCTTTCGCTCCTTGTACGGTCCGTGCCCTAGTTGGAATGACCCTCCCCTTCCGCCAAGTTGCATAGTGGTGACGTAGCACTTTAATAGAGATGGTACTATGGGATCTCCGCTGCAAGGACTCATGCACAAATTCGCAGAGACTTGCTTTGTACAAGCTCGAAATGTTCAGGACTCCTTCGCAGTGCTTATTGAAGAGGTCGGTCGTTGGATCTTCGAAGCTAGCTTACACACGTGCTTAAGATATCTGTTCTGCAATACTTGAAGCTGTTTCAAATTCTTCTTGCTTGCGGCTCCCCAGGCTCCTGTTAGATAGGTCAGGTGGGAGTACCCTAGTGCGAATTAAATAAGCAAAGTTACTGACTTAGGAACGAACACCGCTTAACGAGGCTAGCTTTTTGCACACGTGTGCCACATGAGGGGTTCAGTTGATCCTGGAGTCAATGATTAGTCCCAGATATTTGAACGTTTCTACGGATTTTATCGTCGACCCCCAAAGGCCAAATCACCTGCCCCGGTCGAGGAATTGCCCTTCCTGAAATGCTTAATTTTCGTTTTGTCTAGGTTGAAGGCAACTTTGTTTAGGCTAAGGAAGTCGCTGATGAGGTTTAGATCGTGGAATATGTCTTCCTCGTTTTCCCTAAAAGACATGTTAGAACAAAACACACCTGAGTCATCCGCGAATAGGCTAACTATGCCTTTAAGCGGAAGGCAGTGCATATCGTTTATGAAAACTAGAAATAGCAAAGGTCCAAGGACTGTACCCTCTGGTACTCCGTACTCGACAGAAAGCAGGTCTTCTTGGATTCTTACACACTGTTTTCTACCCCTTAGGTAATCCTTGAATAACTCTAGGGCGACTCCTCGAACACCTGCTGCTTCTAGCTTATGGTGTAGGATCCACACAATCGAAC
Source organism: Pseudolycoriella hygida (assembly GCA_029228625.1). Classification (NCBI taxonomy): domain Eukaryota; kingdom Metazoa; phylum Arthropoda; class Insecta; order Diptera; family Sciaridae; genus Pseudolycoriella; species Pseudolycoriella hygida. The sequence continues at coordinate 143,100,935 of CM055404.1, forward strand.
GCCTTCCTAATATCCAGGAAAAGGGCACTGACTTCTTTCCCTCCATCCTTATCTCTAAGCAGTTTATCGATGAGTTCGTAGGTAGCCGTGTGCGTGCCGGATTTGAGGCGAAAGCCGTACTGTTTAGCATATAGGAATTTGGTTTTCTTTAAGAAGGCAAACAGTCTCTCGTATATAATTTTTTCAAACAACTTGTTAACTGCGGAGAGTATGGATATGGGTCGATAATTGTTTGGGTCGGATTTATTACCAGATTTGTAAATTGGGGTGACCGATGCTATTTTGAGGCAGTCAGGGTAGATGCCTCTCTGCATGGTGCGATAGATATGGCGCCACTATATCACTACACGCCTTCAGAGAGGCAGCAGTAATCCCGCCAACTCCTGCACTTTTTTTTGGGATCCATTGAGGCTATCAAGTCGATTACGTCAGAGTCACACGTCGGTCGTAAAAACAGACTGTGAGTAGAGGTTTCAAATCAATAAATCAGAGGTCTTAAGGGTAGCGTACTTATTACAGTCTCGAACATTATTAAAGCTCTCAGCTATTTCTTTTCCAATACACGCAAAGAAGTCATTCAATACAGTTGCTTTCCCCCCATCGCTCTCGTAGTCAACCCCTTCAATTGTAATTTTGTGTATTTCATTCAGAAAACAGATATGTGAGCGTTCCTACGTCAGATTTTATCCAACTACACCGTGGAACTACCCATATACCGTCAAACGTCACAGCATTTACAGCACCAATGACCGAGTCAGATAAATTTCTCATCATTTACATTTACTCCAGCCAGTCGCGATTTTTTAACTTTCTGAATGGGTGGTTTCAAAATATCAACGAGTATGAAAAGCTTCCATATAAAGCCGAAACCGCCAGTAGAAAAAGTTATAAGTTCTCTACCGGCTAGAACAGGACTTTAAAAGACTTTCAATCGGACTCCTTCTTAATTGTACAGTTACAATGAAGATAATTATTCATTGCTACAGCACCATTTTTTGTTGGAATTGTTGCAGTTTGAATCCACCAGCGAGCACCTTTAATCAAAATTTCTCAAGTCATTTATACACAAATAGTTGACGTGACCTACATCTTAAGACATTTCTAAAATGTCCATTGCAATTTAGCTCATTCCATCAAATATGTCAAAAGATTTCTACATATCTATGAATGCACTGATATTTATAATGTTATCCACGGCTACGAATCGATTGAGATTTCGGTGTCCTCGACTTTCGCACAACAAAAGTTTTTTCTGCTTACGAAACTTAATGAAATTATTAAGTGGAAGCATAGCAACAATTTTGCAATTGTTTTTTATTTAATTTTCGTACCCGTAATTTCAGTTCAAGACGATAACAACACATAAACGCCACGCTGTAATACAATAAATGGGCCCACACAACTACAGAGTTTAACATTTTCACTTCCTAACTTCATTAAAAACATTAAATAAAATTTGCCAAGAAACTAAATCCAAGACTCCGAAGTCTTGTACATGGAAAATATAACAACACATGGTTTTTAAGATGTCTCGCATGTAACGCGTAAGTCGATAATTTATTGTATACGACGACGAATTTTCTAAGACTCAATTACTCGCCCATTTATGATCTAAGTTGAGTTACGTGGTGTTCAAACTCAATTAGCTTAAATCATTGTTTATTATTTCAGTACACAAACTTAACCAGGAAAAGTGGACTAGATTTAATTCAAGTAACAGACATGCGTAGGGTACGAACAGAAAGTGATTAGGGAATGACATATCGGTATTAATACCGGAAAATCCCAATATCGAATACCGGTTTTGACCAAAAAATACCGGTATTAATATCGAAAAATCAAAAGTAAATTTCAAATGGAAAATTTAAGATTGAAACTAACAGTGTAAAAAAATACGGTTGCCCACCAAAGCGCTGGGATCGAATCAAGTATAATCGTCATGTCTGCACTACCTCGGTTCGTAGCTACTTCACTTTAGTTACACTGTTTTAGTAATCTTATTATGACGAAGCTGATTGCAGTTGAGACAAGAGCAACAAAGTGAAAATATGTCCAAGATTTTCGATGAATTTGTACTGAACGTATGTACTAGTTTTTCAAATTTAGTTTCCAAACCATGTTCATGTATGGACTAAATCATCATTGCAGTTGAAGCGTTATTAAAATAAGATGTCATTTTAGTGACTGTTTTAGTCACATTTTCGCTTTCGATCAATTGCTTCAAAGTGCCTTGAAGAAATTGTTGAAGAATTGTTATCAGCCTTGGAAAGAATATCTTTCCTTATATCTGACCTTATCTTAAATTCTTTTAAAAAAGGACAGATGAGCTAGTCAAAACGAGCCTAGTCCGACGAAAAAGGGATGAATTTCCTAAAGGTTTTGAAGCAAATTGTTGTTCAGCGCTCTTGAGACTCAAAGACAGTCAGCCAAGAAATTCATCTTTTTTTCGTCGGACTAGGCTCGTTTCGACTTAATATGAATTACTTTAATGTTTACAACTGATTTCGACAAGTTTCTGACGAAAATATGGAAAATATATTTTTTTGAGGTTATGTATGGGGAGAAAACAAACCTGTCACTTTGTTTAACAACTTTACGACTATTAATGTGCGGCCTACATGCACAAATATTTTTCCCGACATTTTTGAACATTCCTAAATCACGTTTTAAGAATTCTTACATTTAAATTGTGAATATTTCACGAGATATAGATTTTTGAACATGAATATAACGGATTAGCCTACTGTCGCGTCGCTAATACTTTTCAGTTTTAGCGTCATCATCATCATCATCATCCCACTTTATAGACCTTTGTACCTTCCGGTGTGAGGTCTTTACTACTGACCATGGACCACCCTTCTCCATACCCCCCTATCCTGTGCCAAGGAGATGGTTTGTTCGCCTAGAGAAAGTCCCCTAACTTCTAAATCGGATTTAATTGAGTCTATAAACCTTCTCCTTGGCCTACCCCTTGGACGCACACCCGGGACTTGAGCATCCAATATCCTCTTTGGTAGCCTGCTATTACCCATCCTCTGAACGTGCCCGTACCACCGCAGACGACTAATCCTTGCCGCCTCTTCCACTGATGTAACCCCTAAGTTTTCCCTGAGGTCGTCGTTCCTAATATG
>CM055404.1:143104565-143137620 GCA_029228625.1 Pseudolycoriella hygida
GCAGACGACTAATCCTTGCCGCCTCTTCCACTGATGTAACCCCTAAGTTTTCCCTGATGTCGTCGTTCCTAATATGATTGTCCCACTGTTCCCTCCGATTTACTCTTGCTATGCTCCTAAGAACCCTCATATCAGAAACCTCCAGGTCATGCACAAGGTATCCGCAGTCCACCCCACTTTCACTACCGTATAAAATCGTTGGTCTGAAGATTGACCTGTGAATAGCTAGCTTTGTGCCACTACTTAACTCCTTTTTGTTGAACACATACGACCTCAACTGACTGGCCACTGCATTCCCCATTCTTCTCCTTTCTTCAAATTCCCTAACTAACTTGCCATGCTCCGAAAAAATGGCTCCTAAATATTTAAACTCAGAGACCTGTTCCAACTGCTCCCCATTTAAACTGCAAACTACATCCTTCCGGGATTTGCCAATATGCATAACTTTAGTTTTACTGACACTTATTTTCATGCCGTATTCCTCACATGCAGCATTAGCGTTAGCGTTAGCGTTAGCGTCGTTAAATAATTCCGTAAGCGAACCCAACCCATCTTACAACAAATAAAATTACATCCAAGCATCCGGCTGAATTTTCACGAAAGTTTATCTAAAAAAACTCTTGCAGTTTCGTGAGTTTCAGCTTCTTGTGTTCATTTTCATTGCAAATTTCTTCTAAAGGGGAAGGATATTGAAATAATTCTTTCACCTGAGAGGTGGCTGGGTGGAAAGAAATGGTAGTACAGGGCCGGGGAGGTCGAAAAACTGGAAACGTCATTATTGCCTGTGCAATATTTGCAATTGCACAGCAATTGCAATTGCAATGCAAATTTTCAAAGAAGCAAATGTACAAATAGTGAAAATTTTGTGTGAAAATAATGTGAGAATGATGCGAAATTTATGCACGATCGATGTGATATTTATGTAAGCTGATATCAAAAATATGGCGAGTGATGTTAATGTACATAAAATTGCTGGACAAATTATGTATTTTTATGTAAAATTTAAGGGCCTGTGCTCCAAAATTTGTTTTGAGTTATATGTTTACGTTATACGTTAAAAGTTTACGTTAACATTATAAGTTTATAGCGCAGATCAGTATTGTAACTGATCCAGACAAGTACTGATCAGTTCCAAAACTGATCCGCATCAGAACTGATCAGTTTCAAAACAGATTTGGTTTAGTAGTTTTGAAACTTGTCAGTACTTATCCATATCAATTTTAAAACTGATCAGTACTGATTCATATGAATTTTCAGACAGATCAGTACTGATCCGGATCAGTTCTGAAACTAATCCGTACTAATCCGAATCAGTTCCGAAACTGATCAGTACTAATTTGGACCAGTTTTAAAATGAATAAGTACTTATCTGGGTCAGTACTGATCTGGGCTTGTTACTTATAAATTTTAATTCATAGCTTATAAAGTAAAAGTTGCACAATCTAAGGATTCGATCACTGTAAATTGGCCATCAGTTTTACATAAAATAGATCATCTACACAGAGAAAGTATTTTGGTGTATGTGTAAGACTTGTGTAAAAATGATGAAAAGATCGGATAAAAATTGTAGAAAAGCACTAAGACTTAAAATTTACATAAAAATACATAATTTGTTCATCCATTTTGCATAAAATTAACATCATTCACCATATTTTTCACATGAGCGTAACATAAATATCACATCGATCATACATAAATTTGACATCATAATAAAATATCGCGATAGGGAATGGGCCGGGCAGGCCACAAATTTAACGGACACGTTTCGGGCGGGCAATTTTTTAAAATTTTGGGCTAGGGTAGGGCTCATTTCTACCTCGAATGGCATATACCCTATTTCCCAAGCCATAATGGAGCAGGGAGGTGTGAGGTCTTCTTAAATTTTCCGCCGTAATCAAAATTAATTAAAGATTAAGAAAACAAGTGTATAAAGAAGACTTTCAGATGAGGATTTTGATCAACTCCATGGGGTTCAAAAAATTGCGAAGACGCGTTGACTAGTCATTTTTACACAAGCCTAACGAATTTCGCTCAGAGATATAAATCCGAACAATTGAAACAAAATAAACCATTCAGCTGAAGTAATGTTGTAATTGAAATATCAAATTAAAAATTTTACTTCCCTTGAACTATGTGGGTGTCTAATAGCTTTCATAAAAATGTTTGTTGTCGCTGTTTTGATTCTGCACTCTCTGTGATTATTTTGTTGCTCATAGCGCTAACACAATTTTATGCCTCATCTTACTTCCGAATATTGTGGTCTTGATTTAATCAAAAATAATTGCGCTCGACGAATAAAGCTAATGTCTTATGCTTCGTCATATCAGTCTGAATTAAATAAATCCGAAGTGTTTCGAGCTAAAATCAGTTGGCTGTAGCGTAATGCGTATACTTGTTTCAATTATAATGAAATGTATAAGATAAGTCGTAAGAACGTAGGGTCAGTGTAACAATCATCGGACACGTAAATCTTTAATGCGTTTTTGCGACGACGTGTTGAGAGAAATGATTAGAAACTTAATAAGAGACGACTTAATTTGTGCAACTTTACTTTTCATTTTGCCATCTGATCTATAAATACATTGAAGATGAGCAACGTCATAAGCATAAAAAAATAATTTATTTTCTTAACAAGAAAACTCCGCTAACATCATCTGCCTTCGATTCCTGTCATGAAATCAATTTTCAGTTTTGGCGGGGCTTTTCAAAACGAATGAATAGATCGGAGTCAACGTAAAACTTTACATCTTTTCTTCAATAGCAAAATAAGGTGACGGGGAATCTCGCACACGTGTTGTGCGAGTTTATAGAAGTGACGTGCGAGTTTATAGGAACGGTGTATGGAAACGTAGGAAATGGTGCGAGTCCATGGAAATAGTGCGCGAACAATTGATGTACATGCATTGATGATTGATGAGACTACACAATCCAGTACATTGGGCATCCATTCATATATGGAACTCCTCAATCGAGTGCATTGTACATATATTCACATGATTGCTTAGTCGACCTAGTGCGTTGTGCATCTGTTCATCAGAGTATGCACAATGCACTAGGCCGATTGTGCAGTCTCATGAATGGATGCACAATGCACTGAGCGGATTGTGTACTCTCATTAATACATGCACAATGTACTACATCAATTGTGCAGTCTCATGGATAGATGCGAAATGCAATAGGTCCGTTGTGCACTTTCATGAATGTTTGCACAATGAACTAGGTCGATTGTGCAGTCTCATGAATGAATGCACAGTGTACTAAGTTTACCACTTCGCACACCGCTTCTATGAACTCGCACACACTTCCACGAAATAGCACATCTTTTCCATAAACTCGCACACTATTCCCATAAGCTCGCACACCACTTCCGTAAACTCGCCCACCATTTCCATAAACTCGCACACCATTCCAATAAACTCGCCACCATTTCCATAAGCTCGCACACTTTTCGGGATTCCCCTCTAAGAGGAAATCTCGCACACTAAGAATTGTTCAGTGTGCGAGACTCCCCGTTCTCCAAAATTATTCCTTTTGCAATGAAAAGGGTTTCTGCGCTGCTAATTTTACGTACAAAATTCGTGTTATGTCTTATTCGTTTTGAAGAGCCCCGTCAAAAGTAAAAATTGATTTTATGACAAGACTTGAAGGTAGATGACGTTAACGGCGTTTTGTTGTTTACAATGTTTAATGCTTATGACGTTGCTGATTTTCAATGTAATTGTAGACCATCTGGTAAAATGATAAGTTGCACAATCTAAGGATTCGGTCCCTGTAAGATTGTGCAAGGTATGGACGACAATCGTATCCCGAAGAAACTTTTTATCACCAAACCGGAAGGCAAAAGAAGTGCAGGCAGACCAAAATCCAGATGGTGCGATGCAGCTTTTGCCAACCTGAGAACTGCGGGAGTAACCAGCTGGAAGACGTTAGCTGAGGATAGGTCCGGTTGGAGAAGCATGTTGGAGAAGGCCAAGACCCTTAATGGGTTGTAGGGCCGGTTAAGTAAGTAAGTAAGTAAGTAAGATTGTGCAACTTTGTTGTCAGCATTACCATCTGGTCAAATACCTGAAGAATTCGTGTGATTCTCCCACTTCTCCAACTTTTGAAGTGATATTCATCTCATTGCATTGATAAGACGAGTCCTGTGTATTTTACTTTCGTAGAGAAGAGGATGACGAATTCTACGTGTGTTGTACTCATGTACTTGAACAGCTAAATTACTGAGAACAAAGTTGTAAAATCTTATGATGCCAATGTAATGACATAACAACTAAAACCCTTTAAAAAGGGATATGTGACGCAAGTTCCATACAAAACGACGATATAATTTTTCAGCTATTTTATCTTTAACACCAAAACATTTTTCGTTTACTGTAGTGTTTATTGCGAAAGCCTAAATAAAGTATTACGTTGATAGATCTGGTATTTGTGAATATCTAAGAAGAATCACCGAATTGTTCGATATAGTCTAGTTATCATGACGATGTTGTATATCCAAGAAGTATCGCCGAGATCGTAAAGAAAATTAGTTTGCTGCATTTTATGCAAGGAAAACTAAATTTTCTTCTGCAAAATGTCATGGAAAAGCTTCCGTACAAGGAAAATTGTTTCGGTGGTTTGAAATTCTGAGGTCAAGTTCTTGGAGATAGAAACATCGTCATGGCAACTAGACTATGCCGAAAAATTCGGCGTTTTTTGGGCGATTCTCCTTGGAGATTATTTATGACACATTTTTTAATAAAAAATCCCTTTTGCGTTTTAATTCTGAGTCCGTCAAATTGATTTCAGTCGCTTTGGAAAAAGGAAATCAAATTGCATCATTTTCCTTTTTTCAATTTCAAAAAATTATTCAAAAAAATGTTTGTCAAATAAAAAAAATTGTGGCATTTTTCAACCATTACCTTGTTTAACACACACATACAAACACAAAACGTTCCTTCATATTCGATTCCGGAGGCCCCTTCTAGGAGATCTAGCTCCCAAACGAGGCCAGTGAAGGCACTTTTTTTCTGGTCATATGTCGCAGTTGTAGTTTCCTGCAAAATGTGAACAAGTTCTGAAGGACAGTTTTCGAGAAAAAGTTAAAATGGTAGTTTTTCAAACAAATGCCAATGGAAACCATGTTAACTAAATAAACCAATACACAACACCATACAACAAAAAACTACTAAACAAAAACACAAATACTATAAACCACTACATAACTAACGAGCCAAACCGCTTACGTTTGATGTTCTCATTAACTTTGGTTCTACGGGGACTAAAAATTTCCATCTTCTTAAGGTTCTATTTCCAGATCTACAGAACCACCGATTTTTTAACCATTTTTTCGGTCAGAATTTTACGGAGAGAAATTCGAGGAGATAAGACCGTTCCTCAGTCTACGAAAAAAAAATATTGAATTTTAAATCGTAAGTGGAGTAGCGCCCCGTCCTTGATATTCGTTGTATGAGTGATGTATTATAGTTTTACAGTGAATTTGTGAACCGGTTGACCCGCTGACGGCAGTTATATCACACAAATGCAACATTCATGCAACACTCAAACAACATTACTTCATCAATTTTAAAATTTGTCAGATGCTCGATCTGATATTTGGTTTGTGAAATCTAAATATTCCATTCCATCATTTGTTTAAACGTAAACATCTCTAAAAATTCAAAAACAAACATATTCAAGTATAATTGTACAAAATTGCAACATTCTATCATTTAGTTTGAGTCACAAATTCGTTGCTTTGTTTGTTCAAATTTATGATTTCATGTCCGAAATTTTGTGTGAAGCTCAACTTCACTATCTCAATTTATTTAATTCCACTTTTCGACATATATGATGCTAGAATCCTGTTAGAGCGATGAAAATGTTCGGAAAATTATTGAAGCATATACCCGTACGATCCTTATCACAACCATAGATATCACAAGGTCTCTAAAATGATCAAAACACTCAAATCATTTTCATAGTTATTTAAAATAACTTTCAAGTTTCGTAGATCTACATCTAATTCCCTTCTACTACCTACACAACATATCAAAAACATATGCAGGGGACCCGTTAGCATCAGAAAAGATGTTGCAAAACCTTATTAAGGTGTATGAAATTACGTCGACGTTGAATTGGATTGGAAATTGCCGCGGTCGTCGAGTATCCATAAAACGGTCATAACTTAGTCAAGACAGCAAATTCTGTTTATAGGACTCTGGCTACCCCCCCCCCCAAATAGGGGGTGTATTTGGGGGGGCAGCCGGAGTACTATAAGCAAAATCTCTTACCAGTTTGGAGTTATAGACTTTGTGGATTTTATAGCAAACGTGACGTCATATGTGTACGACCCCTAAGGGCAATATTGAAAAACCCGCAACGGCACAAAAAACATTTCCAATCCTTGAAAAAGTCCGAAATTTAAAAAAAGTGGGAAAAATTTGAAAAAAAAAATGCACTAGGCCCGATCTTAGAACCGACCTAGAGCACTTAGGAGAAGCCTCTGATCCATAATTCCATGAACAAAAAAGTTCGCCTGTTTTTTCTCTGCAACACTGCACAAAAGACCTCATTATTCAAGAAATATTCACAAAAAACCACAAAATATCGTGTAGGATCGCGTAGCGTGAGTTGGGCCCACACTGAGGACTCTACAGCCCGAACCACTCAACATATTTTGACTAATTTAATTTTCGTAACTTCGAAAGTTTTCGACCGATTTTGCCCAAATTCAATCGTGTTATCGATTTTCTGATTATCTTTCAGGAAAAAAAGTTTTTGAAAGTCGGATCAAAGGTGTACCGTAGAAAAAACACATTGGGCCCTAGTAGAGATTTAGTTTTAGGGCCCTGGCTGTCTCCAAAGGCTCAAAATTAAAGAAAGTTTCTTCCATATAATGTCAGGTATGCCCAGACGTTTCAAACACAAAAAATGTATAAAAATCGGAAAAGATTTACTCGAGTTATGTACGAAAACCACTTAAACGGCCCTAGCTCGGCGGCTCGTGGGCCGACAGTGCCCATATTCAATCCAATAAAAGATTTTTGGATTACCTTTCAGGGAAAATCGTTTGAGTTTTACTATAGTTATCGCGGTGACGGACGCACAGTTTTTTATTGCTGATTCGTCATCTAAGGACCATGATCGATGCTTCCTCCTACTCCCGGGTCGAAATTACTATGAAACATAGTAAAAGGTTCTCCAGTGGATCCGAGAGCGTTCTAGAGTGTATCCTAGAGGGTCATACAGTGAATAATGGAGTGTTTTATACTTCCGTCGTAATTCGTTAAAAAGCTTCGCTCATTTTCTCTAAGATTTTTTTCCTTATCACGACACGGCAGTATACTACACTCTATCATTCAATGGATGACCCTATAGGATTCACTGTAGAAACATATAGGATTCACTGTAGGAGTCTCTAGGACCCACTGTAGGAGCCTCTAGGATCCACTGTATGACGCTCTGGGATCCACTGAAGGATCCTCTGGAATACACTGTAGGATCTTTCAGGATCCTCTGTAGGATCATCGGCAAGGGGAAAAATCGCCCAGTTGAATATCGTCTGGGACGTTATTTCACGGACAATATTAAACGCGGTCTCATGCATTGCCGGGTGCCCAAAGTTTCTTCGTACGCAATTATAGTAAAAGAAATTTATCGTTGAAATTTGTGAGAAATCGAATTGTTTTTTAAATAAATAATCAAAATTTTGTTAAAATAATAAAACAGTAAATAATTGGGTAAAATAAAAATGAATCACTCAATTCTATTTAAAAAGAGGTAGAAAATTATATTTGAAATTCATTAGAAAGTAAAGATTTTGGTTTGAGAACTTGAAATATTTTGTGTAAATAAACGGAAAATAAAAAACAGAAACTCGTTTCGTTATTATAAGAAAAAATAATTAAATTTTCTTCCTCCTTGAAAACATATGAGATATCGTGTAATTGATCGTTATTTTCATGGATTTGTTTAGGATTCACATGAAAATGCAAAAAATCTGTTTTTCTTTTTGTTTATTTCCTCGTTTCTCCTTCAATTCTTGGATATAGTTAATTTTATTACGAAATGGTTCAATTTTCACCTAATTCTTTGGAGGCTGCACTTAAATTTTGATGTAATTACTTTTTTAAGCACAAACATTTACTCATATTGGCAAGAGATGTGAATAGATGAAATTAATTACCCGAATTTCCTTGAGACTTTTCTTTAAAATAAAACACCATCACAATACATAGAAATGTCAACATCGAACTTATCAAATGAGTACAAAGTTCAGGAAAGTTCAAAAACCGCTAATGTTGTGGATGTTTCAGGAAATGGGAAATTGTTGTAGGGTTACTGAATTTGGATATAATTTTTCTAACACTAACACATGCAAAAAGGATTTGTTGGGAAGTTGTAAAGTAGTAGAATAAAATTAGTTAAAAAATTCTTCCGATATATTAAAAACAATCTTTATATACAACTCCGTTGAGAAAAGTGAACTTTTTCATGCCTCAATGAATGACGTAATAGGTTCATTTTTACCACTAGTGATAAGTGATTGCTCTTTGTCACTAGTGATAAATTTTTGACAAAAGTTACGTAGGTACTTTGACTCACTAGATGTGAGGTTGCCGATACGCGCCGAAGGCGAGTTCGGCAACACATCGTGTGCGTTAAAGTACCGGAATACGAAGCGTGTATCAAACACGTTTCTTGCAATTCGCCAACAGAAACGAGTTTTTTTTTTAATTTTGTTTTTTCAAATTTTTTTTTTAATTTTTTTAATTTTTTTAATTTTTTCAATTTTTTTTGTTTTTTTTTTAATTTCTTTTTCAAATATCTTTTTCAATTTTTAGACCCGTACGAAGAACGAAGTTCTTCGAAAAGGGGTCTTATGCGTTTACTACGACGTTTGTTATCACCCCAATTTCGACCCGGGAGTAGGGGAGAGCATCTATCATGGTCCTTAGATGACGAATCAACAATAAAAAAAATGTCCGTCCGTCCGTCACCGTGATAACTTGAGTAAAACTCAACCGGTTTTCAAAAACTTTTTTTTCCCTGAAAGGTAATCGAAATACCTTTTATGGGATTGAATCTGGGCACTGTCGGCCCAAGGGATACCAAGCTGTGGTTTAAGTGGTTTTTGGTCTTTTGTATATAACTCGAGTAAATCTTTTCTGATTTCCATAAATTTTCTGTTGTTTGAAAGATCTGGGCATGGTCGACAACTTATGGAAGAAACTTTTTTAAATTTGAGTCCTTGGACTTAGCTAGGGCACTAAAACCGAGTCTATGCTAGGGCCATTCGTGTTTTTTGTACATAACTCGAGTAAGTCTTTACCGATTTTCATAATTTTTTTTTGTTTGAAAGATCTGGGCATGGCCGAGAATTTATGGAAGAAACTTTTTTGGATTTGAGTCCTTGGACTTAGCTAGGGCACTAAAAACGAGTCTCTGCTAGGGCCTTTCCGATTTTCATAATTGTTTCTTTAATTGACAGGTCTATGAAAGCCCAATAATCAGCTGAAGAAAATTTTTTGAGATTAGGCCTTAGGATATAGCTGGGGCACTAAAAACGAGTTTCCGCTAGCGCTCTACATGTTTTTTGTACATAACTCGAGTAAATCCCTACCGATTTTCAAATTTTTTTTTGATTGAAAGGTCTAGGACCCTTTTATGGAAGAAAATTTTTTGATTAAAACCCCTTGGAGTCAGTCAGGACCCTAAAACTGAGTTTCTACTAGTGCATAACGTATTCGCTTACATAAAATGGGTAAATTCTTTTTCTAACCAAAAAAAATTTTTTTTGCTATGTTGCAGAGCAAATGAGTGAAACATTTTTGTCTATAGAAGTATGTGTACGAGGCATATCCTTATGGCCCTAGGTCCGTCCTAAGGTCTGCCCTAGACAAAAAAATGGTCTTTCACTATGTCGTAGAGAAAATGGGGGGAAATATTTTTGTCTATGTGAGTATTTGTCCGAGGCCTCTCCTGAGGACCCTAGGTCGACCCAGGATAAAAAAGTGGTTTTTTGCTATTAACATGAACATTTTTGTCTATTTAATGGTCAATTTTGTACTTTCTGAAGGCCTTTTTTACGCCGTTTCTTCGGACGGGTTTTTCAATATTGCCCTCTCGGCAATTTCGAATACAATTTAATGTGGACGTAATTTCATACACTTAAGAGTTAAGGCAATATTTACTTGAATACGCTCGAGTCTTTTCGTAACATCAACTCTTTGCCACATCTATTCTGATTCGTTGGGGTCCCTTGCATATGTTTTTTTATTGAATTTTCAATAAATGAGCTAAAATTTACGTCTATTTTCATTCAGTGAGTAAACAAGCTCTACTGCACAAGTGCGAAAATAGTAATTTATGCAACAAGTTGCAAAAAGAAAGTGTTTTTGTCACTTTGTGTGGAATTTTGAAAATCACATCGTATGACGGGGCGTTTCTCTTTTCGCAACGTGTTTCATGCCACGTTTTATGCCATTTCGTTGCGAACATAGAACTTTTGAGTGGAAAATGTTGAAATTGAAAAAGCTGCCGAAGAAGCTGTTTTCGCAACTAGTGATAAAATAGTAATTTTCCTACCTAGTTTTGTAACTAAAGTTTTTTCAGCATTAGTCCTAAATAGTGTTCGCACGAGCCAGAGGCGAGTGTGGACACTATTTAGGACGTGTGCTGAAAAAATCTAGTTACAAAACGAGGTAGGAACAACGTTTTCTGCAATTCAATGTCGAAATAGACAAAACCAAACAATAAAATTTCTATCTCGATCACAATTTCCTTTTAATTGCATTTTAATGTCAATTAAAATTGAGTGCTGAAAAACTTTTCCGCACTCAAATTTGAATGCTGAAAAACTTCTCCGCACTCGAATTTGATTTCTGAAAAACTTTTCCGCACTCAAATTTGAGTGCTGAAAAACTTTTCCGCACTCACTCAAATCTGAGTGCGGAAAAGTTGACCTTTTCCGCACTCAAAGCAGTATTGAAAATTGTCGTATTTCGACATTGAATTGCAGAAAAAGTGTTTTCGCCACTAAAAAGTAGTGATAAAAGACTGTTTTCGTAACTGCTTTTTAGTTACGAAAAAGTACCCCATTTCGCAACCGAAAACTGCACGAAAAAGTTTTAAATTCGCAACGAAATTGTACAAAAAAAATTTACGCACTGGTGCGAGAAAATTGCTCCATGCGACACCGAAATGACGCACGAAAAAGTGAGTTTTTGCGGTGAATTGCAAAAAGAATTTATTTGAGTGATTGAAAGTGATAACCAGTGACAATAATGGTGGTGTAAAAACGTTCGTAGTCAAATTTGCAAGCAGAAGTTCACTTTTCGCAAGTCGTTGTATAAAACAATTTATGCAACACCATGCGAAATTGGTTGTTTTTGTCACACGATGTGATTATCAAACTCGCTTTGATATCTTCACATCTAGTGACAAAAAATGACGCTTTGCGCAACTAGTTGCGTAAATAACTTTTCTCATACCGATGTTAAAAAACAATAAATAAAAATTGTTAGGAAAAAGTTCAATGCTTCGCTACCCATGACACTTACAACGAATTATCCATGGCTATTTTGACAAATTAATTTTGACAGACGTAAAACGTAATTGTAAGCAATAAATTATTCTACGGCATACCTTCAAAACGTACGTTTTTTTTTATTTTGTTGTTTTTCTTGAAAAAAATTACAAAATTCTAGCCCTATTTGACAGCCGCAAACGAAGTGACGAAGGCCGAATGTACTACAGAATAGTATTTACTATCTTTTGATCTATTAATTCTCATTATTGGATCCTTTGTATTGCTAGGAACTATGTTATGGGCGGTCTTTACGCTGGAAATCAAAAACTATGCAATTTTTAAGGTTATAAAGAGTTACATTGTGATTTGAAATTCAATTTAAGTGTCCGCCATCGCTCATTTTTTGCGATTTCGGCTGCTGTACTAACTGAACTACTCCTTTCATTTATTACTTTAACTAATTTTATAAAAAAATTGGTGCATGTCGTAAAACAACTTTTTGTTTAAAATAATATTTTACGTCACTTTTGTCGAAATAGCCATGGTCCATTGAGGTTATTGTTCGCACTAGACGTGAGTCGGAGTGCTAAAAACCTTATTTCGCCGAGTGCATCGTAATTTGATAGCGAAATCTCACTAGTACTAAAAAGCAATAGGAAAATCCATTATCGCACTAGTGTGAAAAAAATCGTTAATTTCGATATTAAAATCAAAGTTGACATTTCGATATCAAATTACGAATTAAGGAAAAAATACTTCATTCAAATCTAAGATTCCTTCTGGGAAGAAGAAAGTGGTGTGACTTCTACTTTCAATCAATAAAAAAAACTATAAATTTTAGTAAAAGAAAAGTAATTCCTTACCGTAAGTTCAGTTCGGCCTCCTGCAGTTGATAATCCAATTGGCATTAACAATGTAATTAGGTACAAAGTGATGAACATTATATCTTTCAGCTGATTTTGTTTTGTTCAAGAACGAATTCGAAAAAAAAAAAACTTTTTATTCGATTTTAATTATCAAATGTTTCTTATCATTATTTTTATTTCGTTGATTTGTCTCTTGGGTTTTTAAATAAATATTTTTATGTTGAGTTCACAACTTTTATTCACTGTGATGCTTATGTTTACTGAAAGGACAGTTACGATTTCAGTTTAATCTCGTTTTTTTTGGTAGTCACATAATTTGTCATGCAAAAACATGTAACACTGAGAGAGAAGAAAAAGTTGAAGAGATGGACAACGTGAACATACATTTCGTAGAAGAGCAAATTGGAAAACAGTGTCAATGTGTACGTGTACGTAATTATACAATTTCCTCTCGGTAAGTTGAAAAGGATTGCCGTTAAGAAATCGGGAGAATCAGAGAAGACGTAGCTTTGGTAAACTTAAGAAAATTGGAATAAAATGCAATTTCATGGAATTTTGTTTAAAAAAAAGTCGATTGATTCAATGAGTTCAACAGTTAATGGTGCGACGACTTCTTAGTGAAAGTCTTGAAGGTAGAATATGCAGACGATTTACGACTAAACCATTGGTAAGAGCGTAGTTTACTTTATGGGAGAGTCTAATTAAATTTTTCATACACCGACAACAAAAGTTGAACTAAAATAAATTACCTTCGCACGCTCCACACGTAAAGTACGCATGGAAAACATAATTAATGTTCCTCTTTTCCGTGTGCGGTAATATCATGATGGTCAAAATTACCCAGTAAATATCAGTGAAATTAATGAAAATCGTTTTTTCACAAACTCTTGAAAACTCGTGTTCAGGGGTAACCGAGGGGTGAACGACTCCCAAAAATCGTGTGTTACGATTTTTTCGGTGATTTTTAAAGATATTCCGAAGCATACGAGTTTTTTCTCGTATCTCAATAGATTTTAAAGATTTTCTCAAGATTTTAAAGATTTTTTGTAGTTTGCTAAATGATTTTATAAGCGCGACTTGTTAAGATTTTAGACATTTTCTTAAGATTTTAATGATTTTTGAAGATTTTCCGGAACAATTTGGGATTTTTTGAGAGCCTTTGCTAAGATTTTCCGTAGTTGTTTACCCCTCGGGGGTAACGTCTGCGAGGGAGAGTGTAAGTAGTCGAATGTAACACTGAATTAGCAAAGCAAAAATCAGGAATCAAGAAATCAGAAACCAAAAATCAGGAAATGAAAATCAGGAAACGAAAATCAGGAACCTAAAATAAGGAAAAAATAAATCACGAAATACCAAATTTAGGAAAAACCACAATTAGGAAAAACGGAAATCAGGAAGGACATAAATCAGGAAAAAAATCAGTTTTCAATTCCTAAGGAGATCGCAATCTAATTTTTGGTATGTAGGGGGCTCTGCTCCCTAAACCCACACGCCTGCGGCGAGCTACTAACCCCCTGGAGGCTGCCTTCCCCGCTAGGGGCTCTGCACCTTAGACCCCGCAAGAGGGGATATTCCCCCCTTGACCCCCCTACGCGGGGGATGCCGCCCCTTGACCCTGCTTTATTTTAGGATTTATCACGTCCTGCGGCGCATTCTCTCAAAAATTATTTTCCTGCTTTTGGTTTTTCCTAATTGCCTGATTCCTAATTTTGGTTTTTCCTAATTTTAGTTTTTCCTGATTTTTGTTTTTCCTTATTTTTGACAAATAATTTGTCTTCCTAATTTTCGGTTTCCTATTATTTTCCTAATTTTTGTTTTTCCTAATTTTTGTTTTTCCTAATTTTTGTTTTTTTCTAATTTTTGTTTTTCCTAATTTTTGTTTTTCCTAATTTTTGTTTTCCTAATTCGTGTGGAATACGAAGTATAGTCACCGTAATACACACTCAAACAACGAAAAAACATCTAATGTAAATGTATTGGTAGATCCTGAAATCTACAACAATTTCCAGCTTCGAAAGGATAAAAAAGAGATGTGGTGTGGGTGGAGTATCACAAGTATCCGATGGCAGAAGATGGCAGTAGAAGAAAATCTGGATTTTGTCTCATGTCAACATTACTGTATCCTTCATAATTCCTTTATGACAAACAAAGCGTCTTCATAAGGTTTAACGAACTAAAGTGCTGATTTCTTCGTTTACAACTCATCAGTACACCTTGCCTACTAGACCATGTGTATATCAGCACACTCGGTCACAGAATGATGACTTCTATGAACAGCGCACTTTCTTATATGCCACCTGAATCGAAACGATAGACTAGGTGAAGTAGTGCTTTGAACGCTTTCGAAGTACAGGAATTATGAATTCGTTTGATTATTTTGCATTTGGAATTATTTCTGCTACTCAGATTACCCAATTTAACGACTATTAAAGATAGTATTTACGTTAAACTTTTGGCTCCAGCAGGCTAACCACATTTCCTGTGTAATAAAGTACACAAACTTGCATTAAAGCTCAAAAGATGTTTTGGTACTATTGTTTTTGAAGAAAATTTGTCTTCAACAACTGCGGTACGTTTGCTAAGCACACACTAACCTATGATAAGCAACAAGGACGACACTAAGAAGATGGAGAACCCCCATTTACCTCAGTTTTACTCTTCTTTTGTGAGTCTAAAAAGCGGTAAGGTATTTGACATTTCACTTTTCTAATCCCCATAATATGAACAATTTTGCTTATAAGTAAATGAAACCAAGTGTAGACGAAATTGTCTACGAATGGCGTTGTCTAAAAAACAAACACTATCAACAGTTTCACCCTTTTTAAAAACAAACTATCAATTCGTTCTTCATTTTTTGTTGAGCGAGCATGAACAAATATTTGAAAAATTTATATAAAAAAAATTAGAAACATTTTACGTAATCCTCGCATGTGATTTTCATCTCATCTCGATGTCAATTACGGACTCAACAGATTTATCGAGAATTGGAATTTTTTAAAAGAATTTACACAGCAAAAAAATGTACAAAAAATATGCAAATAAGTTGAAAAGAATGTGAAAAATTATTTAAGATTAACAAGTGAATTCATAAATTACACACTGCCGGACGGTAGAGATGAGCAGGCGAGAGGGAATTTATAAATATTACCGTGCCCGTCCGCCCGTACCGAATAGGGAATAAGTCGGGTACAAATTTAACGGGAAAATTTTGACATTTCGGGCAGGAAACCATCGGGCTCTGGCAGAAATCTATCTTTTAAATTTTAATTAAGCAGCTCGGACACTTGGTTTGAAGTTTAGGCATTTATATGAAAGTTAACGGTCAAGTCTAAGGCTGACGAAAATGTATTAAAATTTTAAAATTTTATTGAACACAGGCATTAAAGTACAAAAAATGTTGTTCGGTGCTACCATTAAAATTATGTTTGAAGCTAGTGTCTAAATCAACAATATTTCAATACTTGTGTTGAAGAATATGGGAATATTGACAGGCATTTTAAATGAGACAAGAATCTATGTAAGAATTAGAAGTGTGCGGGTCGACCTTTTTCTCCAAATGTGACGCGAACCGAACCCCAACCAAAATAAAAATTGAAACCCGTCCCGAACCTGACCCGAACCCGAAACCCTGACCCGAAGCCGAAACCCTGACCCGAAGCCGAAACCCTGACCCAAACCCGAAACTCTGATCCGAACCCGAAACCCTGACCCGAACCCGAAACTCTGATCCGAACCCGAAAACCTGACCCGAACCCGAAACTCTGATCCGAACCCGAAACCCTGACCCGAACCCGAACTTTTTTAAAAAAAAAAAATTGCACTTGAAATGATTTTTAAACTCAATTTTGAGAAAATAATTGAGTGAATTTGTCACTTGAAGTCTTCAAACCCGACGCGCGCGACCCGAAAAACACAAAAATGAAAAATTTTTGCGATTTCGGGTCGGGTTTTTAGTCGAGTTTCGGGCGACCCGCCCACCTCTAGTAAGATTATAAAGACCGACAATGTTAAGGTCATAAAAAAGTTATGGTTGCCAAATGCGAAATCTTCAGCAAAGTGTTTTAAAGTCGTTTCCCTCCTCACAAGTGTCCATTTGCATAACATTGCCTACTGGATTGGAAATTCTTGTTTTGATTAACGTATCGTTTGCAAGATGTCCAGGTGTAAAGTCCTTTATTCTACTCTCAAAACCCTCTATAAAGGATTAAATGATGGTACCCGTGAACAGTGCCGGCCTGGCTACCAAAAGGCCCTGCGGGCGAAATCTGAAAAAGCCCATATCTTCGGGCGGATATTTTAGCGCTTTTTGGTAAACAAATGGAATTCAATGAAGTCAAAAGCCGGCAACTTTTGTTTTAATTGTGGTGTTCAGATAAGGTTGTCGTGAAAAGCGCCGCAGGCGAAAATTTTGGACTGCCTTCACTTGTTATTTAGGTAAATCGAAGAACGCCTAATTGCAGCAGACGCAATTTTTTGATTGTAGGTTGTAGGGGTCCTTTATGTAAGAATTTCAATAATTGATTGATTTCATACTTTTGTAGTTTTTCGGTAGTTTTTAAACTAAATTGAGGTATTTTTGACGAAAATTTCGGAAATTTGGATTCGTTTTTCTTATTTTCAGCCAAAAATGACAGGCCAGGCCCCTTTTTTTCCCCCGGGCCCAAAGGACTTACCGTTCTCCGAATCTGCATGAAAAAATTTGTTCGTCCGTCTGTCTGACGACACGATAACTCGAGTCAATCTTGACCGATTTCCAAAAGTATGTTTTCCCCGAAAGGTAGTCCCAAAAGGAGCGTTGTGATCATAATAAGTGAAATCAGTTAAGAACTTTCGAAGTAAGGATCGAAAAAGTAGTCGAAAACGTGACTTTTTGAAGGCCGGTGAAACTTTTTGGCTTAGGCCCTCCGTCGGTCCTAAGGTCGGCTAAAGTCCAAAAAAATTTTTTTGCTATGTTTTAGAGAGAGGTGCGGGGAACAGATTCATCCACGAAAGTATGGGTCTAAGGTTAATCCTTAGTGCACTGAACGGTGCGTCACAGGGCTTTCCAAGTTGCCATTTTGACGATTTCCAATGTAATCTAAGACTTTAATTCAATAAAATTGCAAATCATTCCTCGATACTCTATGGAAGTTTAGCGTTTGTTTTAATATGCAGTAAGATATTGTAACAGTTGTTCTGACACTATGTTTTTGAACTATATAATATTTGCATATACAAAAGAATCTAAAAAGCCCGGCCGGGCTACCGTCCGTGTCGGGCAAAAAGCCCTGCGGGCGCCGTCCGAGTGCCCATAGGGCCGGGCCGGCACTGCCCATGAAGGAAAACAAATTTCCGAAGAGCTCAGTGCGCAGTTCCTTTCAAAGCATGAACCGTGAAAGAAATCTACTTTTGCTAAATAAATGAGCGCATTTTACGATGCTAAATGTTTCACTGCGAATTTCCATCTGTTTTACATCTTTTTCCATCTATTTTCATCTTCGATCCATCTATTTCGATCATCGATCCATCTATTTCGATCATCGATCCATCTATTTGCATCCTCGATCCATTTCCATTTCCATCTTCGATTCAGATGTTATGAATTGATATACACGTGTTCCAGTATGTGTGTCCTTCATTGGACATATAGAATTAAAAGTGGGATAATGTTGGTTTAAGTCCACTCACACGCGTGTATTTCAATTCATAGCAGATAGATCGAAGATGTAAATAGATGGATCGAAGATGTAAATAGATGGATCGAAGATGTAAATAGATGAATCGAAGATGGAAATAGATGGAAATTAAACCTGTCCAAAATTCTGTGTTATCGAAAAGTTAGGGGGTCCGCCCGGAAAACGGTGTCAAATGGTCCACCGAAAAAAAGTTTCTATGGATCGGATGAAATCCGGAGCGATTTACTAGGTGCTCAATGGCGTTAAAGGAAAAAAATGAACGAAATCAGAGCATCAATATCTTCGTCGGCAAGTGTCCGAATATTCTTGTTAATGAGCTTGTCTTCTAGGGTATTTCTTCCTCTAAAAATTGTTTCTAAGAAGCTAGACTGGAAATGAATCCCTTGTATGAGTTCCGCACTACTAAAGTAGTGCAGCATTTTTGCAAAAATTGTATCCACTTCAATTAAGCGAAAGTCATAATGGGAATTGCTTTAGAGTCTAGCTTCTTAGACAATATTCGGACACTTGCCGACAAAGATATTGATTTTGGTCATTTTTCTCCTTTGACGCCATTGAGCACCTAGTAAATCGCTCCGGATTTCATCCGATCCATAGAAACTTTTTTTTCGGTGGACCATTTGACACCGTTTTCCGGGCAGGCCCCCTAACTTTCCGAAAACTTAATTTTCCCGTACATTTTTGGACAGTTCTAATGGAAATAGACAGATCAATGATGGAAATTTTTTAAGGCACTAAGTGACTTCCCTTGTTTGTTTGCATACCAAATCCAATTCACCCCACAAAATTCACGTACTTACTTCCATACGTTAACGATAAAAGTGAAACCAAAGTTAGCATATGGCTAATTATATCGGTACTGTCACCTGGGTAACGGATTTCATCTCTTTCACTCTTTCAGTTGGATTTATATTAACATGAGACAAAACACATTCGTTCCCCAGGTATGGGTTATCGATAGAATTATCGGCACGAGTGCTATATGCGGTAACTTTGGTACGAATGTATCGTTCACGAATGTATTAATGAATATAAATTTTGTGGAATGAATTGGATTGACATCACATAAAATGCCGGTTCTTATAAATGCTTCACTGTACCTGTTTGGTCTACAACACACGAAATTGCCTAAGTTCAGTCTTCCAAGAAAAATATCACTTTTAACAACGCACTTCACACACTAAAAATCCCACGGTTTCTTGGTAACAATTGGAATCCCTAACGTTTGAAACACCGATTTTGGAAGAAACACTGCCGTTTGATTAATTGAAATGCGTTTTCACTTATGAATAGAAAGCATTTTTTGTGTTCACCTTGACCTTTTTGAGAGCCTTTTTATCACCTTTTTTTGTTTGTATTTTTTTTTTATTATTAAATTCACTGTGTTAAGTGTATTCAAAGTTTAAAATCACCATAGACTGTACGGCGCAACTTTTCGAACCAGCTAACAAAACAAGAATGAAAACTAAAATAAATCCAAAAAGAACATCTTAAGAAATCCCTTTACATTTCGCATACTAAAACACCAGCATCGCATCATCTTTTCCAATCTCTCTATATAAATCTTTCAGTCGAATAATACCGAAGAAAAAAAAATAAATAAATAATAAAAAACCGAGTAAAATCATGTATCAAAAGCCATGGGATACCATGATTTTGTGTATAAACACTGACAACAAAAACCTATTCAAAACTATTTTCGGTCTTGAAAACACAGACATTTTTTCATTTTCAAAACTAAATAAAAATAATACCAAGAGCAACGCATTTGTGATCAAGTGTTATGATGGTCGGTATATGGTATGGTTACACCTAAATACCTAGTCTCTTTTTTTTGTTGTTGAACGGTTAAAATGGTTGTGGTGTTGAGCAAGGGACTCTGCTGAAACAGTCAGACATACCGACGCCGTTCATACAACGGCAACAGAGAATGGAAAAGATTTTTTGTGTATATAAGAAAATGTGACTCCGTAAAGGTATATTTCAAAGGCATAAAGGCATAAAGATGTGAACTAGTCACACCAATACAATTAAAAATGGATTTTTTTTTCTTAAATATTCATACCTTGACTAATTTGTGTGAAGTTAACATAATAATATTTTATATAACCGACTGGATTTTTTATTTTAATTGGATTTCTTATCAATAAAAATTAGAGATCTTGGAGATAAAGTTATTGGATTTACATACACAAACTTTCAGCATATGAATTTGTGGAAATTTGTCAAAGAAACATGTTTTTATTTTAAAATATTTAATCTTTGCGAGTTGTTTCCATTAGATATTAATCCCGACGGATAAGCTGGTTTTTTGCACCAAATTTAAAAAAAGACAGAAATTCAAAAAGAGATAACTGACGCTCTGGCTCCTGTGAAAGAGCTAATGGCAGTGGCGTCGAGTATGTCTCAACAAAATAAAGTCTTAATTCTATTTATTTTAACTGCGTGCACCTCAGTATTCGATATTCGAATGTCAGCGCTTGGATCTTGAGGTCTAACCAAAAAATACAAATTTTGACATTTTGGTTATTTGAATTTCAAGAGAAATCCGATAGTAGAAAAAACAGAATTATGAGATAGTGTTGTGAGTATGAGTACACGATAATGTACAATTTTCGGTTAATTGTCGTTTCCTCAGAAGTAATTGATAGTGACAATGCATTGTGAGTTAAGTACACGATAATGTACAATTTTCGGCTAATTAGCCAACACTATCTCATAATTCTGTTTTTTCTACTATCGGATTTCTCTCGAAATCCAAATAACCAAAATTTTGCCTTCAGCGCTGTGTATTTTCATATCTCTGTTTGTTTCCATTTGTTATTTTAGGAACTTGTTTTTAAATCCTGCCTTTATTATCATTTGAAAGCATTTGCGATTGAAATACTCGAGGTCTGTCTTTCTACTCTTGCGGTTCTTTTGTTAAGCCTTTTCTTTTCATATAACTATCCAAATGTGCTATCGAAAGTTCTTAAGACTTGAAGAAAGACTTTGGAAACTATGGCGGTATGTTACTTTGATGTTCAAACGGTTTGAAATTGCCGCAAATTTATCATTCAACCTTGTCTATCTCATAGTTACAACAGTTATGGTTAAGAATAAAAAAATATAAAGTGATCACACTCGACACTGGTGACACATATAAGTGATGTGCATGATGGTCATGTCATAGCTATCTATTCATGAATTAATTAAAAATGCACCTCGAGACGTCATGCTCAAGCCCTGTCAAAATTAGTAGTTGAAGTTTTCACTAACAATAGGAGATCTACACCATAATTTCTCTTCAGGAATGCAACCGGCAAAAAATTTACTGGTAAAACCGGTAAAAAATTTAACGGTAAAACCGGCAAAAATTTACCGGTAAAAACCGATAAAGCCGTTTACAGTTGACAGGTAAATTAAATTTTCATTTATCTGTAAAAATTTTCGTGCATTTTGATGTAAAAACAGATTTTTTCGCTTCTATATACACTCACGCGAAGCGATTAAATGACAGAACACTAATTGGTTCTAAGGTATATGATTAGAGAAAATTTTGTATTGAAATTTCGCGTCGCACAGGACGGTTGGCTTTAGGTTGACATTTAACTAGAGAATAGCGTGGTTAACCGGGTAGTATTCAATTCATTAAAATTTTACTGCAACGAACTCAGAAGGAATTCAATTGTTCGTTATAGAGAAAGCTCGTTATAGAAGCCATTTTTGAAACTGAATGTTTTTAATATTTTTGTACGAAATATTTCGTTTTTCTATGAGATTCGTTCTTCTACGACATATGGAAATAATGCGTAAGTTTTTTTATATTTTGATTTTGATTACAAAAAATCACAAACTGACTGAAAAATCGCATGTACTTGCGCATGCAGTCAGTTTTTCTGTTTGTGAAACCATTTTAAATCAATTTACGAAAACTTAAAATCGATTTACCTATAAAGAAACTAACGCGTTAATTCCATATGTCGTATAAGGACGAATGTCTTAGAAAAACGAAATTTATCGAAAAAGAAATGTAAAAATAATTTTTTGTCCTAGTTGAATTCCTAATTCCTAATTTCAGAAAATTATATCTCCAGCTCTACTGCGGATTTAGATTACCACGTATCGTCAAGCGTATAGTACAAAGACAAATGTAGTGTAGTAAAGTGAGATGTAGTGTTGTGTATTATAGAGATCGCGTGGTTACCCGGGCTTCAACCGGAATGTATGGCACCTCAGAAGTTGGGTGATCAGACAAAATATCTTCGGACAAAAAAAAATCGGCAAAAATATCCTCATGGACTTTAAATATCGCCGGAGAAAACAGCCCCAATCAAGTTTGGGTTTTAATTCAATAGCGCAACAGGCCGTGAAAAAATGGGCATCGAAACAGCGGGGTCGAGGGGAGGTAGCCTTCGCAATGTGGCAAACGACGCCTTTTGGGTTGCCTAAGGGGAACAGCGACGTTTTTGGCAGGCGAGGGGGCGAGGGGACAGACCCTTGACAAATAAGTGCTGCTTATTAAGCTTATTATTCTGGTCCTAAGTAGAGGCATCTGACCCATACTTCTATCGACAAATATGTTCTACTCAATTTTCTTTACAAAATACAAAAAAAAAAAATTGGCCCAGGGCCGACCTCAGGACCGTCCTGTGACTCCAAGTAGAGACCTTGGATCCAAATTTTTTCTTGAGTACGGTTAGTCATTCGCTTACCTCTCAAAAAAAGAAACCATGAAAATCGAATGTAATTTTGCTGCATGAAACACATATAGGACCGTACGTGACCGGGTTCCAAACTCAAAAAAATATTGCTTCCATCAAATGTATGACATTCATTAACCTTTACAACAAAAAATAGTTATTTGGATCACAAGGGATGAAAGTATAAAAATTCAATCCTGTGCGAGAGTTGCTGCCCGCGCCGAACGCAAGGGCTGCAAACGCACAGGTTGAATTTTTATACGTCATCCCTTGTGATTCACGTAACTTTTAATCACGACAACAACGGAAATCGTAATTTTTCACTTCCCAAACACAAATTTGTAACAACAACGTTAGTTAATTGAGGTCTGCATTATTTCATTTTCGGCTCCCATTTGTGAAGTGAAAATTATGATTTTCGTTGTTGGAGTGATGAAATAGTATATTACAATTGAGGTCATGTAAACAGCCAGTAACATAAGGGCGAAGTTTGCAAAATCGCGCCGAAGGCGAGATTGTGTAATCGTCCTTGTGTTACAGGCTGTTTACATGACCTCACTTGTACTATGCTTTAACGTAGTAGCACTCGGTCGTTGAAACAAACAATTAAACACACATTTTGAAAACAAAAAAAAATAACTCCTGAAATACAGCGTACACTATTTGAGTTCTTAGAGTAGGCTAAATATCGAATGAACTATCGTGGAACAATGTGCTGTGTTCATTTTGTTATTTCTTTGTCGATGTGATAATAACGCAAGGCATCAATGGTCTATATAGCTCAGTGAGGAATGCTGCGGCGTTATGAACTAATTTTTTCCAGAATTTTCGGTTCAAGTCCTAGTTTTTTTTACTTTTTTTTTTTTATTTTGCGTGTATTCCATCAAATACGTCTAATAATTTTTATACAGAAACTCTTATAAAAATGTAGTAAATAGACTTTCAATCGATATCGACCTAAAAATTTTACAAATTGATGACATCATGTATTCAAAGCCTTATTTCTCGGGATATATTAGTCCGATTGCGAAATTAAGTACTTTACAGGAATCCTATGATCACGCACGACAGACTGGCATTATGTTTCACCAAAATCCTTCTGGG
This sequence comes from Pseudolycoriella hygida, assembly GCA_029228625.1. Taxonomy (NCBI): domain Eukaryota; kingdom Metazoa; phylum Arthropoda; class Insecta; order Diptera; family Sciaridae; genus Pseudolycoriella; species Pseudolycoriella hygida. The sequence continues at coordinate 143,128,405 of CM055404.1, forward strand.
CAAAATTTAATTTACGTTGTTAACAAAATCAACGACATATGAACTTTTTGAATCGAGTAGCCTTGTTATGCCCTTACAACTAAGTGTTTGATTTCTAATCGTTGTTCGTTACATGATTCCTTGGGATAATGGTTAGCATATAAGTCGCTCAAGTGGATGTTCCGGGTTCAAGTCGCGGTCTGGAAATGTTTTTTTTTCTTTATAAAAATAAGAAAAGTTCATTCTGGATGAACTGGACCATAATGGCTCATTACGTAGGTCGCATCATTACTGCCTAGCATGTTAAATTGAATCTACATAGCAATGAACCTGCAGCGTATACTCAACGTACCGTGTGCGTACACGTTAAAAATTATTAAAATCGGTTAAGATTTGCGTAAAAGTATTGATAACTTTAAAGTTTTGGAACTGGGAAGATGATGGCGTATTCTGGAGGATAAATGTTTTGCCAACATTCCTCAGTAATGAACAGTACTCAACTTCTACGAAGAGATTCCTGAATAAATCTCTATCCCTCCATCTTATGGAGATGATCCATTACAAAATTTGCTATTTCATGTATTTTATATTACAGATGTAGTGTTGTGTTGTCAAGTGTAGCGTAGTGAAGGGAAGTGTAGTGTAGTGTAGCGAGATGTACTAAGGTGGAGTGAGATATAGTGAGATGTAGTAAGAAGTAATGAGATATAGTGAGGAGTGGTGACATGTAGTGTAGTGAGGTGCAGTGACGTTGTGCTTTATATTATAGATGTAGTGAATTGTAGTGAGGTATAGTGTAGTGTAGTGAGATGTACTAAGGTGTGAGATGTAGTGAGATGTAGTGTAGTGTAGTGAGATGTCGTAAGGTTTAGTGTAGTGAAATGTACTGAGATGTAATAAGGTGTAGTAAGGTGTAGTGAGATGTACTGAGGTGTAATGAGATTTAGTGTAGTGTAATGAGATGTACTAAGGTAGAGTGAGATGTAGGGTAATGTAGTAAGATGTATTGTAGTGTAGTGAGATGTAGTGAGGTGTAGTGTAATGAAATGTACTGAGATGTAGTAAGGTGTAGTAAGATGTACTAAGGTGTAGTGTATTGAGATGCAGTGTGGTGTAATAAGATGTAGTGTAGTAAGATGTATTGAGGTGTAGTGTAGTGAAATGTAGTGAGATGTAATAAGGTGTAGTGAAGTGTAGTGAGATGTAGTGAGGCGTGGTGACATGTAGTATAGTGAGGTGCAGTGATGTTGTGTTTTATATTATAGATCTAGATTGAATGACTTTTCATGCACTCATTTTTGATCAAATGTATGTATGAACCAGGGAGTTGATCTGTAGACGTCAATTATTCAGCCATATTGGTGTATAAGTCTCTATTACTCTTTTTGTAGCGGTTTCTTCAAAACAAGAGTTATGAAAATAAGAAAGGATTATAAAGAGTTGTGAAAGAGATTTGGAATGATAAAAGAGTTACGAATGAGATATAAGTCTGTTTGTCTAATTTCTTTAAAAAACTGGCAATTAGCAAAAAGGCTGATAATTGCGATGAATAGCAAGCATTACTATCTCACAATTGGCGTTGTGCCGACGATTCCTCATTTCTATATATGTCAAGAAGACTATCTCAATTTTAGTTTTGAAAAATATTTATTAATATAAAATTAATAGTATTTTATACTACAAGACTGTAAAGTGTATTTTATGTTCGCCCATTTCAAGAACATAAAATACTCGTACAGTTCTTGCAGTGTAAATAGTTTTGTTAGCTTGGTGCCTATAACAAGCCAGTTATAGCACTCAGAGTCGCTGAAAATAGTACTATAATATGCTGATTATAGTCTGGTTCCATACTTCAGCGCAGGACCATAATACTTTTATTATGATCCAATCGACTATAATTAGCGCTATTATAGTCTACTACGACAATAACCAGCTCTATCATAGTCGAGTCGAATCGAAAATGTAAAATCAGGAAATTTTCGGTTAGAGCTGAGAAGGAAAGGGGATGGTTCAGATAAAAAAAGAAATGTTATTCAATAATGATGAGTGTGATTCATGTATCAAAACAAATGAGAAAAATGGCACAAAGAGTAAAATTTTCATTTTCATTTCTTATGATTCGAAGAAATCGAAAAATTTCGTTTGATGAATTCGTGAATGATTTCGTGCAAAATTTACTTATTATAGGCGCCGGTAATAAACTATCGTATAACACAAGGACAAAAGTGCTCGATGATAGTCTCGGTACGTGAATGGACCTTTGGCTGAAACCCTCTGATCATTCACTCCATCTTGACTATAATCACGCGATTGTAGCCTTTGTGTTCTAACATACTATTATATATTGAGCGCTTAAACGCAATTTATTTGATCGAAAACAGAACATACATTCTGTTTGCATATAAACGCGTCATCTATGTAACTTTACAGTTCTACTGTAAAACTTATATACTTTTACAGTTCGAGTGTAAAGCTTATTGGTGTATATTTTAGGCGGTGATGTTTATACACGAATTGCAAAGCCTTCTTTATATCGAGTTTTTCGCTCAAAGAAAGTGTGTTTTACATGCGCCAAAATATAAAATATCAAATATTAAACCTGTAATTTTACGAAATTTACCGTTTACCGGTACATTTCAAACTGACGGTAAATGCATTCCCTAATTTCACGCATTCTATTCGATCGTTAGTTAGATTTGTAAGACGAAAAATTATTACAATTTACCAGAAACAAATAACGATGTAAATACATAGAGTCATGAAAAGTAACAAGTGTTGCCCGTTCATGTCATTTTTATATTTAAAGGAATACTTGTGGGTTTTCAGTACCATTGAACAAATTGATGCGATGTAATATGGTTGTATTACTCGCACGGGCGCGCGTAAGAGCAGTGAAGTGGTATTAGCATAAATTATTTCCTTCGCTGATGTTAAACCTCATAGTAAACATAAAAACTACATAACGTGCGACGGGGAAAAAATAATAAAAAATAGCTGCTATCAAAGGAAGGGAAAATAGGTTTACAGACGAAAAAAACATGAACAGCCCACATAAAGAGACTAGATGATAGTAAAGCAGTGGCAAACAAATACTTTACACCAGAGTTTACACGTTACACTTTAACACTTTTTTCTTCTCCTCAACTGTGACCATGTAAGTCACTCAAAGATGGTTATTTATGCAACTAGTTGTGAAATATGTTTGTTTTTGTCACTATACATGATGCTACCATCGTCATAAGGAAACAAACTTATGGAAAAAACAATCGAAGACAATCTTTTGTTTAATTTTGTCGTTAATTAGATTTTTTGGGCGAATTTCGTTGAAAATCTTTTCTGGTTTTTTGTAAGTTTTTTTTAAGTAGCGATTGCTACTTTATGTTTTTTACCCTATCCTGTCCGTCCGTCCGTCTGTGCACCCTCGGGCAATCACGGAGTCACCGATGGTTAACGAGGAATCACCGATGGTTCACCGGAAAATCAGTGATGATTCACCGTGAAATACCGATGATTTATCGTGGAATCACTGATGATTCACCGAGGAACCACTGATGATTCCCAAGGCTCGGAACAGGTCAAGTCATTCTGTGACCGTTCAGGTCCGACACAAATTTGACCAAAACCTCAAGTTGAACCTGAATATGTATTAGGTTTCAGGTTGACCTAGAATTGAAATCGATTCACAGGTCAACCTGATTATTCAGGTCAGGCTCAAGCTGAACTTTTACCGACTCAAACATGAACTGAAAATTCTGATCAAAATTTTTTGGCATCTATTTTTTGGCAGCAAATTTCTACTTTTAGCAGCAAAATTATTTTTTTCATCAGCAAATTTATTCTATTTTTCTGCAAATTTGTTTTTTTACCAGCAAATTTAATCTTTTTTTTTTTTGGCAAATTCATTCTTTTTTTTTCACAAATGTATTTTTTTCACCAGCAATTAAAATTAAAAATTTTATTGCTTTCAATCAGCAAAATTTGATTCTAAGATGCCAGCCAAATTATTTTTTAGCAGCAGTTTACTTTTCGATCAGCAAAATTATTTTTTCGTATCTGCAAAATTAATTTCAGAACCCGGTTGAACCAGACGTTTCATTAAAGCGCAAATTCCCTAGTTTTGTTAACGGCCTAGTTTTGTGATGTTTCGTAAAATAAAAAGTTCCTTAAAGTCGTTAGTCATCTAGTTTTTGAGACATTTTGTAAAAGGAAAATCTCCCTGGTTTTTGTGGCATTTCATTGAAGCTCATGTTCCCTCGTTTTGTTAGCCACCCAGTTTTGTGACATTTCGTAAAAGTAAAAGTTTCTCAGCTTTGTCAGTCATCTAGTCTTCGTGACATTTGGTAAAAGAAAAACTTCCTAGTTTTCTGACATTTCTTAAAGGATCGTATTAAACCTCCCAATAGAAAAAATGATTTTGTCCAATAAATATAATAAATGTCCAATAAATTTTTTTTCCAATAAAAATATTAAATGTCCAATAAAAAAATAAATTCATTTTGTATTTTTTTATTGGTCATTAAATATTTTTATTGAACAAAAAACTTTTTTTATTGGACATTTATTATTTTTATTGGACATTCATCATTTTTTTATTGGAAGGTAAATAATAACCCTTTCTTAAAAGGAAAAGTTCCTCAGCTTTGTTAGTCGCCTATTTTTTCGACGTTTTGTAAAGGGAAAAACTCCCTAGTTTTCCTAGTCACCTAGGCCTTTGTGGTGTTTCATGAAAGCGCAAATTCCCTAGTTTTGTTAGCCACCTAGTTTTGCAGCTGGAAAATATTAAATGAAGATGAAAAAATTTCTTGCTGAGAAATTCTAATTTTGCTGCTTAAAAATCCATAAATTTGCTGATCGCAAAATAATAAATTTGCTGTTAAAAATTGCTGAAAAAATCATTTATTTTGCTGATTTAAAGAAATAAAATTGAAGACAGTAAAAACATAAATTTGCTGATGAAAAATAAATTTTTGAACAAATAGAATAAAGTTGCAGAAAAAAATGAATAAATTTTCTGATAAAAACATTAAATTTGCTGCTTAAAAAGAATAAATTAGAGAGGTAAAAATATATACCCTAAATTTTTTTAGTTAAATCGACCCAAAACGATTCATGTCGGCAGCCTCTATTTGCACCTTCTTTGGTCAAACATTTAGACTGATTGCTTTTAGAATTTTTTCAAGTCAGGTCATCAAGTCAGGTCATCGATATATCAGGTCATGACAGGTTCAAGTCATTTGAAAGAAAAATCTGACCTGACCTGAATTTTTCAGGTCAAATGACTTCAGGTTCAGCTCAGGTCAAGCCCGACCTGTTCCGAGCCTTATACCTCCGGTGAACCAACGATGATTTAGGTCCAAACTTAACTTCCTTGACTACACTATATCGCTGCTTTCCTGTACCCATGGCAATGGTTTATTCCTTATGATGACAGAAAGTTATCAAACGAGCGAAGCAAAATACTAAATATAAAGAAATGCTATCATCATCACCATCACACTTGTGTACCTTCCTTTCGGCGAGGTCTTTATATGTAGATTCTAAACTTAACACACTTGCTGCAGCGCAAAAAAAAACAGTTTCAGTTTTTCGTTTCTCAGCGCTATCCATTAAAGAAATAAATCATTAAAATTACAAAAGTAGCGGTAGTGTAATTTTCTTGAAAAAACAAATGTCAGAGTGTCACTTTGACAGCTGTCATTTTGTTAGTTGTCATCTTGACAGCTTTCACTTTGACAGCTGTCACTAGCTGTTTTTTTAAAAACTGTCACTTTGATATATATCACTGTCAACAGCTGTCAAAAAACGTGCACAGACACACAGACAGAGCATTCCCATAATGTAGCTACCTCTACTTAATAAGGAGGCAGCTGTGAAAAAATAGTTCAATTGTTACTGATTAATGAAATATTTACGCTACATCTCTGAGTGCGCTAAACGATGACGTCTGACATATTTCTACTTCAATGTATGAATTGCTGCTCGTGTAAATGCCATTGTTGTGTGCAACTAGTGCAGTGCTTAAAAGGGGAAGGGGAATTGTTTCGCGTCTTGGTAATCCCTACTCGATTATTGCAAAACTACTATTTTATGACTGATTTTACATAAAAAAGATCTGTTCTTTGGAATTCTCATCTCGCAAAATCATAATACTCGACTTCTTGCTATAAAAATTTCGCTCTAGTCAAAGTATTCGAAAACAGAGCATAATAATGAAATTTATTTCCTTAAATTTCCACTATTTCCTCTATTTCCATAATTTTCTACAATTTCCATAAATTTTCCAAAATTTTTTGTGAGAGTGTCCCATTCTTTGTATTAATGGAATCTATTAACTTGTCTGAAAGTGAAAAGTGTGAACTTTTTCACATTACACGAAAAACTATTACTTTCGTAGCCAATTGAAAGTATTGGCTTATGAAATTATAAAGTCATTGATCATTCTTATGCATGCAAGATTCTGATGACTCAAAGGTTGGGTAGGTCAATGGAGCGTTTTTTTTTCGTTCGAAGCAGCTATATTTCAGTCGTTTTTCGCAAAGAATATTGTACAACAAATCTATAATTAAATAGAATGCGAATTTATAAATGAGATCTCGTCAAGCACGCGCTACGCGTCATTTCAATTTTGTTCGATAAAATAGCAAACATCCATGAAGACTTTTTCTAGTGCATGTAATTTACACTGGAATGCCGATTCCCATATTTAATTTTAATGATCTGGTATAAAATAACATCGGCAATTATATTTTACGATCGTACAGGCACGAAAAGCACTCAAACTCATTCAATAAAATTAAATGTCTGTGGGACTTTAATGAGATACCAAAGTTTCAATGACTGAAGAGCACTGAAGATCACTGCGATAGCAACAACCTTAGAATTTTGTGTTCTGACTCATCATCAAACTTTATAGACCGTTTATACCTTCCGGTGTGGGGTCTTTAAGCCGCAACCCGGTGGTCATTGACCACCCCCCTCCATACCCTTCTATCCTCTGCCAAGGAGATGGTTTGCTCGCCCAGTGAAAGCCCCCTAACTTCTAAATCTGATTTAATTGAGTCTATGAACCTTCTCCTTGGCCTACCCCTAGGACGTACACCCGGGACCTGTGCATTCAATATCCTCTTTGGGAGCCTACTATTACCCATCCTTTGAACGTGCCCGTACCATCTCAGACGACTAACCCTTGCCGCCTCCTCCACTGACCTAACCCCTAAATTTTCTCTGATGTCGTCATTCCTGATATGATTGTCCCACTGTTCCCTCCGATTCACTTTTGCTATGCTCCTAAGAACCCTCATATCTGAAACCTCCAAGTCATGCACAAGGTATCCGCAGTCCACCCAACTTTCACTACCATATAAAATTGTTGGCCTGAAGATTGATCTGTGAATAGCTAACTTTGTGCCACTACTTAATTCCTTTCTGTTAAACACATGAGACCTCAACTGACTGGCCACCGCATTTCCCATTCTCCTCCTTTCCTCAAATTCCCTAACTAACTTGCCATCCTCTGAAAACATGGCTCCTAAATATTTAAACTCAGAAACCTGTTCCAACTGCTCCCCATTTAAACTGCACACTACGTCTTTCCTAAATTTGCCAACATGCATAACCTTTGTTTTGCCGACGCTTATCTTCATCCCGTACTCCTCACATGCTACATTCAGGAAGTCAATCCCCCTCTGCAAATCATCGGCATTATCTGCTAATAGGGTTAAATCATCCGCATAGGCCAGGATTTTCATAATTACATCCCCAATTTCCACATTCCCCTGCAAATTGGCCTGCTTGATGATTTTGTCCATGAAAATTATGAACAGAAGAGGAGAGAGACAACAACCCTGACGAACGCCCTCATTAACCTCGAAAGCCTCACTAATTTCACCATCTATCCTTACCGTAGCCTTGCTCCCTGAGTAGATGCTTTTAATGGCGCCCAATAAACCTCCATTAATCCCGTATTCGCTAAGCACCTCGAACAGCTTTTGCCTCGGTACCCGATCAAATGCCTTTTCCAAGTCGATGATGCATAAGTACAGATCAATATTCCTCTCAAAGAGCTGTTCTATAGCCTGCCTAAGACAAAAGATCTGATCCTGACACCCTCTCAGAGGTCTGAAACCACTCTGAGCCTCGTCCAGAACCTCTTCCACTATAACCCTAACCCGATCTACTAGCACACTAGCATAAACCTTTCCGACCACGCTCAAAAGTGAAATCCCTCTGTAGTTGCTACAAACTTTACGGTTGCCCTTCTTAAAGATCGGAGCAATAACACCGAAGCTCCAGTCAGCGGGTACTACTGAGGATTTCATGGCTAAATTAAAAATCCTACAAAGCCATTGGATCCCACCAGACCCGCTATTCTTAATAAATTCTGTCCTAATTTCGTCTACACCTGCGGATTTTCCTGCCTTCAGCCTGCTGACCTTTCGTGTCACCTGCTCTAATGTAATTTCTTCCTCACCCTCCGAGTTAGCAAACTGATTTCTGTCAGGTGCCACTACCGGATTGACAGATGCAAATAGATCCTGAAAGTAATCACGCCAGGTTTCCAGTACTTCTCCCTTATCCGTAATTAACTGGCCATCTTTACCCAAAATGCTACCGCAGCCCTCCTTCTCACCACCACGCCTAATATCCTTAATCGTCGACCAGAATTTTTTACCCTTTCCTTGACCTGCTTCTTCCAATTCTTCTCCGAACCTCTTCCACGCGAGGTCCTTTGCTTCTTTAACTAGAGCCTTAGCCACCTGACTACAAGCCCTGTAAGCTCCTTTCTTCTCATCCGTTTTATCCTGTAACCAAACCAAATAAAGCTTTCTTTTCTCCAACACAGCCTTTTTGATATCGGCGTTCCACCAACCCGTCCTTTTGTTCCTACCGCCGCTAGAGACACTACCCAGACATTCCTCAGCTGCACTCAAAACAAATTCCTTAAAATTTGCCCACTCAGCCTCGATGTCCCCGCAGTCCGAAGGAAGCCCCTCAAAACCTTCTGTGAACTTTGCCATGAAACGAGCCCTAACTTCCTCCTCCTTGAACTTTCCTACGCGAAATCTGCGAACTGCCTTTTTCTTCCTTTTAGCCTGACAGAGTTTACCAACCGACAGATGTGCACCCAAAAGATAGTGGTCCGAGCCGAAGGTGAAACCCCTGAAAACACGCGTGTCACATATTTCCTGCCTCTTGTCCTGTTCTATAATTACGTAATCAATTATTGACTTATGATCC
>CM055404.1:143138120-143209271 GCA_029228625.1 Pseudolycoriella hygida
CCATTCTCCTCCTTTCCTCAAATTCCCTAACTAACTTGCCATCCTCTGAAAACATGGCTCCTAAATATTTAAACTCAGAAACCTGTTCCAACTGCTCCCCATTTAAACTGCACACTACGTCTTTCCTAAATTTGCAACATGCATAACCTTTGTTTTGCCGACGCTTATCTTCATCCCGTACTCCTCACATGCTACATTCAGGCAGCCAATCCCCCTCTGCAAATCATCGGCATTATCTGCTAATAGGGTTAAATCATCCGCATAGGCCAGGATTTTCATAATTACATCCCCAATTTCCACATTCCCCTGCAAATTGGCCTGCTTGATGATTTTGTCCATGAAAATTATGAACAGAAGAGGAGAGAGACAACAACCCTGACGAGCGCCCTCATTAACCTCGAAAGCCTCACTAATTTCACCATCTATCCTTACCGCAGCCTTGCTCCCTGAGTAGATGCTTTTAATGGCGCCCAATAAACCTCCATTAATCCCGTATTCGCTAAGCACCTCGAACAGCTTTTGCCTCGGTACCCGATCAAATGCCTTTTCCAAGTCGATGATGCATAAGTACAGATCAATATTCCTCTCAAAGAGCTTTTCTATAGCCTGCCTAAGCCAAAAGATCTGATCCTGACACCCTCTCAGAGGTCTGAAACCACTCTGAGCCTCGTCCAGAACCTCTTCCACTATAACCCTAACCCGATCTACTAGCACACTAGCATAAACCTTTCCGACCACGCTCAAAAGTGAAATCCCTCTGTAGTCGCTACAAACTTTACGGTTGCCCTTCTTAAAGATCGGAGCAATAACACCGAAGCTCCAGTCAGCGGGTACTACTGAGGACTTCATGGCTAAATTAAAAATCCTACAAAGCCATTGGATCCCACCAGACCCGCTATTCTTAATAAATTTTGTCCTAATTTCGTCTACACCTGCGGATTTTCCTGCCTTCAGCCTGCTGACCTTTCGTGTCACCTCCTCTAATGTAATTTCTTCCTCACCCTCCGAGTTAGCAAACTGATTTCTGTCAGGTGCCACTACCGGATTGACAGATGCAAATAGATCCTGAAAGTAATCACGCCAGGTTTCCAGTACTTCTCCCTTATCCGTAATTAACTGGCCATCTTTACCCAAAATGCTACCGCAGCCCTCCTTTTCACCACCACGCCTAATATCCTTAATCGTCGACCAGAATTTTTTACCCTTTCCTTGACCTGCTTCTTCCAATTCTCCTCCGAACCTCTTCCACGCGAGGTCCTTTGCTTCTTTAACTAGAGCCTTAACCGCCTGACTACAAGCCCTGTAAGCTCCTTTCTTCTCATCCGTTTTATCCTGTAACCAAACCAAATAAAGCTTTCTTTTCTCCAACACAGCCTTTTTGATATCGGCGTTCCACCAACCCGTCCTTTTGTTCCTACCTCCGCTAGAGACACTACCCAGACATTCCTCAGCTGCACTCAAAACAAATTCCTTAAAATTTGCCCACTCAGCCTCGATGTCCCCGCAGTCCGAAGGAAGCCCCTCAAAACCTTCTGTGAACTTTGCCATGAAACGAGCCCTAACTTCCTCCTCCTTGAACTTTCCTACGCGAAATCTGCGAACTACCTTTTTCTTCCTTTTAGCCTGACAGAGTTTACAACCGACAGATGTGCACCCAAAAGATAGTGGTCCGAGCCGAAGGTGAAACCCCTGAAAACACGCGTGTCACATATTTCCTGCCTCTTGTCCTGTTCTATAATTACGTAATCAATTATTGACTTATGATCCCAACTTTCATTGACGTAAGTGTGCCGGTGGATCCATTTGTGCTTAAAGAAAGAGCTGGTTACTGCTAACCCATTGAAATCACAGAAATCTAACAACCGCTTCCCATTTGAGTTCAAAGTATCTTCCCCGAATTTGCCTACCACCCTTTCATAACCTGCATTGGTTTTACTGTTTCCTATCCTCGCATTAAAATCGCCCAACAAAACCACACACTCACTTCGCCTTTTTGCCACAACATCTCCTAACTGCTCGTAAAAGGCGTCGAGGTCGCCAGCATTGCTACCCTCGCATGGGCTATAAACACTAACCAGCCGATAAATACCCCCAGCTAACTTAATAGATATCCACATAACCCTTTCATTTACGCAGCGAACATTCAAGACAAATTTTTCTAATTCCTGCTTGATAGCCACTCCAACTCCCCAGTTTGCCCTACCAGACTGAACGCCAGACAAAAACACTTTATAGCCGCCCACCTGCTCTTCTCGCTGTCCCTTAGTTCTAATGTCGCTCAATGCTAAGATATCTACACCGTAATCCTCAGCCAATTCTACCATTTCATTCTTGCGACACCGAAAACCCCCATTCACGTTTAGACTTCCAATAAACAAACCACCAACCTTTTTACATTGCCTGATCGTCAACGATGGGGTACCTGTTATGTCCTGTGCTGGTCGTACCCCGTGACCAACACTCGTCCGAGGCTGAGCCAAATTATTTTTACCGCTTGTGAATACAGTGGGACGGCCTGGTAAGCCGAACCGCACCGGAAGTACAAGCCTCAATGGGGACTTTAACACACGTGCCTAAAGTGCTATGCGCAAGCTCATCCATATTTTGCCAAAGCGATAGCTATGCGAATAGCGAAGCCCGTATCCGTAATTATAAATCACATTGACTTGAAATTGCATTTCAAAATAACAAACAACGAAACAACAAAACACCGATTGCTTCACATTAGAACAACATAACATCCGAAAAACGCGGCAGCATTGAGGTTATGTCACCATTACGATGTTTGAAAATGAGAATGAAAACTTTAATTGAGATGCAAACCTGATAAAATATTGTTGGGGCAGTGGGAAGCCCTATGGTAACCATAATATAAGCGATGATATCCAATAGAGGTTTAAAAGAAACGAAACAAAAACAATCGGAACTGAGAATTTTGTGGAATTGAAAAATTGAGATATTCCTTGAGCAAATCTGTGTAGCTCGAAAGATTATGGCAACAACATACCTTAATTTATATTGCATCTTAGAAAATTATGAACCGAAACGCGAAACTGGCAAAAAATAAATAAAACTTACTCAGAGCAAAACAAACCACGTGCGCACTCACCGCCATCTTGACTTGACTTCAACTTGTGTTCTGACTAGTGCAAAGAATTCCTCATGTCTAAAGAATAATTTTCAAGTAAATTAATTGCACACATTTCTATCATGAAAGTAGTTCTCTACGAAACTCGTCCTTCTTAAAGTCAAACTAAAGACACATTCGATGTCACTATCATACGTTTACCTTATAGTGCATATTTGCTACTGTTGTACCCAAATGCGCCCAGATATGCACTAAAACAGAGTCATTTTTTGATACAAGAACATTTGCCAGTCACATTTCACAATTTCATCACTCAATTCTCCTAAAAAATACTTCCGGAGCAAGAAAATGTTAACTTTAAGGTAACAGTTTATTCTCAAAATGATTTATCTATGCCTAAAAAGACATTTTTTTAAATAAAAAGTGGGGGCACTTGCAAGTTATGAGGCAGAAACACTCTTTGAACTGTCATAAACTGTTCGAAAAATTTGAGTGTTGATTTTTTTCGAACAGTTTATAACAGTTTAAAGTGTGTTTTGCTTCGGAACTTCCAAAAGTCAATATTTTCTTGCTACGACCCTGTAAAAATATTTCAAATTGTGTCTTTATTATATGAGTATAACAATAGAAAATGTGCACTAAAACTTGGAAAGCATCACATTTGTTTCACATTTGCTTCACTGCATGGGTCATATGTGAGATATGTAAATGCGAAACGAATTTGTTTCACATTTTTCACACTTCGATTTCACCCCTGTTTATCAGTTTTCCACATACCCCTCACCTCATTCAGGTCAGTTTTTTTTTCTCAACACCCTCATCCTCTGTTTTCATCTGTATTTCATGACCCCTAATAATAATAATCCGCCGTACAAACCGTCCGGGTCAGCGGCTAGATCATTTTATTCACTAGTTCCGCAATTTGTTGTGAACTTTTGCTCACGTGGATTCTCTTTGAGATCCTTTCGTTACCGACGTTTTTACTGTGTCAGTGGTAAATTGCACACAAACTTAGTGCCATCTATGATATACTAGGGCGGAAACTAGTAGGGCTTAGAATGCCGGTTCGCCCCATCAATGTGTTTTACCGGCAGGCATTTTTTGGACCACATGCTCAACGTGATTTCCGAAGCACGCCTAACGGTAACTTGCATTTTACCATCAGGATTTCTTCTGGTGCTAATTACATCTCCGCCTAAATTCAGACTCAGATATTTGTACACAGAATTCATCGAATATGGGTAACGTCATATTTCTCATTCTTCTGTGTACGATTCGTTGCTGCACCAAATTCACAAGTCTGGGTGTGCCTGGGTGTGCCGCTACCACTGAGCTAACCCGTTCCCTAATTCATGACCCCTTCCCACCCCCAAATGCAGACGTCGTATGTGAATGCGCCCTTGTTTCTTTCGAGGTATTTTGATCAGGCGAATTTTCTATTTTTTTTTTATCACATTTCCGAGATATGCAAACAGCGAGACAAATGATTTTCCATACCGATTTGGAAATTGTGTGATGTTTTCCAGCGCAGATATTTGCAAATTTTGGCTAAGAACTTTTAATAGCGCGTCCCAAAAATGTGAGCTGTCAAATTTGCGATGTTTTTTAGAACAGAATCCTGCGTAAGTAACAAATTATTCAAAATTATGTACTCTGAGAGGAATAGATTTCTCAGTTAAGGTCGACTATTTCTGATCGGTGTACACAGATCAATGGACTCTTTGTGCTACCCAGTCATCATAAAAATCCTTTAAGAAGTCCTGCTAAGGATCTCTCCTCCACACGAAAACCCTGTCCACATCGACGGTCTTGTACAAGAGCCAGCAATCGATTGGACACCTGGCATATGACCTGAGCCCCTACTTCACGTTCATATGTAATCAGATGCTACCCTATTCAAGTCACTAGTCCTCGCCACAAGGCTGGTGGTGAGTCCAGTCCAGGTCTAACCTCACACCATAAACCGCAAAGCTTTCCCGCTCGGGTCTCGACTTACACGGAACGAAGTCACGTGTCAGCACTACTCTGCGGCCTGCTATCACTAATCCACCCGTCGAACTCAGCCACCCTGTAGCCTGAAAATGCGCGCACATTGGAATAGTGCCTACTAGCCCTATGCAAGGTAAAAGTTTACGGTCCATAAGCTGGGCTGGGGACTGCTATGTAGCCCAAAAAATCTTCACTCATTGGCATAGCTTCGCTAGCGAGCCATTACCGCGGCAAAAACCTTCATTCCACATACCGAGCTGAGGGATGACCCGGCGGGTGACATAAGGCAAACAAAGTATCAAAGCAACAACATAGCCACTGAGCCGTACGACAACTAGGAACAGTACCAGTTCAGCCATGCAACTGCTTACACAAATTCCGATATACGAATTCGCCCGATTCACCACGTGCAAAACATAGTTCAGAGCAAATTCGACTGATTTACTTCGGAGCATAGTAGACAGTAAAAGACTGCTATTGTATGTATGCTCATTGAAAACAATCGAGTAGAACTTGTTCATGCAAAGCTGTGTTTCACTGAAATGATTTGATGTTCGTTTCCAAATTACTTCAGCGCTTCGAAACATACCATGAAGCGGTAGTTTGACTCCTGAACTTGAGTTACCGGCACAAAGAAAAGTGAAATGATTACCCGCTTTCACACGTTCACGGCAAACAATGAAACAATTGTTACAATATGTAACAAAAACAAATTATATAATATTCGCAATGCGGTTCAATCATTTCACTTCAGATTCACGAGAATAAATCACTATTTATAGCACAAAACAAAAATTTCGGCAATAGCACAAAACACCGAACACTTTGGCAATTACACAAAATTAAGCTCCGGTTTATTTATCGTGAGGATAGCTGAGCTTAAGACCAAGTCACAAAAATTTGAACTATCAAATTTACGATGTTTTTGTAGAGGAAAGTCCTGCGTAAATAACAAATTATTCAAAATTATAACTCATGTCCTGTGAGGGGATGACTCTTACACGAATAATAGATGGAGTCAGAATTCAAAAAATTTAAGTACAAAGTTACAAATTTGCTGTGAAATAACATCACAACCTAACGTGGAATGCGATGATTTTTCAAAGCACCTTTCGACCTTCATAATCAAACTTTTTGAATTCTGATTTATCTAATATTCATTTAACAATCATCTTGTCACAGTACATGAGCTATAATTTTGATTAATTAGTTATTTACTCAGGATTCTGTTTTAAAAAAACATCGCAACTTTGACAGTTAATATTTTTGCAATGTGCCCTTGGATAAGGGTCATCCTCTCATAGTACATAAGCTATAATTTTGAATAGCTCTTTATTTACGCAGGATTCTGTTCTGAAAAAACATCGCATATTTGACAGTTCACATTTTTGCCACGTGCTCTTAAGAACGATGCTTACTCGACCGCGGCCTAAACTCTGAGAGGATGACTCTTACACAAAGATGAATCAAAATTCGAAAAGTTTAACTATGAAGGTACAAATTTGCTCTGAAATAACATCGCAAACGAACTTGGAATGCGATGATTTTTCAGAGCAACCGTCCACCTTCATACTCAAAGTTTTCAACCTTCGTACTCAAAGTATAGAAAGTTGCTCTAAAAAATCATCGCATTTAAAGTTCGTTTGCGATGCTATTTCAGAGCCTTTCCAAGCCAATTTGTACCTTCATACTTAAACTTTTTGAATTCTGATTCGCCTATTATTTGTCGAGTGTCATCCTCTCAGAGTACATGTATACTCTGTGATTTTGAATTTGCTATTGTAAAACATCGCAACATGCTCTTAAGATAAAATTTCTCAAGTATTTTGTAAAAATTTTCGAAGCTTTTTTATTCCCACCTTTATAAGGTTCTATTAATGTGAGGAATTTTTTGTGAAAAATGTTTTAATATTTTCTTTTGACCGACAATTCATCCATTCCTCATCACCAGTGAGTATATGAAATAATTGCAATGCAAATATTGTTCAAATACTCAGAGCATAGAAGTGAACGAATCAAACAGAAGAAAAAACAGCTTTTTAATCCTTCTTTGCAGCGACATATTCAATTGAATGTTACGTTTATAAAGATGAACTTATGCAGTACATAAATTTCAAAGTATGGTTAATTTCAAAAAGATTTAATTTTTATTTAATTACACAGTTCCATGGTCGGCGCCGTGCCATTTACCGATTTAATTTAATGTTGCAAAAATTCTTTCATTTCAAATCACTTTTTTAATACGCGTTTTGTTTTATGTAAACCAATTTTCCTGTATGTATCTAAGATAAAAATTTTTTGTGATTTTTTTTTTAATTAGATCTACGGATTAAATGTTGTGTGTGGTATACGAAAGAAAGATAAATGATTTGAAAAAAAATGTCTCATTGTAGTGTGGCAGCATCATCGAAGTTTATAGATCCTATGTACTGTTCGGTATGTGGTATTATCAGCATCACTAGGATTGAAGGATGAGCTCCTATCACCAGCTAAGGAGATGGTTTGTTTGCCCAGTCCACTAACATCTAAATTTGACTAAGATGCAAAGGCTTGCATGCCTGAGCATAACGGGTGCAATGACTTCAACCCCCGCAGCGGCGCTGGAGGTCTTACTTTCAATAGAGCCCATGAGCCTGTTCGTGAAGCAAGAAGCGGAACGGACGGTGGCAAGGCTCTGCGGAGGTGGCCAATGGCTCGCGGCGGGAAGAAGTATAGGGCACGCGGGTATCCTTCACTCTTTAGTGAGAAACTTTGGGGAGATGTCAATGCCTTCGGACATTGTTTCGGTTCGAAAGAAACTTTAAAACGATCTTTCCGAGTCGAGACAGCAGAGCGGAAATATTCCGGTGATAGGAGACATAAACGTCTATACTGATGGCTCTAAGATGGCAGGAGGAACGGGTGCTGGTATTTTCTGCGAGGATATGGAACTTAACGTCTCCATTCCCCTTGGAGCATACCCGACTGTGTTCCAAGCGGTGATCCTGGCGGTCGGTAGAGGTTGTGAATAACTGGGAGAGAGTCAGGTCAAAAATAAGCGGATCGTCATTTGCATAGACAGCGAATCGACGATAAAGGCGCTTTCATTATACAAGCTTGCGACTAAATCGGTGCTGGAAAGCAGAGTGGAGATGCCCTATCCGAGAGAAACGAAGTCTCTCTGGTTTAGGTTCCGGGACACTCACGTATTCTAGGCAACGAGAGAGCCGATGTGCTGGCGAGGCTAGGTAGCGAATTGGCCATTGAAGGTCCTGAACCAGCCCTAGGCATTCAACCTGGGCTGGTAACGGGACTCATAAAAAGGAAGACTCGCGAGAGGCACCAGAGGCTCTGGGAAGGGTTAAGTTCATGTAGACAAGCTAAGGAGTTCTTGGATGGGTGTAAAGATATCTTAAAACTTAACAGAAAAAACATAAGGTGGACAGTAGGGATGCTAACATGCCACAACACGCTAAGATACTATCTGAATAAAATGGGACTAAGTAGTGACCCGAACTGTAGAATGTGCAGAGACGTACCAGAAACAGCAAAGCATTTCCTGCTACGTTGTCCAGGCCTTACAAAATTAAAGGTGAAATGGCTGGGAGACTTCTACCTTACTCTGGAAGAATTCCGAAAAACACGGATAGGTAATATTGCTTCTTTTATTACAGAAAGTAGGTGGATTGAGGGAATACCTCAAAAGTATCACTACACACACATCAACACCACCACATAACACAACACCCAACACCAAATCACCACAGCAATAAACCAACCTAATATCTAACACATCAATGCCACAGCAACCACAGCAACAATATAGGGTTTGGCACAATGGGCCCAATGAAGCTGGCCTAAGTGTCCTCAATGGTCAAATTTTCCATGATAATTGTTCATTTAATTATTGTAATTTGTACTATTATTGTACCCCATAATAAAATCAATCAACGTCTAAATTTGATTTACATTCAATCTATAAACCTTCTCCTTGCTCAACCCCTTTGGCCGAACATCCGGGATCTGTTCATTCAATATCCCCTGTGGCACCGAGTTATTACTTATCATTTGAACGTGACCGAAGCAGCGCGGACGGATAATCCTTGCCAGCTCTTCCACCGACCTCAATATTCCCTAATGTCATCCCCCTGCTCTCTCGGGTTAAGAGCATGTTGCAAAAAGTGTACTGTCAAATTTGCGATGTTTTTTTAGAACAGAATCCTTTGTAAGGAACGAATTTTTCAAAATTGAACCTCATGTACTTTGAGAGGATGACTGTTACGCAAATAGTGTATGAATCTGAATTCAAAAAGTTTGAGTATGAAGGTCGAAAGTTGCTCTGAGCTATAATTTTGAATAACTCGTTATTTATGCAGGATTCTGTTCTAAAAAAACATCGCAAATTTGACAGTTAAAATTTTTGCGCGGTGCTCTTAACTTTGTATTTGTATTTGTATTTGTATTTTAGAGACTCCACTAATAGCTTTTTACGGCCAATAACAAGTGTTGTCTGGACCACCGGCTTAACGTGACTTCCAAACCACGTCTCAGAGTAATGCGAATGTAGCGTCTGTGTTATTATGCAATTACTCCAAGAACTGTTAGGCGCTTGATTATTGTCTCGCCTAAATGTAGGCTTAGATATTTCGTGCACAAATTCGTCGCATATGGGTTACGTCATACGGTTCATCCAGTGTGTACGTCGTTGTGGGCACCAAACACACCACAACTACCCAACTTTTGAAGCTTGAGTGAACTTTAGGACGTTATTAATGCGCTACACTTGCTAGAAAAATTCCATGTAGAATTTTTCAGACACGGGATTTGAACCCGGATCGTTTTGGTGGAAGGCCAGTACGCTAACCACTGTGCTATGCTTGTTAAAACTCTCATATTAGGTTATGAGCAAGATACCCACAGTCCACTCAAATTCACTTTTATTTAGAATCTTTGGTCTGAAGATTGGCGTGTGAATAGCTAAGTTTATGCCACTACTCAGGGTTGTTGTACTAACCACAGCGTTTCCCATTTTCTTCCTTTCCTCAAGTTCCCAATTCGAACTACTAGCTGCCTCCTTTCGATATCTACCGGCGTGTATAGCCTTAGTTTTCGTTACACTTATCTTCATCCCGTACTCCCCACATGCAACATTCAAGCAGTCAATCTCCCGCGGCAAATCTTTGGGAGTTGGGGGAAGGCATCTATTATCGTCTAGAGATGACGAATCAGCAAAGAAAAATGTCCGGTCGTCCGTCCGTCTTCACTTTTTTTTCTAAACGGCTCAATCAATCACCCTAAACTTTTATCCTGAAAGGTATATGACTCCCATGATTCAAGTTGAAAGCTGTGCAAAATCGGTCAAGTAGTTCCCGAGATATGGTCGAAAAAGTAAGTGTCCAAAATCGTGGATTTTCGAAGGTCGGTGAAAATTTTTCGCAAATATTTCAGCAGATACAACAAGAAAATTGCTTATTTTAATGTCGAATGAAAGAATTTGACCTCACAAAACTGAGAAAATTTTTTTGTGGAAATCGGGTCAGGATTCTTGGCCATATGGTTTTTCGTCTATATTTGCTTAACTGTGCAATATGGAGATTTACTTTTGAAAATATTTCGAGTCAAATCAAACGCTTTTGTTTTAAATTGTACCATTGGTACAATTTAAAACAAAAGCGTTTGATTTGACTCGAAATATTTTCAAATATTGTAATTGTGCCGTATTCCGCGTCTACACACATTTTTTACCGATAAGAAAATAAAATGCGTAAATGCAACGAATTGAGATTTACTGTCAAAGACAAAGTTGTAGAGAATAAAATTTTAGAGAAATCGTGTTTCAGGGATTCAGGGAAAAATGGCCCATTCCTGGGATATGACCACTTCTAGAATTGTTTTAGATGGTCCATATCTCCAGAACTGAGAGAGATAGAAAGTAGCTTCCAAAGGCTAAGTTGTAGAGAATGAAATTTTGGAGAAATCGTGTTTCAGGGTTTCAGTAAAGAGTGACCTTATCCCGAGATTTAGCTTCTTCTAGAATTTGGAGAGATGACTCATATCTCTAGAACTATGGCAGTTAGAAAGTTGGTTCCAAAAGCAAAGTTTTAGAGAATAAAATTTTAGATGATATGTGTTTCAGAGATTTAGGGAAGAATGACACAATCCTGAGATGTTACCACTTCTACAATTGGGAGGGATAACTCATATCTCTAGAACTATGAGAGATGGAAAGTGGCTTCCAAAGGCAAAATTGTAGAGAATAAAATTTTAGAGAACACGTGTTTCAGGGTTTCAGTAAAGAGTGACCATATCCCGAGAGTTACCCACTTCTAGAATTTGGAGAGATGACTCATATCTCTAGAATTATGGCAGTTAGAACGTTGCTTTCGACGGCAAAATTGTGGAGAATGAAATTTTAGAGAACACGTGTTTCAGGATTTTAGGCAAAAGTTACCAAATCCCGGGATAAAGCAACTTCTAGAATTCGAAGGGAATACGCATATTTATAAGTTCGTGAAAACTGTATTTTCGAGAAAAGAATTTCGGGAATTCGTTAAGAAATTGCCTTGGCCCTTTTTTTTGATATGGTCGGGTACAGGGGAGAACATTTCGGCCATCAAAATAATGGTCTCAGACGTGTTTCGGTAGAAGACCCTAAATTCTAAAAGAACATAAAACATTGAATTGTTTGCTCATTTTTATTTAGATACCACATTCTGTTACCACATCTCTTCTGATACTTTCGGGTATTTGGTTATGTTCTTCCCATAAAGTTAGTTCACCCACATAGGCCAGGATTTTCATAGTCACCCTAAAAATTCGAATTCGAGTCCCAAATAGTGACATGAAAAGTTATTTATTTCAAACGATTTTTACAATAAATAGAAGAAAGTCTTCAATCAACCGAACGCCAATCAAAAATTGTTTATTTGTTGGAATAATTTGTTTTTTTGCTCTTTGCTTTTAACCAGAAACATCGTAATATTTATTTAATTGAAAAATCTTATGAAAGAGGTCTACATTGCGACTACTGGAGTTGAGATTAATTCTTTATGTACTAAGTACGAGAATATAAATTTTCGACTGACTTGTATTTATAATTCGCACTTTTTTGTCAGAAGTTTACTAAGAAAATAATCAACACTCAGTGTTGTATACATATAATTAAGTTAAAATGCTGGAACGGATTCATGTAATCACTTTTGTACTGAACTTTATTTTATATTTTAATTTACATTCGCGAGACTATTCGTCGTGTCGTTTATAGCAATTATTATCATTTAACAATCCAATTTATATTTTGAGTTCAACTCAAGACGATCTGTCTACACAGAAACTACAGAAACCAAAGGAACTTTTACTAGTAGCAAATCAATTCAAATATTTTTTTTTAAATGAAGCCAACAATAAACCAACCGTCAACAAGAAAATGCAGTTGGCAGGTACATTACTTCACTTCACATTCAAAATAGAGAATAGGTAAATTTTGTTTTACAATCGAATTATATGTGACGATACTCAGCACTGTATTATGGATGATGACCGACTACAACCAACGAAAGCCAAACACTAACTGTCAGTCCAATCGAATGTAATTTTGCTCTTTAGTATTTCTTTAAAAAAAATCTTTCAAGATGAGAAAATATGTTTATTTAAAATACGTTTTCTTACGTTCGAACGATGTGTCAAGTATGTGTAAATATGTAGGTAATCCGGCGCGGCGAGATGATCTATCTCTTGTATTTATATTTTCGATATTTTCTCATTTTTTGTTACTCAAAATTTAAAGAGTGTTTTTAGTTTCAATATAAAGCTTTTGAATAAAGTTAAGTTAAACTGAGCGAAATTATCGTGAAAAGGGACACTTTTAGTATATGGCTACATCCACTGTGCCTCTCGGTACACATTCAATTTAGGATTTTTTTAGTTGCAACGAAATTGAAATATTCACTAGGGAAAGCTTACATTAATGCTTTTGCGTTTCATTTTGAAATCCTCATAATGTCGAAGGTCTCATAGAGCGTAATTTTTCACTGTTTTTGAAACCCTACGGGCTGAGTCGAAATGTTAAGTTTTTGTAGGCCACTCTTTCATGTCGTAATGATGCAAAAAGGATTTTTATATTCCGCTAGTTTGACTCACCAATTGTTCGTTAAGGAAATTTTCTCATTTTCCATAATTTCTATAAAAAAATTTGGTAGTCGGTAGTGTGGTAGTTGTTAGAATATTCGAAAAATATTAGTCAAATTGTAAGATCAAAAATAGTGACAAAAGTGGCACCAAATTAGTGAGAAATGAAATTCTAGGTTTCTCGTTCTTTTTAGACAAAAAATTTTAGATGATGTCAAGAACACCTGAAGACAATTCAATGATTTGGTTTTCAACAGAAAATGTACTAGCAAACCTAACATTGCCTTTCGGTCAAAGCTCTTTATGCACTGAGGGAAATATCTACAAGCGAAGCAAGAATTGTGTTTGTAATATACGCCTCCTACGTATTACATACGCGGTGAAAGTTTTATGATCCCTATTTAAGTATTGTGTATGATGTATGATATACGAAACGAACAGATTGTGAACTCACATAGTACACGGCGGGCGTTCGTAGTATACGTGCAAGGTGGATAAAATACGTCGGCGGCGTATATTATAAACAATTCTTTCGTCGCTTGCAGATATTTTATTCAGTGTGCCGCAAACCCAAAGTGACAAACAATGATCCACATTCCACCATTTCCTCAGCCAAAGAGATGGTTTAATCGCTCTTAACTTCTGGCTCTGATTTAATGTTTTTTTTTTTTCATTTATTATCTTACAACTTACAAACTAACAAATGGTATCACAAGAAAACATTACTGGCACTATGATTACCGAAAGTGTTACGGATGCTTGCTGCATTGCCTCTCTGAATCGCAATCGAGATTCGTTGGAGCAAAAAGTCTAGGCTTCGTGGCTCGCCCGTTTTGCGTTTCATGAGTCTACCCAGTTTCAATAAAAATAATTCGGTTTCTGGTCCGATCGACCCCAACGATTCGAATGCCACTGGCGTGAAATGGTATCGACGCTTTAAATCAATGTAGTGGTTATGTTTGTCACGTTCCGTCAGGTCAGCCGCAGCACCACTCTTATTGGACGTTAGATTGACGCACGATGATGCCATTGTGGCAAACACTGTAACGTCCCAAAGTAACGATCTTCCATGGCTCCAGGGATAGCACGTCAAGCCGTCGGGTCGTTTAACGCCTTTGCGCGGCAAATCTGATGGTTCGAGCGTGTTGGGGAAACCAGCAGATGAGAATGCCATTGACATGATTTTGTTGATTTCGAAATGCCTGGCATATTTTTCGATTATTTTGTGACACGATAAACCATGATGACCATTAGATTTGACTAGGGTGCCACAAACACAGATATGGGATTCACAAACCTTATTTCCCAAACGAAGCGCTACAGCAATTCTCGCCGAGTCGTTATCCAGCAGGAGACCCAACCACTGTGAGAATTGTTTTGTTGATGATGCAAGAAGTCTGGCGCGATCAATTTAATCACTGTTTGACAAGAGCTCGTTAAAAATTTGGTTACTACGCATATGGTCCCATGTCGATTGGCAAATTTTTGTGTGTCTATACGAGCGCAGACGGAAAAAATATTTCTGGACTATACATCGGGCATGTACAGAAAGACCTACGTTAGTTTTTTTAATAATACTTCCAGTATACATGCGGGTAACGCGTGGTATGTATACAATGCACTGAGGAAAATATCTCTTAGCGACGTAAGAATTGTTTTTATAATATACGCCACCGACGTATTATATACGCGGTGAATGTATTATCAACCTTATTTAAGTATTGTGTGATACGCCATACGTAACGAACGTGTTATGAGCTCACATACTACGTGTACGGCGTTCGTAATACGTGCACGGTGGATAAAATACGTCGGCGACGTATATTATGAACACAATTCTTATGTCACTTGTAGATATTTTCCTCATTGTGCATTGCATATCGTATGTAAATTATACAGGCCACAAGAACATGTGATACGCATTGCATACATGCCACGCGTTACTCGTATACATGCTGGAAGTATGACCAAAAAAATTTACCTAGGTCGTTTCTTTAAATGCCCGATGTACAATTCAAGAAATTATTTTTTCAGTGTGACCTACCTTCTACCTTAATACTCCACAGAATCTATAGCCTCATTTTCCTCTTTTTGTTTCCCTAACGCTTCTCTGACTTGACATTCTCAGCAAAATGATTCCTAAATATTACAATCAGAGTCTTGTTCTAGGTGTTTCTCATTAATTTGGCCTGACCTCAAAGACTGACTTCATGTAAAATATGATTCTTAATCCAGACCGACGACGGCCATGCAGAGCGGACGTATTTTGTCTCCTTTTCAAAACATTTAGTTTTGTTACTAGGTCATGAATTTCTTGTGCCATATTTGATTTATTGTGTAACGATATTTGTTTTGCTTACGCTCGTACGAAGCACACGCGGTTTATGATTTTACCACGATGTTTGTAACTAGCCGAATCATGACCCTAAAGCGCTGCGGACTAGTTTTTTGGTCTCAATAGGAAATATCTGCAAGAAAAACTTGTCCGTCTGTCCGACTGTTCATCCGTTCGTAAACACAAGACTCTGGTAATAAAAATATATACAAGCGACGTAGGAATTGTGTTTAAAATATACGCCGCCGACGTATTATATACGCATTGAATGTATTATCAACCCTTTTTAAGTACTGTGTAATATGCCGTTCGTAACGAACGTGTTATGAGCTTACATTATGCGTGCACGGTGAATCTATGTTATAAACACAATTCCGCGTCGCTTGTAGATATTTTCCTCAGTGCATCTCTTTTTACCTGAAAGGAAATCGAAAAAGTCAGGTCGAGTCCGAAGATGAGCAAAATCGGTCAAGTTAATGTCGAAAAAGTTGTAGAAAATGGATAGGTGAAGCTTTCTCTATCATGCAACCTTTGGGATAAAATGGTCATTTGCATACTTTATCTGGCTTTCTCAATGTAAGCGTGAAAAAGACAAACATAGTAGGCTGTCCAGTTTTTTATGAATTTGCCCCTATCTCCGCGAAATTTGAGCGAAACAGAAAGAATATGGCAGAAAACTAACAAATAAAATTTGGTAAAAATCGGCTTAATAGAGGAGGGCCGATACGTGGATTAGATATATAGATTTATCCGGTTGGGCCGGTTCATAAAACACAGATCTGATGATCCTTTGTTTCGTCACCCGATCATCATGTAAATCTGTAAAACCTCCTAGTCCCTACCAGGAACCTTACCAAAGCGGCAGGTGCTATCTTAAGTGCAGTTGCGGGTTGACGTTGAGCCACATGACTTCCTAGATTCCTAAGGAAAACTTTGGGTATTCACATAATACATGAACGCCCGTCTCTTCTCCGAGACCACAGGTGCAGTTGCGATCGCTAGAGAGTCCCATTTTAGGCAGATGTTTGCTCAGACCACAGTGCCCGTTAATCGTACCCACCACCCTCCTCACCGGGAAAAAACGCTTCGTGTGCATTCCTCCTTCAAAGGCTCCCCAATATTTCGCAAAGTTCGACACCGCATCCAACTCTTCATCGGTTATACGCATGCCGAGTATGGGATGTGTATAAAAGGTTCTGGCTCGCAACTAGGTGTTGCCCGATACGTGCTACTTGACCGTATATTATATTTTGTGAATTACATGAATAGGTTTTAAAGCTACTTTTATAGTTGATAGAAGGTTAACGGGAGATTAGGTGAGGAATTTCAGGTCTGCGTTAACCCAAACAATATTTCGTTGCCTGTTTTGCAGAGAAATTTTGGAAGGTTAGGATGTCTTCAGTGGATTTAGTGGGGAGTTAGGGGGTGGGGATACATTTCTTCTGCTTTCAATATTGCATGTTGGGCAATTTCCGATGCAATTCAAAAAGGACAACATTTCATTAGATTCATCGATAATCGATATTCCTTGCTCCTAGCGGCCTCACGTAGGCTTTGTAAGGAATCGTACGGGTCTGAGTAGCTTATTTTTGAATTGTGAATTTATCCAAGTTTGTTGCAAAAATCAAACATTTGTCATAAACTAACAGATTTGTTTTTCATGCGGTAGATGCTTTTTGTTTGCTCCAACAATTTGAGTGTTTCTGTTTATTGTTCTTATTGTTCGTATTGTTTGTCGCCATGCGCTACTTCAGTCTATAGTATGGAATGTTGAATTACATATGAAATTGTAATTTAAAAAGATTTGAAAGAACTTTTGGCCGTATGGCTAGGCGACCGAACTCATTTTGCGATTTAAATGCTCCAAAAAATTCATTGCCTGATAACGGAAGGTTTCAAAATTGAAATTTCTTTGTTCGGTTTTTCATAGTTATTCGAAGCACAAGAATTATATTTTCATACGTCGGTCGTCACATGAGTAAGTGCGCTGTTTTGGTTAAAAATTATTTATAAAAAACTTTTTTCTGATGCTTGCAATTTCGCTGTATCCATTTTTTAGACCCCTGCGAAATTACGGAGTAAACTGAACTATGACTAATAAACTGAACTGAATTTACAGCGATCGAATTTGAACTCCAAGATTACCCTAGAAAAACTGGATCGATTTTAGAAATCTTTAATAAGACTTTGATGAAAGATGAGAAACGTCGGTCCAGAAACCCCGAAGATACGATCGAAAAAGCGAGAGAGAGTGGTTTTTGAGGGTTGAACTCGGTTGAGTAGTTCGGGATGTAGGGTCCATGGAGGGTGCGCAACTCGTGATACTAAACCGTACAGGATATTTCAAGAGTTACATCAATATTTTGAAGTTACGTGTGGGGTTGAAAGAAAGTTACGAGAAGTGTTAGGTACAGAAAATGGGTTCCCTATCAATTCGCCGAGGATCGCCGAACATTTCGCCGCGCACGTTTCGCCGCGTTATCATTTATCCTCGCGATTATTTCGCCGTAAGGCCAACTCACCGCCCAATCTTTTCGCCGTGCAACATTTTGCCGCTGGAACTTTTCGCCGCCAAACAAATCGTCGCCAGCGCCGCGGAGTGTTGGACAATCAATTAATGATGAATCACTCACTTTCGTGTCATTTTTTGAAGTGAAATTTTCTAAAAAGATAAATCACTTGCTTTCGCGCCATTTTGTAAGAGAATGAATCACTCGCCTTTGTTACATTTTGTAAAAGGATAAATCCCTCGCTTTCGTACCATTTTGTAAAAGGATGAATCACTCGCTTTTGTGACATTTTGTGGAAAGATGAATCACTCGCTTTGGTTACATTAATCACATATAACCACATACACTGAGGAAAATATCTTTTTCTAGTTCCTAGTTTCCTAGTTTTGTTACCCGCCAAATGTCTGCGGCCTAATGAATCTACGGCCAAACGAGTCCGCTGCTAAACGTTCCCGGCGGCAATATGATCGGCGGCGAAATGATCAGCGGCGAAATGCTCGGCGGCGAAACATACGCGGCGAAATGATGGGTCACCCAGAAAATGTTTGTATTAATGGGCCCGAAAGCTCTTCTTCAGATCAGTGAGAATTTGGTTCAATTTTATCTTTGGGAACTTTCCAACACAAAAGAATCCTCGAAGCAATTAACTCATGGCAAGTTATCACGAACAAAGAGTTGCACGCTGCATCAAAATTCCAGCGACATTGGGATAAAGAAATTTGCCTAGCAATATGACGAAATTCTACCAACCTGTCCACTAATAAAAAGAGATCTGGACGGAAAGCTCGATTTGATCAAAAGAGCATTGGTAACACCAGCTAGCAGGTCCAATCAATTTCGATCGACTCTACTCTAGAAGCTTCACATTTAAACTGCAAGCTATGCTCTTCCGAGATTTGCCGACCTGCATAACCTTAGCCTTTCCTTCTGAATAAAACTTTCCTAATCTTCTCAATCATTACGAAATTTTTCTTGGGAGTAAATCCAATCACAACAAAAACCCTTTTCAAAAGGCAAACGTGACGCAAGTCCACGTCTCTTTTTCCAAAACAACTGATATCAATTTGGGTGACGCTTACAGCTTCGGAACGCAAAAAATTCTTTTGAAATATTTTAATTTTCGATTAAAGAAATGCGTCACAAATGCCGGACCCCCCAATGTTATAGTTTTTCTGTTCTTTCAGATCAGAAAATTAAGTTTTGCGCAATGTGTGGAGTACAGGTAGCCACATTTTTGGCGTGCGAAATCTCAAAGCGCAAAAAAATTATTACGTTGGGAGGGTCCGGCATTTGTGACGCATTTCTTTAATCGAAAATGAAAATATTTCAAAAGAATTTTTTTCGTCCCGAAGCTGTAAGCGTCAGCCAAATTGATATCAGTTGTTTTGGAAGAAGAGACGAGGACTTGCGCAACGTTTCCCTTTTAAAAAGAGTTTTTGTTGTGATATCAGTAGTAGTTTTGGAAGAAAAAGAAAACAAATTTTGAAAAAAAAATTGCCGGCGAAAAAAATTTCAGGCGAAAAAAATTTGCGGCGAAAGAAATTTCCGGGGAAAAATTTCCGGTGAAAAAAGTTTTCAGCGAAAAAAAATTGGGCGAAAAAATTTCAGCGAAAGAAAACTTTAAGCCGAAAAACATTTCGGCGAAAACCAATTTTCAGCGGAAAAAATTTTCAGCAAAAAAAATTCCGCGAAAAAAATTTGCGACCAAAAAAAACTTTCAGCGAAAAAAAAAATTTCAACGAAAAACAATTTCGCTGAAAAACACTTTCAGCGAAAAAAATTTTAGCGAAAAAATTTTTCAGCAAAAAAAAAATGTCAACAGAAAAAAAAATTCGGCGAATAAAACTTCTCCGGCGAAAAAAAAACTTCAGGCGAAAAAAATTTTCAACGAAAAAAATTTCTGGTGAAAAAAACGTAAGCGAAAAACATTTTCGGGCGAAAACAATTTTCAGCGAAAAAAGAAATTTCAGAGCAAAAAAAAAATTTTAGGCGAAAAATTCCGGGAAAAAATTTCGGACCAAAAAAACGTTCGGCGAAAAAAAATTTCCGACCAAAAAAAACTTTCAGCGAAAAAAAATTTTCAACGAAAAAAATTTCCGGCAACAACAAAAAAAATTAAAAAAAAAATCAATTTTCCCCCTAAATCCGTCTCATAGGTCTCATACCACCGTCGGCCATTTTGTTGGTCACCTTGACACACTACACACTCAACCCATCAACTTTTCATTTGACACCAAACATCTATCTCCATCCTAACACAGTCCAAAAATTTTGACCCATACTTTGAATACACTCACACACACATACAAAACGT
This sequence comes from Pseudolycoriella hygida, assembly GCA_029228625.1. Taxonomy (NCBI): domain Eukaryota; kingdom Metazoa; phylum Arthropoda; class Insecta; order Diptera; family Sciaridae; genus Pseudolycoriella; species Pseudolycoriella hygida. The sequence goes on from CM055404.1 coordinate 143,158,463, forward strand.
TCTTTTATATGGTCCCTATACGGCGCATTCTAAGAGCCCCAGCGCCAAAACGAGACCGGTACCCCCCCCCCCCCCTTTTTTTAAAATCTCATATGGCGAATGCTCACCCGAAGGTCCCTGCAAAATTTCAAGAAAAGTTATCGAGCCGTTTTCGAGCACGAGCCAAAAAAGTCGGTTTTCATACAAATGGCTCTGGACTAACTAACTAACCCACTAACTAACTAACTCACTAACTTGCATTGACTTTGGTTTCTGTAAAATAGCACATTTTGTATGGAAAATGACGATTTTCTGAAGGATCCACTGGACCGATTTTAATTAGTAAAATGTCGGTTTCAATCAAAATTTTACGTAGAATCCGAACAACTTGGTCTCAGGGGGCACAACGCAAGGGAAAAACGTCAAAACTTAGCTGTATATATGGTTCCGAAGTCTACGAAAAAAATATTCTTATGATGTTAAGCGCTTATGATTCAGCAATGCTACTAACGTTCTAAAGAAAGATCTGTTGACTAAGATGTTTAAACGAACGACGCGCTGCGTTGTAGCTTATATGTTTGAATGTCTATGCACGTCTGTGAGCCCAAACACTAAATGAAAAGACATTTTCTTTATATTTTTACATTTTATTAAGATTCATTGGAAGAATATCGGGTACATCGATGGATTTTTTACTTTCCGTTTAATTTTTTTTCCATTATTTTTAAACACTAAAATTAACAACTTTTTTGGATGATCAACCGATAAATTCATTCTTAAAATGGGTTGTTAAAGTAGCAAAGTGGTGATGTGATGATTCATTTTATAATCTCATTAAAACAATAAATTTTGGAAAACTGTATAGACGTTTTCCGTCACTTTTTGAAGCATATAGAAAACGAATAATTTGTCTTAAGTTTGTTTAAGTTTCTTTTTTAAATTAAAAATTGTTGCAAAAATCCTTATTTTTTAGTTGTTTTTTAATTTACATGAACAAGTTACAATATTTTTCGAGAAAAACAACATCAAGCCCATGTTGAATGTAAATCAGACCCGTCGAACTTCAACTGACTTCAATAGAAAAAAGTGAAACTAAGAAAACTTACCGATTTGTAGTTTTGATATTAATACTAAAAATCGTGTGAAATGAGTGAGACATTAGCAGTTCAATCTCAACTAATGACTTCAGGTCTGCGAAGTTCTACCCTATTACCTACTATCAATACCCAGGCCCACGGTAACACTTGCGCTGCACTGTTCATAGTTTGTGATTATCTTATTGGGTGAAACGCTGTACCTGGTGCTAGCGTGCCACTTTTACTGAGGATATCTATGGTTAGGAAACCAGTATGAAGATCATTACACGCACATGACCCTGTACATAAGTATGTCAAGCAACAGAAACAGATATGTCACGCATGGACAAAAATAGTAGATTCCAGCATACCCCAATGAACACGAGATGTGTACGTACGCGCGAGCGAAGCCCAAGCGAAAAGTGCACATCGAGTGAGGCTGAATTTTTAAGTATTAAGTGATCGATGAGCAGCTGTTCAAAAAATTGAGGATGTGCTTGGGATGAATGCTCCAAATAGAGCCGTAGCCCAGTCGATAGGCACCTAGATATTTTGCTCTTGATTTCGCCTAGGCTGGACAGTGGCAGAGAAAGTGTTCAGCTGTTTCGATCTCTCCGCATTTACTACAGTAAGGATTGTCCACCAGCTTCAAGGTGAACAAATGTTTGTTCAGTGAGCAGTGGCCTGTTAGTATATCGGTTAGCCTCTTAACATTTCTTCTGGTTTGAGACAAGAAGTATTTCGTATGTTTCTCGTTTATCGATAAGCAGTTTTTGGCTTGTCGAGCCGAGTTCAACAGTCGTCAGTGATTCGCAAACGATTCGCCTTTCCACATATCAATGATGGTCTGCAGAGTCGAGAGTGACACTGGTAAAGCAGGCTCTGGACTTCTCGGCAAATAAGTCGGCTTTTTCATTACCCTTATGACCATTGTGGCTCGGGATCCATACCAGCGAGATTTGCCGTTTATTAGCGATTGACTGAAGTTTGTCATGACAATGGAGCATGAGAGATGAGGTGAAGACGCATCTTCTAAGCGATTTCGAAACTGCTTGGCTATCCGTTAGGGTGTACGTTGGCAGCTGTGAGTCTACATCCTTTTTTAAGTCGTGACTGCAGCCGATGATTCAAGCGATTTCTGATTGATAGACGGTTGAGAATTTACCTAGTGGCACCAGCACTTCTGAACCGTCTTGTGTACCAGTTGACAAAGTTATCCGTATGCAGCGGAGTCGATAATTGCCACTCTTCGCGGCTGGGGATGGATATTTTAAAGAATTTGTTGAATCTGTAAGTTGGCATTATTGAATCGCACGGCATCTTCAATTGCGGTGAGCGCTTCGTAACCTGATGCCAGAGTCGAGCGTGACCGACGTTGCAGCAGAACTTCTAGTGCTGCAGTGGGAGCAGTAGACATTGCTCCCGTAATCGAAGATAGTGTTAGGCGTTGCACTGCTGACAACTGAGTCTGAACAGTTCTGTAATAGTGAGAGTGTGTTGGTACACATACCGTGGAAAGCAACTTTTCGTCAGAGAAGTAGAAAAGTTTGAGAAATTTTGTTTTTGAAAAAATTAGGAAAAATATTTTCTCAAAAATATTCCTTGCATGTGTCCCACTAAATTTAGCCGCCAAAAACAGACGAATGATGCAGTCGAACTTGACTAAGTTTAATTGATGCTTGACATTTGGGCTAATTCCCATATACGTTTGCATAAACACGTGTGACTTGAAATTCTTTGTATTCATTGGTTATTCATAAAATTCGTTGGAAATTATTTTCATTTATTTTGGTAAAATTAAATTTAAAATAAAGTCTTTGTACATGAATTTCACACATATTGTGGCACAACGAACATTCATCACCAATCAATTTTTCGAAACAAAAACGTCGAACATTTAAAATGACCTGGGGATTAAATTCATGGAAATGTTTCTATTGGATCGGAAAAAAAATCACTCGCAAAATTCCTATTTTATTGACTAAATACCTCGGACAACGCTGTTGTAAATTGATATTTTTGTGCTTCGATGCACAATTTCGTGGAATTAATGCAAATCAGATTTGATTGTGGGAAACATGTATATCCTTCGGGATACATACGCTGCTAGTATGTTAAGCCAAAACAACGAAAGTCAATGCACACCATAAGTGCGGTTCAAATTTGAAGTGTAACTTTAACGCATTATTTTTGACACAAATATTGCGTTATGGCATTTGGCACTATGTAACAACTCGATAGCGTAGTGGTTAACACGTCTGCTTGCTACTACGAGATTGAGTTGCCAGTGCGTTGGTTCGAAACTCAACCGCAGACGGATTTGTACCGATTGTTAGATTTGTAAACAAAACAAAGCTGATTGAATCGTTCAAGTCAAGTGAAGTTGAGTGTAGTGCCATCGTACGGCTTACCGGTGGAAGGCATTGTTGGGAGGTGCCGGTATTCTACTCCTACTAGTATTCGCTCCTAGCACATCTCATAGATGGCACTGGGTTTGTCGCACAGCTTACCACTGGCACAGTAAAACTTTCCGGTAATGAAAGGATCTCAAAAAATAGAACCACAAACAGCGAAACTAGTAAATAATGATCTAGCCTCTAACCCTTCATGGGTTGTAAGGCAGATTATTATTATTATTATTTGGCACTTATGGCATTAATTGACGCGCTCAATGCAACATCGACTTCTGTCACAAAGCATAGCGAATTTATTGATGAAATGCATAAACTGCTTGAGGTCTTGTGCATTTCACAATGAAATTCGCTAAACTTTGACAGAATCCGACGTTGTACTAATCCAATTGTTTCGCGATGTGTCGACTTATGTCAAAGTAGGTAAAATTTATAACTTCTAAATCCGACTTACTTCTCCTTGGTAGCACTTGGCATAACATCAGGTGCCTGTGCATTCAAGACCCTTCTGCAAGTTCATCAAAAGTGACATTTTAATGTCTCTCTACAATTATTCAAAACTTCTCCTTTGGGAGCCCATTTGCCTCTGAAAAGTGTTTAGATCCGTACGAAGAACGAAGTTCTTCGAAAAGGGGTCCTATGCGTTTACCACGACGTTCGTAACCAGTCGAATTTAGACCCGGGAGTAGGGGGGAGCACCAATCATGGTCCTTAGATGACGAATCAGCAATAAAAAAAATGTCCGTCCGTCTGTCAACACGATAACTCGAGTAAAACTCAACCGATTTTGAAAAACTTTTTTTCCCTAAAAGGTAATCGAAAATATTTTATGGGATTGAATCTGAGCCCTGTCGGCCCAAGGGCCACCGAGCTAGGGCCGTTTAAGTGATTTGTGGTCTTTTGTACATAACTCGAGTAAATATTTGCTGATTTTCAAAAATTTTTTTTTGTTTGAAAGACCTGGGCATAGCCGACAATTTATAGAAGAAACTTTTTTGAATTTGAGTCCTTGGACACTAAAATCGAGTCTCTACTAGGGCTCTATGTGCTTTTTGTGCATAACTCGGGCAAATCGTTTCCGATTTTCATAATTTTTTTTTGTTTGAAAGACCTGGGCATAGCTGACAATTTATGGAAGAAATTTTTTTTGAATTTGAGTCCTCTGACTAAGCTGGGGCACTAAAAACGAGTCTCTGCTAGGGCTCTATGTGTTTTTTGTACATAACTCGAGTAAATTTCTTACGATTTTCAAATTTTTTTTGTTTGAGAGGAAATTGAGGGAAACATTTTTGGCTATGGAATTGTGTGTCCGAGGCCTCTACTTAGGGCCCTAGGTCGGTACTAAGGTCGACCCTAACCCAAAAAATGGTTTTTTCTATGTTGTAGAGAAAATTGAGTAGAACATTTTTCTATATTTGGGGGTCAATTTTGTGCTTTCGGAAAGGTTTTTTTACACCGTTTCTTCGGACGGGTTTTTCAATATTGCCCTATCGACCATTTCCAATATAACCTTATGTAACAATAACTCTGTTTTCCGCATCTATTCTGATACGTACGGGTCCCCTGCATATGTTGTTGGATCCCTAGTCGGCAGGAAAAAAAGTTTGGAATTGTGTTGCTCACAGATTCAACCTACCTGTCTTCGACAAGTTTCAATTAGTATAGGACGAAAACATGAAATACATCGATATACGGTAGTCTTTTGCAATAATAGTAAATAACATAACAGCGAGCAATACCGTTGTCGAAATCAGCCGTTGCAGCTCGCTGTTATGTATACTATTTTATGCGCAGACGGACGAAAAGTCAGATTCCGAACAAAACACGTAGGGCCATAATTGACAGATGGAAAATAAAGTAGGGAAATAATTGACAGGTGGGAAATAAAGTAGGGAAATATTTGACAAGTGGGAAATAAAGCAGAGAAATATTTGACAGGTGGGAAATAAAGTAGAGAAATATTTGACGGGTGGGAAAATGTAGTGAAATAATTGACAGGTAGAAAAAAAAGGGAAATATTTGACAGATGGGAAATAAAGAAGGGAAATATTTGAGAGATGGGAAATAAAGAAGGGAAATAATTGACAGGTGAGAAATAAAGTAGGGAAGTATTTGACAGGTGGGAATGAAAGAAGGGAAATATTTGGGGGTGGGAAATAAAGCATGGAAATAATGGGCAGGATGGAAATAAAGTAGGAAAATATTTGACAGATGGGAAATAAAGCAGGGAAATAATTGACAGGTGGGAAATAAAGTTGAGAAACAAAGTAGCAAAATAATAACTGTCGAAATTGAGCCTAACTGAGTTATTTCTGGGTCTAAATTTAATGAACAAATCTATGTTTTGTCCGTCTGCGCATAAAATACATTTCGACAACCCCATGTGCACTTTTCACTTCATGATCCCTCTATCCTTCAGAAAAAAACTTCCGTTACTCATACATATGGTGTTCTTGAGACAATGTCAGCACCCTAAAAAGCTTTTAGCGTGAAAATTCAGAAAAGTTTCACAAATTTATAAAAAGTAACAAAAAGAGGAGCCTCATTTCATAAATATCAAAGTATTTTATTGGCTGTGTAATTCAGTTGCTCGTTCGTACGGGTCTAAAATAATAAATATTTAATTTAAAAAAAAGGGAACGCCATTTTTTACTTATTTTTTGCAACATTATCTTTTTATCATAAAAATAAAAACAAAAACTAAACAAATTCATCACAGACCAGCTGATGTTTGAATTCCAAAGAAACGTCTATTTCTCACTAAATTTCCATTTTATGATTTTTTTACATTTTCCATTTTTTTTAAATTTTTTTTCTTTTCAATTATTTTTCACTTGTCTAAAATTTAGCACGCAAGTTTATACCTTACAATCTAAGATTCTATTTTTGAAATTTATCAATATTTTATTTTCCTTCACAATTTTTTTTTCTTTATTTTTTAATTTAATTTTTAAATATGTTTGATTGATTGTAGATTACTTCTACCTAACCTCACTTTCATTTATTATTTATTTTTTGTTTATATTCATTTCACTATCTAAATTTTAGATTCAATTTAGATTGTTTAATAAACAATTTCTTTTCTAACAGTCTTTATTGCTTCTCCCTTCGAAATTACGAGAATTTTTTTTGTTATTATATTGAATTTTGTTAGACTTTACGATTTTCTTTTTTTTTTTTTTTTGTTTTCATGACCCCTCCATTTTACTTTTTTTTTAATTGCCTTTTAATGAAAAATCCAATTTCAGATTTCATTCCAAAAATTGTTTTTCTAAATCAGAATAAAATGGGAAATCGATAACGGTCAGTCCACATGAGTGACCTATTTTTGATATGTTCCAATTATTTATTTTCTTTTTTTTATTTAAAAAAAAAAAATTTTCTTTTTTTCCAATTGTCCTGATCCTTTTAATGATAAAAAAATCCAAACATTGACAAAAGTTATTGTCAACTAACACGATCTAACATTCAGGTCCAATTTCCTCCTTACCTCCAAGGGAGTTTTCATTGCTATGATCTGTTGCAAACTTGAATTCGACCACTGTGAAGACTGTGATCACCTGATGTGAGAATCTCCTATGGTACTGGTCAAATTTATTAAATCGTTCCGAAATTACTGTTTATATGAAGGTGTTTTCAAATAAGCTCTTTGAATTATTTTGGCATCCAATCGTCTTTTAAGTCATGAAACTTGATATGCTGATGGAAGTGATGGACAAATTGCTGATGTATCTAAATCTATTCGTCTCGGTTACTGTAGATTTACATAGCAAAGCGAAAGTGACAGATGCGAAATTTTTCTAATACGACAACACCAAATTTCATTGATAACAATCGATTTATGAATGAAATTTGGTGTTGCCTTATTCGAAAAATTTCGCATTTGTCACTTTTGCGTTGGTACTGTAGTGACCGCAACTGCGTCATTCCAAATACAAATATTGTTCGCACATATCTCCGTAGATAATGTGCGATTGTCAAACGACTATCATTCCATCGTCAACTTGTAACCTAACAACATCATTTACAATAAACATAATAAAATATAAACGTGACTTTTGTACTTCTACATTGGTGACGCCAACGTGACTTTGATCCGGCATCAATTATCTCAATAGATGGAAGCACTTTCTTTGCTGAAATTGCAATTCACTAGTTAATATTTTCGCCATTATCTCGTTCACCAACTCTTTCGCAGTGAGGTGTCGAATAGGCACAATTATTAGAGGTATTGCAGAATCTATCGAATCTTAACGGAAATTATGACTGCTGCTATCTGTTGAAATTTGTACTAAACATTTCTTACTCTAACCCTGTGAGTATTGTGTCCAAAGTTAGCTCAGGAGCTTAGCGTTCTTCAAAGTATATGTGGTTTCTTTTCGTGGTGGCAGATACCAACTTATTGGACCCGTACGAAGTACAAAGTAATAGGTAGATCGAGGCGAAAGTTGGAAGATGCACCTATTATCGTGTAAAGATGACGAATCAGAAAAAAAAGATGTTTGGTCGTCCATCCGTCTTCACTTTTTTGCTAAACGGTTTAACCGATCACCCTCAACTTTTTTTCCCTGAAAGATACATAAGTCCCATGATTCAAGTTCAAACATGAGAAAAATCGGTCGAGTGGTTCCAGAGATATGGTCGAAAAAGTGTCTAAAAACGTGGATCTTCGAGGATCGGTCAAACTTTTTCGCAAATATCTCAGCAAATACAGTACAGAAATCGTTCATTTTGGTGTCAAATGAAAGGATTTGATCTCAAAAAACTGAGATTTTTTTTTTTAATTGGGCATTGGGACCAATGGAATGGACGAAATTGAGTTTCTCGGCCATATATGAAAGTAGATGGTTTTTCGTCTATATTTGCTCAACTATGCAATATGGATATTTACTGTCAAAGGCAAAGTTGTAGAGAATAAAATTTCAGAGGACACGTGTTTCAGGCTTTTAAGGAAAAATGCCCCAATCCTGGGATATGACCACTTGTAGAATTAGGAGGGATGACCCATATCTATAGAACTGTGAGGGATAGAAACTTGCTTCCAAACGCAAAGTTGTAGAGAATAATATTTTAGAGGACACGCGTTTTAGGGTTTCAGGGAAAAATGGTCCAATCCAGGGATATGACCCATTCAAGAATTGTGAGGGATGACTCATATCTCTAGAATTGTGGCAGTTAGTTCAAAAGCAAACAGTTATATCGATATGTGCAACAGTTAAAATTATATTTCATATTACAGTACAATAAGCTGGTGTCTGCCACGAAAAAAAGAGGACCGCATAGCCTTTGATGAACAAGAATTTAGAGTTAATTTTGAAGACAATTCTCTCAGGGTTAGAGGAAAAAATGTTTCAACAGATTTCAACAGATGGCAGCAGTAATCAATTACGTTACAATTCGCTAAAACCCATCAATCCCACTAACCGAGACTAATTGATTCGTCAGAATTTTATCCATCACGTCTTATTATCTCCATAGCGCAACTGTTCTGGATGAGTTAACGTCTGAGCGTCATGTCAACGACAAAACAATTCAAAGAGCTTATCAGGAAAAAAACGTTCCTATCTGTAACGAGTCGTAATTTAGAATTAATTCCAAGTTTGCGAGCTATAATCCGTAGAGTTTCGTCTGAACTATTAAATCATGTTTCAGATCAGTTCAGCTTCAGCCGAGCTGATTCCGAGCCTGATAACAAATCATAATATGTATTGCAGCCAAATGAAATTTAGGAGGCATTTTCGAAATAAATATAGTAGTGGCGACTACATTAACTAAGCCGTGGAATAAGAACTGGCGGTGTTAGTGCGCAGCAACTGGCAAAAACGTACTAGCCGCCATGATCTGTTAAGCAAATCCGTAGGCTGAGGTTAATATCACAATATGACTTTAATCCTCAGAGTCGAGACGGACGATGTCTAAATTGTATATAATTCCGTCATGGTACAGGAGGGTCCCATTTTACAATATTCAACTCAAAAGATTTCTTTCCAAAAAATGTCTCCAATAGAAAATAAAAAAGGGAAATATTTGACAGGTGGAAAATAAGGTTTTGAGTGGAGAGTTTCTTCATCAAGGGTCCATGGTCCATTGAACTAAAGTAACATTGATTTTCTCGATTCGAGAGGTTTGACGGGTTTGACGAAGAAAGTGGTCGAGGAGACTTTTAATGTCTCCGGTTTAAATATCTCTACAGTGGTACTATTTTTAATATTTTGTGACACTTTAAATCGAGAGAACGAAAAAATTCTCTCGAGTGAAATAAGCGAGAAATTCTCACATCAAATTTGACATTTACGAAAAATTCTCCACAAAAATGTCAAAAGTCACTAATTGAAAATTGAGTTTCACCAAATTGTCATCTTTCGTGTGGACCTCTCGAATTAAAATCTTTCGAATTTCGATCTCCTGAAAATATTATGGAAATCAGTCCCACTCGCAATTTTGCTGTGTAGACTTTTATGAGAGATTTTTCTGAAAATATGAATTTTGCGACATAAGGATTTCTCATGAGGACCGAAATAAAATTCGAGTGGAGTAAAATCCGGTCGCGTATTTGAACGACAGGGGCTAATCACCTCAGGAGTAACGTGTTTCTTGGTCATAAGGATTGGAGTGGGTCGACCCACACCTGACCCACAATTTTAGCGGGTCGACCCACACCTGACCCACAGTTGCAGAAGTCACAGAAATCGTTTTTCTGTGCGTTCTAAAACTTTGGGTCAGGTGTGGGTCGGCCCTCTAAAATTGTGGGTCAGGTGTGGGTCGACCCGCTAAAATTGTGGGTCAGGTGTGGATCGATCCACTCCGATCCTTATTTGGCTAGAGGAAAGGGAAAAAGAAATATTTTCTTCAAGTGTCAATGTCTTCGAGTTTCTACACTGTAAATATTTGCAGACCGAGGTTAGTGACATAAGCCCCTTTGGGAGACTAGTCTCCAAAATTTTAAAGTGTCAAATGTTCCTTTCGATGAATGACATAGTTTTCCGGAGAGATTCGTCCTCTGTAGTTGAAATCTTTTGTATATTGCAAAATGGTACCTATAAGTTTATTCAATTATGGCCCCAGATGTCCCTGTGTCTACACAAAAATTTGTTTTTCTATTCTTTTTAGCACCGAACATTCTAATCAAATGGTTTGCATAGCTTCATCAGTCGGTACTTTTGTGCGATGTAGTTGTGAGATGCTGTTAGCTTAACAATGTGCATGTACCATGCACCAAACATTAAAATAAATTCTTAAATTGGTGCTAGAAGTCTTTAGATATGGGGTCGCAATTCTTACATCCTAATCGATTGTAAAGAAATGGTAAACGCTTTGAGAGGAAGTGTAAAATCGCTTTGCTTACGTGAAATAGAAGAACTACAGCAAAGCTTATATATCACAATTTTGGTTGATTTTTTTTGGTTGTAAATAAAACTTTAAAATTAAACTACAAAATTGTATTGGCAAATTTTAGTCTAACGAATTGCGGTCTTATCTCAAATTATTTATTACTTTTCAACTGAAAATTTTTGTATTGAAAATTGATTTTATTGAAATCACTTAAAGTGCCGATATTTGATTGTGTAGTAGCAATGAAAACATGAATTTTCATAGCTACGGCGCTAGTTTATCATTGGACAATATCAATAAGTGATTTCTTACCTTCTAATATGTGAAAATGCGCGCCAAATATTTGAATTTCAGTTCCATTGACTACGAATGCAGCAGAAAATTTAAATACTTGAGGCAGTAATTGTGCATGCTGTAAAAGTATAAAATTTTCAAACTTGCGGGTCATTCAATTTTGTGTTTCTCACACCATGTAATAGTCATTCGAAGGTGAAATTGATTTAATTTGTGAAGTTGTCATACAAAATTTCATAATACTAAGATTTTCAAAAGTTTTCTTGTTTTTTGCTCAAATATATTTTTTTTCATCGTAAATTTGTCCAAAATATTTCTTGGTAGAATTGCATTGTTTCCTTTCTTAACACAAAAAAAATTTTCTCCAATAGTTCCACTTATTATTAGCTAAAAAAATGTTTTCATTCCAACGTCCAAATGGTTTGTTTAAGATTTGGCGCCAAATTTAAATACATTTTCTATGTTGTAACAGACGTGGACCAAGTCCTCATTCTTAAAGATTATCATTTGAATGTCCTTCAAATCTGAGCAAATCGTTCGGAAATGTCAACCTCAACCCACACTTAGTGCAGAATCCTGACTTTACAACAACTGCGTTAGGTAAACCTCTCAAAACTTTATGGCCACAAAGGCTGTTTTTTATGCTTTAATGAAATAAGTCGTTGTTCAAAGATCGCTACAATGTAAATTTTTTGTTTTCAATAAAAGTTCATTTTGTGATTCATTCAGCAGAAGAGAAATGACATGTTGATAGCACAGGAAAAATCCGAATCACAGGTGAACGTGGTTCGGAAATCAAAGAAAAACTCGTCACCGTCGTCGCAAATCTTGTACATATTTTCACTTAGCGCAACCAACTTCGTTGTAATGATGTTACCATACTGCCGTACTAGCGACGAGAATTTGTGAGAGAAAATATATGAAAATCTCTCATCTGATAACGTCGCTAGGTTTTTTATGCGTTGTACGGCAGCATATTGGTAACTAAAGTGAAGTCGGTTCCATTCGAGGTAGGAAAAAAATTGTAGAAAATCAGCGAAGATTCAACGAATTTCGCCGAAAAAAATCAATTTAGCGACAAAATTAGTTTTGTTTAATTTTGTCGCTAATTTGATTTGATCTTAGCTGATTTTCTCTAAATCTAAGCCCTTAACACGGTAGAACTTTTACAAAGTCGCGATCGCTGCGCTGCGGTGGACAACGATATTGTTTTATTGTCGTACAGTTGGCGTTAATTTACATTCTCAAAATTCGATGCAATTCTATACCCCTCTCCTCTCAATACGAAGATATTTTTGTAATTTTTGATCCGTTATCAAAATCTGCTCAAAACAGAAGCGTCAACACGGCGACTGTCAAAGTTAGTTACTTATGAACTGCGAGTCGTCAACAGCAAAATGTGAGCCACCAACAGCGAACTATGAGTTGTAGACACCGAACTGTGAGTCGCTAACAGGTAACTTTGAGTCGCCGACAGCGAACTTTGAGTCGCCGACAGCGAACTTTGAGTCGCCGGCAGCGAACTTTGAGTCGTCGACAGCGAACTTTGAGTCGCCGACAGCGAACTTTGAATCGCCGATAGCGAACTTTGAGTTGCCGACAGCGTACTTTGAGTCGGCGACAGCGAACTTTGAGTCTCCGACAGCGAACTTTGAGTCGCCAGCAGCGGACTTTGAGTCGCTGACAGCGAACTTTGGACTGAGAACAGTGACTTTTAAGTCGCTTTCACTGCGAGTCGTAGGTAACTAACTGTGAATTATACACAACGAGTTGTAACTGTGCCTACACCAAGGGCGTGACAGTCTTTTGTTTTGATCTTTGCAAATAATACTCAACGTGAAGTAAGTTGTAGTTGAGACCGAAGCTAGCTTCATTGCAAAAAGATCAGCTGTCACGCCACTGGGCCTGTACGAAGCAATGCGAAAGTGACAGATGCGAAAATTTATAGTAAGTCGTAAACGACGGGCTGTGAGTCGTGGACATCGAGCTGTCAGTCGTAAACAACGAGCTGTAAGTCGCAGACAACTAGCTGTGAGTCATAGACAACGAGCTGTCAGTCATAAACAACGATGTGTGAGTCTTAGACAACGAGCTGTGAGTCGTAGAAAGCGAGATGTGAGTCGTGAACAAAGAGCTCTGAGCAGGGAAGTGACAGTCTCTTTTGATCTTTGCAAGTAATACTCAACGTGAAGTTAGCTGCAGTTGCAAAAACATCAGCTGATTTTTGCACTTTTCAATGAATTCAGATGATTTTGGTAAATTTATGAATGAAGTCAGTTGATTTTTTTTGCAATGAAGTTAGCTTCGGTCGCAACTGCAGCTAACTTCACGTTGAGTATTACTTGCAAATATAAAAACAAAAGACTGTCCGCCCCTGGCTCAGAGTCTAGGGACGTGACTTTCTTTTGTTTTGATCTTTGGAAATAATATTCAGCATGAAGTTAGCTGCAGTTGCAATCGAAGCTAACTTCTTTGCGAGAAAATCAGCTGTTTTTTGAACTTTTCAGTGAAGTTAGCTGACTTTGGTAAATTCATGAATGAAATCAACCCTCGAGGTCAATTTTTTTTGAACTTTTCAATGAAGTCAGCTGATTTTGGTAGATTTTTGAATGGAATACGCTGATTTTCTCGCAATGAAGTTAGCCTTGGTCGCAAACTGCAGTTTGAGTGTTACTCCTTGCACGTTGAGTGTTACGCCTAAAGATCAAAACAGAAGATTGTCACGCCACTGCACCGCGTTAGTCTTACACAACGGCCTGTGAATCTTACACAACGGCCTGTGAATCTTACATAACGAGCTGTGAGTCGTATACAACGAGCTGTGAGTCGTATAACACCAGCTGTGAGTCGTATACAACGAGCTGTGAGTCGTATACAACGAGCTGTGAGTCGTATACAACGAGCTACGAGTCGTATACAACAAGCTGTGAGTCGTACACAACGAGCTGTGAGTCGTATACAACAATCTGTGAGTCGTATACAACGAGCTGTGAGTCGTATACAACGAGCTATGAGTCGTATACAACGAGCTGTGAGTCGTATACAACGAACTATGAGTCGTATACAACAAGCTGTGAGTCGTATACAACGAGCTGTGAGTCGTATACAACAAGCTGTGAGTCGTATACAACGAGCTGTGAGTCGTATACAACGAGCTGTGAGTCGTATACAACGAGCTGTGAGTCGTATACAACGAGCTGTGAGTCGTATACAACGAGCTACGAGTCGTATAGAACAAGCTGTGAGTCGTATACAACGAGCTGTGAGTCGTATACAACAAGCTGTGAGTCGTATACAACGAGCTGTGAGTCGTATACAACGAGCTATGAGTCGTATACAACGAGCTGTGAGTCGTATACAACGAACTATGAGTCGTATACAACGAGCTGTGAGTAGTATATAACGAGCTGTGAGTCGTGTACAACGAGCTGTGAGTCGTGCACAACGAGCTGTGAAACGTAAACAAGTCGAGTCGTAGACTACAATCTGTGAGTCGTAGGCACGATTTGTGAGTCGTAGACAATGATCTGTGAGTCGTAGCCAACGAGCTGTGAGTCGTAGACAACGAGTTGTGAGTCGTAGACAACAATCTGTGAGTCGTAGACACGATCTGTGAGTCGTAGACAACGATCTGTGAGTCGTAGACAACGAGCTGTGAGTCGTAGACAACGACTTGTGAATCGTAGACAACGACTTGTGGGTCGTGGACAACGACTTGTGAGTCGTAGACAACGACTTGTGAGTCGTAGACAACGACTTGTGAGTCGTAGACAACGACTTGTGAGTCGTAGACAACGACTTGTGAGTCGTAGACAATGAGCTGTGAGTGGCAGACAACTAACTGTCAACAGTGATCTGTGAGCCGCCAGTAGCAAACTTCTGCTCGTCAGAAAGTATTTCAAATCGCCAATAACGAACCATGGGGATGACACTTGGTTCTTGTGAAATGTCAAATTTTGTACTCAGAGTGATGCTAGTTACAAGTTCAATTTTCACTCATGAATTGGTTTACGTTATTGTTTCGATAAATTTTACGATTGCAAATAATTTCACAGAAGACGGTAACGATTTTATGAATGAAAACTGAACTTGCAACCAACTTCACTCTGAGTGCATAATTTGACATTTCTCAACAACCATAGTGTCATTCTGTGTGGCCTGTGAGTCGTTAATAGTAAGTTGTGAGTCGCCAACAGTGAATTATGAGTCGCCATTAGTGAACTCTTACTCCAAATTAGCAAACTTCTAGTAAGAATTGCCAACCGCGAGTCCTACAGCAACATTGAGTCGCGAAATACGAACTAGCGAATTACGAATCGCTGTTGCAGAACTACGAGTTGTCACATTGATAGGCTCTAACGAAAAACCTTGTCATCATATGACACTAAAGCAAACCCAATTTTTGTTTTAAATCTTTGACGTCACCTAATCGTTTCATTGAAAATGTTTGCTATCAAATTATAAAAAAAAATATCCAACTCGAGTTCATGAATCTTCAATCCGACACGTTCTCGACAAAAAAAAAAACATTTTTTATGGTTTGTACGATTTACCGTCTCTAGAGCTATGAGTTATTTGAACACTTTTTACGGAACTAATGCTCATATACCGAAGAAGAAAAAATGTAATAAAAAACGTCTTAACTCGCTTCCCGGGTAGTAGATATTTACCCAGCGATTTTTCAGTGTGCATGTGCATTTAGATGTCATTTCTCTAGCTTTGCGAAGAAACTGTTACATTTAGTTGTGGGTGTAAAACGTAGAGACCATCAATCATTGATCTCTTATGATTTTCTGCCTTTTTTTTTTGTTTAAAGTTTCAATTCAAAAATTCTTGACTTGTAAATTTAGATAAATTGTGTGTCTGTTGTTTGATTTTTTGGTCCGGTAAAATGGTCCGTGTTTTCAAGAATACCGAAAGAAAATTTCAAATTTCTACCGCTTAGAATAGTTTTTAACATTTTTGTTTACTTTTGTGGTTAATGATTCGTACGTTCGGAGTAAATATTGTAAAGATTAGGTTTTTGTAATTGTTAAAAAGGTTATTACACGTGAATCTACAATCTATTGCAAATAATAGTTATGTGACTGACTACACTTAACTTATCTATTTGTTTTACTTCTTTTTTTCTTTTTCTTTTTATGTAGATGGTAATAATTTTAGACGTAAAATGTACGGTGTATACTCGAGACAAAAAATGTTCCATTTAATTTTCTGTTTCTTTTGTTACTAATCTTCATTGTGCAATAAGTAGAGCATGCACGAACCAGCGAAAATAGAGTTGTTCAAAAATTAACAAATTCCTGGAACCAGCCAAACGGAGTTTTTGTTTTTCCTTAGCTCAATAGATTCGTTCTGGAGGTAGTCTAATTTCGCAATGTGCCTGAAAAGAGGAGAACAACAATAACATGGTGATAAACATAACCAGAGTGAGGCAATAATCGTTGACTCGTGCTACTGTACGACCTACATTCATATTTTTCGAATCGTTACAGAACGTTGGGTAATGGGGGATTATAGATTTATGCCTTTGTTTGGAAGGGAATGTAAAATGCATCGCATTCATGTGTAACGACTATCGTTCTCCATTAACATGTCCAGACTTATGTAATCATCAGACTGAGAATAGCAAACCTTGCACCGGAAAATTCTTTCGTTGCGATTATTCGGTCGTTGACCCCGTCAGCATTATAATTCGTTTCGATAGCCAACTTTCCCGGGTAAAAAACATTTATAGATGAGAATTTAGTGACTCGTCATAGATTTCAATATGAAAGTTTTTTGGTGTTTTCAGTGTAGCAACCCAAAACTCTATTGCTCATTTTTTACAGGCCGTCATATCGTTATCGTTGTATACGTGATGCGAGGCTTCACAAATGAACTGGCGAGGCATAATTTAAGAACATTGTCTTAGGAAAACCTCTGTTGTGAAATGAGCACGAATCTTATATCGACTGAGATCAGATCGAATCTCTTCTACCTAATTGCCTAGTCACCCAAATTCAACCGTTAATTCTGTTCACTAAATTCATTATTTCCCACATGCACCTGCGGTTTCAGCGCCATAGACAACTTAACCAAAGTTAGGGTGAAGTGTTTTAGCTTTATCAGGTTGGGGCGTTCCATTTCTGGTCCATGAAACACAGATCTAGTGATCCTTTGTTTCGTCACCCGTTCATCACGTAAATCTCCTAAAACCTCCCAGTCCGAACCTATCTAGAGCGGCAGGCCCAATGCTGGGTACTGTTGCGGGTTGGACTACATAACTACCTAGAGTCCTAAGCCTCAGTGAGGAAAACTTCGGACATTCACATATCACGTGAACGCACGTCTCCTCGCCGAAGCCACAGGTGCAATTGGGTAAAGTGTTTACCCTCGTAGAGGTAGCTCTGAACCTAATCGCTCAGCAAGCCATGGTGTCGCTTCTAACCATTGGTTAGAACAAAGAAAGGTAAGCGGATCCCGTTGGAGCCGCTCTTTTGATCGTAATCGTTAAACTTAATTCACCAACACGTCTAGTGCGAAAAACCTAATTTTCTTACTTGTGTCGAATAAGATTTCTCGTAATTTTATATCAAGATCTATCAAAACAACAAATCATGCCCGCAGCGGTATTGGAGGGCGTGACGCAGTCCCCACACCCCAAAAAAGTCTGCAAACACTAAACACGCCATATGAAAACCTTTGGGACAAGGAGACATATACAGGCGAACTTTTGAGTTTTTCCACCTGCCCTTTCCCACACCAAATTATATAAAAAACTACATCAAATCAATAGAAATGACCTGAGATATCGAGGTTTCGAGACGACTTTCTTGTATTTTTTATTCTCCTATTGTAAAAAGTTTGTTTCTGATCTGTCAGTCTCGGCCCCAAATGAAAAACTCATCGGTCTGGGAAAATGCTGGAAAAGTCATGCCATGGCACCTGGGAAAGCGGTCAATTTTGTGGATTTTTCTTGGGTCATGCTCAGGAGTTTTCAAATTGTAGCTCCCGAATGACAATACTTAGAGAGTTTGTTTCTTTGGGAAAGTTATAGAGTAATAGAAATTGGTGTGGAGAACTTCATGAGATATTGCTGTCAGCTGTCTACTGATGCCATCTTGGATTTGTGAGTAAGTTAGTGTTGATGTGAAACGATGTGAAAAATGTGTGGAACGGTGTGGAAAGTGTGTGGAACGATGTAGAAAAAGTGAGGAACGATGTGGAAAGTGTGTGAAACGGTATGGAAAGTGCGAGGAAAGATGTGGAAAGTGTGAGGCAATTTGGAAAGTGTGTGGAACGATGTGGAAAAATTGTGCAACGATGTGGAAAGTTTGTGGAACGATGTGAAAAGTGTGTGGAACAACGTGGAAAGATATGGAAAGTGTGTAGCTATTTGGAAAGTATGTGGAACGGTGTGGACAGTGTATGGAACGATATAGAAAGTGTGTGGAATGATAAAGAACTTTTATGAACTATGTGAAAAGTCTGTGGAAGGATGTGGAAAGTGTGTGCAACGATGTGCAAAGTGGGTGGAACGATGTGGAAAGTGTGTGAAATGATGTGGAAAATGTGTGGAACGATGTGGAAAGTGTGTGAACAGTGTGTGGAACGATATAGAAAATGTGTTGAATGATAAAGAAATTTTTTCAACGATGTGAAAAGTGTGTGCAACGATGTGCAAAGTGTGTGGAACGATGTGCAAAGTGTGTGGAACGATGTGCAAAGTGTGTGGAATGATGTGGAAAGCGTGTGTAACCATCTGGAAAGTGTGTGGATCGATGTGGAAAGCGTGTGGTACGATGTGTGAAGTGTGTGGAACGATGTGGAAAGTGTTCGGAACGGCGTGGACAGTGTGTGGAACGATACAGAAAGTCTGTAGAATGATAAAAAAGTTTTATGAACGATGTGAAAAGTGTGTGGAGGGATGTGGAAAATGTGTGGAACGATGTGGAAAGTGTGTGCAACGATGTGGAAAGTGTTCGGAACGGCGTGGACAGTGTGTGGGACGATACAGAAAGTGTGTGGAATGATAAAAAAGTTTTATGAACGATGTGAAAAGTGTGTGGAGGGATGTGGAAAGTGTGTGCAACGATGTGGAAAATGTGTGGAACGATGTGGAAAGTGTGTGCAACGATGTGGAAAATGTGTGGAACGATGTGGAAAGTATATGGAACGATGTGCAAAGTGTATGGAGCGATGTGAAAAGTCTGTGTACCCATGTGGAAAATTTAACTTTATGCAAAACAATTTTTGGCAAAAACAAACAAAAGTTAGCTTTTTACAGCTTAAAAACTGAAGGAACAGAAAAATTATTTCGTCGTTGGGTCTGGCATCTGTGACGCAACTTTTTGAACACAACGTAATTTTATTTGAAAAAATAGCGATGCATTTTTTTTACCGAATAAAACCTTAAACACAAGAAAACATTCTATTTAAACAAATTTTTGTGTACAATCAGCGATAGCGTCACCTCAAAAGATATCGTTAATTTCGGAAGCGGACTTACTTACTACGCCGGTATGTCAAATGATGTCATATGACATCGGCGTTGACGACGTTTCCGACATTTTAATTTTCGAAAATTCGCAATCAAACTGTTTTCGGAATTGACACATTTTTTTCGAAAAATCGAAATTTTTTCAAATATTGAAATATTTTGCAGATTGAATATTTTCACAAAAATTCACAAAAAAGATTTTTGAAGCATCTAATTCGAAACTACATTAGAAACTTCTGTTTAAAGATTACGTGTGAGCGTAGTGGAAGTGGTGGTGGTGGCATTAATGGAAAAATGTGAAAAAACTTATGAAAGTTTTTGTCAGAATTCTGTTTGTCTAAGGAACAATTACCAATTCCTCAGGTTTCGACATAAGATTTAGAAAAACTCCATCAAAAATAACTAACGAATTCCTAGATTGATGAAGTTGTCTTGCCCCCTGGCGCCCCTTTCGCGGACTTCATTGTTAAAATTAAGGGGCAACTCGCAAGTAATTGCCATAATCTGCGAAAAAATTGTTAAAAATCGCCTTACCTGTATGACAGACTGCTAAGACTTCAACAGGTAATGAACCTCTGCGCTTTGATAGCAGCGTGTCCAAATCAGATCGATTTCGTGTCATTTCTCTTTTGAAGCAATACCAAGATGATGAGCTCACTGATGAACTCTCACCGGCACCATCGTCTGGCTCTGCTAATATGGGACTTAATATTTCGGCCCCACCAGACGATCGTCGACGTAGCAATTTCTTACGGTTACGATTCTTTCCATTGCAAGCGTTACGACTGTAGCCACCGTAACTGTCACAAGGTACTGAACCGCGTCGTTGAATTAATGAAACGTTTGTGGCGTACTGCGAATCTGGCTGTATCGCTCCGTTGTCGGATGTGTCTGAAATTTGAAGAAGAAAATCGGAAGGTTAGAAGAGGAGATTGGGAGAAAGATGAGATAGCATTTACTTCGATTAACTGGGGCAGGCATCGATCCACGTCGAATGAAAGCTTCCGTCTTCGTTAACACTGAACTGTCTTCGTTAGTAGTTTTCGATGGTAGTACGACGACAACAGGCGCCGAACCGCGTCGACGCGTTGAATTCTTCTTGGTAATACTCGGATCAAGATTCTCCTTTTGTCCCGGTTCAATCGATATCTTCGCTATTTTGCACGATTTCTCCATTTGATAGGCGTCTTGTTCACGTTTAAAACTTTCCTTTTTGCTAACTAGCACACCGCGTGGTTCATACTCGCACGGGGAATCGGATGAATTGGATTTGGTTTCAATCAACGTTTCCGCACATGACGTGCCCATATCCGCGGCTGCTGACATGTATCTAGCCCGCACATACGGTTGAAGTGGAGGAAAGGTTTGCTGACGAATAAGTTGCTTTGTCGCAGTTGAGGCCGTTAACATATTCGTATTGTTCATGCTGCACGCACCGTGCATCACCATGTTCAATTGATCTGCACACGCACTGTTGCTCATCGCAGCTATACTTAAATCTGGTACAAGTGTTTCGGCGCTTAATGGTCTTTCCTTATCTGGAACACTGTTGTCCGATGAACGACCTTTCGCAAAACTATCGCTGTCCGTCGATAGCATCGAAAAGGTGTCGTTATCGAAACGGGCCTCCATGTCTTCACGTATGGCATCGCGAGAACGTTGTCCCTTCAATGGCAGAATGATCTTCGGCGGTGGGTTAACCGGAGCTGAATTCCTTCGATCCATTCGTAATGCACCAAAACTAGGTACTTGTAGAGAGCTTCTGCGTGTATCTTTTACTTCGGGCAATAGCCCTTCCGAACTA
Organism: Pseudolycoriella hygida; assembly: GCA_029228625.1. Taxonomy (NCBI): domain Eukaryota; kingdom Metazoa; phylum Arthropoda; class Insecta; order Diptera; family Sciaridae; genus Pseudolycoriella; species Pseudolycoriella hygida. The sequence goes on from CM055404.1 coordinate 143,179,841, forward strand.
TCCGACAATTTGCCAACTTCACCCCCTTCATCTTCATCGTCGTCATCATCCACTTCGTGTTCGAGTGCTTCAGCGTCTGAGATTTCAGTTCGGGTTTCTTCAGCCAATTCAGCAGCCACTTTGGCCTCCCATTGAATCAAATTGTGTTTGATGTTTCTCATCATCTTGCGAGACAATTTCGAATCGAGAAACCGATGCCATTCATCGAACAATGGTGTCACCACGAATTTGATGAAACCGACTTGAATTTTTGGCACCGATGTCGAATAACGGTCACACAGAGACGTGACCGGTAAATTCAATTGGCGTTCATAATCGCCCTGTCGAAAAAATTCTTCGCACACTTTTTGACTCCATTTCTTGCTGACATCCCATGGCCTGCACGGATTCGATATGTCAGCACTTTTCAATGCAATTTGTAGGACAAAGTGACGGTGTTCAGGCAGCCGTAAGTCTAATGTGTCTGTGTCGAGATAATTCCTTAATTTAGTTAAGAACTCCTGTTGTCTTGTGATGTCGGTGGCTAGAATGAGAGAGCTAATTTGATTTTCAAGAGCGGGTCGTATGTCTTGAATCTGTTCGGCCACACCGCTTTCCAACAAACAACCCACCGCCGAACGCCAGTGATGGTTTTCCAAAACCGATGTATTTTCGTACAATGCCGCTAAATGATTTGACGTGGCTATTAGAAACGGTTGATTCACACCGGGATGGTCCAGATCGTGAGTTACCGCCCCCAGTAACGAAGCCATCACTTCGATCGGCTCCAAGTGCTCTAAGATTGTTGATTCCTGTATGAAACAGTGCATCGCTTGTGTGACATCGGTTGCATGTATTGAGTTGTGATACGGATTTGTGCTGTGATATCCTTCTTCGATTAATGAAAATAATTTCCATAGCCTAACTACGTCTAAATTAAAATGATCCAAGAGGCCATACCAATGGAATAAGTGAACACATAAAACAGGCAGTGAGCGTCCTGAAACATTCAAAGAGAACATTTGTCCGGATTAGAAATGTTTCGTTCCGTCTGTAGATCGAATGAAAATATTCAATTTTTCAATGAAATTTACCTCCAGTAACTGTTTCCAGGGTAAACGCATTAAATCTCCAATTACCGACTTGATTCAGAATGCATTGCACTTGCCCATGAAGTACATCATCCAAAATAGCTGTGTCCTGTAGAAGAGCGCGAGTTTGTAACTTCTTGCGTCGTCGTTTGTGCATTGTTAAAAATCTGCCGGTGCATGCGTGACGTCTCCGCGGATTATTCGATTTATCGTCAAACACTAATTCGTCTAACAGAGGGCGATCTTTGTCCGAATCAGACATACGACGTTGCTGATTTTGAGCAGCTGAAAAAAATAAAATGGAAATGTGAAAAAAATACCCTTCTGAGGCATACAATTTTTTGTTTGTTTTTATTCTCAGAATACGCTAAATTAAAAACGCGAACCGTCGCAACCATGTAGGCTGCCCGCGCGCCAATTCGGCTGAACATTCTTTTGCATGGAAACAAAAGACTTTATCAATTTCTTGTTTTCATATGATTTTTGCTTACAGTTGTTCTTGTAAATAAATCATCTAATTTGTGTAAATGTGGATTCAAGGATGTAACGAGTTTCAATCACTTACATCCACAGTTTCAATAAATACAATGATTTGTGAACAGGGCCAAAACTACAGAGCCGATAATTTTAAAAATTGACTCAGGGCTAGTAGATATTGGTTTGTATCGCTTTTTATCAGGCAATGCTAGACGATTGTCGGTGGGGTCATCCGTTTACTTACAAAACTGAACAACGCCGTTTCTGATCCGGATAACAATTGAACAACCCCTGTCAGTGGCTTCATTCATTTTTTTCGTAGCGGCTACTATTGCCTGATGAAATGTGATGCAAAGTAGAGATGAGCGGGTTGAGGTTTTTTCGAAACCCGCCCGCACACAACCCAACCCAAATTCGATTTTTGAAACCCGCCCAAACTCAGCCCGACAATTTTGAAACCCGCCCGCCGACGACCCAACCCTAATTCGAATTTTAAAACCCGCCCAAATTCGACCCAACCCAAATTCGATTTTTGAGACCCGCCCAAACTCAATCCAACCCAATATCAATTTTTGAACCCAAACGACAAAGTGTTTTCGGATTTATAAATTCTTAAATTAATATTAGATAAAGGTTTAATGTAAAGCTTAAGGTAAGGTAACTAACTGTGACTTGTCCTAATGCGATAAACTTCAACTTGGATGCAATTTTTACATTAATTTTTAAACATGAAGCAACAAATTCGACTTTTATTGTAAAGATTTGTCTTTTCTTTATCTAATTCAATAGAATTTACGTTGATGAACGTGCGATGACGTGCGATATTCATTTTTTTCGATTATTGGTACGGTGTAGGTCAAATTCAGAATAACTTAGTTTTTACGCGGAATCATTTTTGACTTTTACTTAATATACGAAGCTCAAATAAATTGATAATAATAAATATTTTGAAGATGAATGTGGTTTGGAAATCTCGGGTTGGGTCAGTTTTTCGATTTCGAAACCCGCCCAAACTCAACCCAACCTAAATTCGATTTTCGAAACCCGCCCAAACTCAACCCGATAGTTTTCAAACCCGCCCGCCCAAAACCCATTGGGTTGGGTTGGGTTCCGGGTTGGGCCAAAAAGTCGCGCAGCCCGCTCGTCTCTAATGCAAACCTTTAGTTGTGTGTTAATTGTATACAGTTACGAAAAAATGGATGAGAGTTAGTGGGTTCTTCGTTTTCGTCCGTCTCTTCATGGTGCTATGACAAATCTCCCAACCGTAATTCGTACACTCTATTTTCGTACACTTTATTTTCGTACACTTCGATTTCGTACACTTTCCTATTTTGTACACTTTCATTTCGTACACTCCAATTTCGTACACTTTAATTTTGTACACTTACTTTTCCTTAGCTTCGTTAGCCGCCTAGTTTTTGTATCACTTCGTTTCATTAAAGCGCCAATTCTGGACTCTTTTTTTATACACAAAAACGTCTTCTTTTGTACACAGCCAATACATTTAGTAAAAAAAAAAAAAATTGTGCACCGTACAAGCTTATTGTTATTACTTTTTTTAAATTTATTTTGTATTGACACGTGTTTTATTTATTAAAAAGGATAATGCAATGTATCGGGGGGCTCTGCCCCCTCACCCCCGAGCCTGCGGCGGGCTAGATTACGCCCTGCAGGCGGCCTTACGTGCATGGGGCTCTGCCCCAAACCCCGCTAGGGCTCTGCACCTTAGACCCCGCAGGGAGGGATATTCCCCCCTTGACCCCCCTTTGCGGGGACTGCCGCCCCTCGACCCCGCTTTTTTATTTATTTATCATGTTCACGGCCTACGGCGCTACTTTTCCAACTATTTTACATTTAAGAATGAACTTACACAATTGAAACAACGTTTATTTTGTACATACCTCATGTTAGTGTACAAAACCATCTTTTTTGTGTACAAAATGTATTTTTTGTGTACAGAAAAAATTAAACCCTAATTCTCTAGTTTCGTTGACATCCTCGTTTTGTGAGATTTCGTATTAAGAAAAATTACTTAGCTTCGTTTTCCCGAAAGAATACAATGAATACTAGCGGGCTACACCAGGTCATAGGAAAGTTTACAAAATTATAGTGTACGAAATTGTAGTGTACGAAATTGTGGTGTCCAAAATAAAGTGTACGAAATTGGAGTTTTCGAAATTAAAGTGTACAAAATAGGAAATTGTACGAAATTAAATTGTACGAAATTGGAATGTACGAAATTGAAGTGTACGAAATAGGAAAGTGTACGAAATTGAAGTGTACGAAATAGGAAAGTGTACGAAATCGAAGTGTACGAAACCGGGGTGTACAAAATCAAACTGTACAAAATAGGAAGTGTACGAAATAGGAAGTATACAAAATCGGAGTGTGCGAAATTGAAGTGTACGAAATAGGAAGTGTACGAAATACGGGTCACCTCTGTTCATCCGTCAACATAATAATTGGCGACTCGAGTAAATGCTAATCGATTTTCAAAAAAAAAGTTTCCTGAAAGGTAGTCGTAGAAGGAATGTTGTGACTGAGTTTGGGCGTTTTCCGGCTAGGGCAGCTTAAGCATGTTTGGGTCTTTTCAACATAACTCGAGTAAATGTCATCCGATTTTCTTAAATAATTTTTGATGATAGATAATTTGTGTGAGAAAATTGTTTGACTTTGTGTCCTTGGACTAAGTTTTCTACATAAATCGAGTAAATCTTAAACCTTTTTTTCCTGAAAATTAATCAAAAAACTGATTATAGGATTGAATTTGGGATTAGAGATGAGTGGGCCGTCCGCAAAAGTGGGCTGCCCGCAGCCGCCCATGCCTCATGTCCATGGGCATGGGCGTTATGGGCTTCAAAATTCGCGGGCGGTGGACAGGGCATGGGCACTTTTATAAAACGTGAACGCCCACACTAGGACTTTTCATCGTACTTCCTTCAATTCAAAATTGTCAACAAAATCATAACTAAAATTGATAAATTTTCTTTTTCAACGAGTATCACTTACAGCGATTGCGATTCATCAAATTTTAACCATTGTGAATGTATCGTTTATAGTTCACGTGAAATTTCATAGGGAGCAGGAGCACTGAGTAAAAGTGAGCGCGAAGCGAGATATTTACATTGTTCTTCCGAAAACATCGCAACACTCTGAAACTCATTGTTCATGTTCATATCAGAACAACGACAACGTGCGTGCAAGTGCAATATGAAGAAGCGTGTAGCTAATCAATATCGAGTTGAATTTTAGTGTTCTTTGAGATTGGGACTTCCCAGTACTGACTATTATTGCGAGAACTTATTTGGCGATACCGGCGGCGGAAACAACGGATGAACGGAACTTTGCAGACGCTAGAATCATTCGAAGTCCAAAAAGGACACAATTGACATGGTTATCTCTAGGAGACCTTCTCTACATACACACAAGTGTAGACTCACCCTTCTAATGACTTTTTACGGTGAAAAAATGAAATGAAATTAAACGTTTAAAACTTTACAATTCGGTGACTTTTGTACACATAATTTGTGGGCTGGGCCAGTGCCCATGGGAATTTTACTTGCGGGCGTTGGGCTTCTTTTCTCAAACGGTGGGCATAGTTGGCATGTGGGCACACAAATTTGCCTTGCCCACTCATTTCTAGATTGGATATGGTTTTTGCGCCGTTTCTTCGGACGGGTTTTTCAATATTGCCCTTTCGACAATTTCCAATCCAATTTCATGTCGACGTAATTTCATATACTTAAGGGTTAAGGCAGCATTTACTTTGATACGTTCGAGTCTTTTTGCAACATCTATTCTGTTTGCCACATCTTTTCTGATGTATACGGGTCCCCTGCTAATGTTTTGGCTCCCACTCGAAAGCGGCTCGATAACTTTTCTTGAAATTTTTCAGGGACTTTCGGGTGGGCATCATATGAGATTTTAAAAAAGGGGCCTCGTTTGGGCGCCAGGGCTCTAAGAAGGAGCCATATATAGCCCATATACATGTGCTTGTGTGTGTAACGTGTATGGTAGCACATTTTGTGTGAGACAAGGTCGGGTGTCCGATATAGAGGTTTGATGTCAAAGGGAAAGTTGTTGGGTTGGTTGTGTAGTGCATCGGGGTGACCGCCAAAATGACGGAAAATAGGTGGCGGCTCAAAAAAAACTTTTGATGTGTTGTAGAGTAGGTTGAGGCGATCATTTTCATCCATGGAAGTAGTAGACGCCGCATTTCTGTTTGGCGGCGGCTCAAAAAAACTTTTGATATGTTGTAGAGTAAGTTGATAGGACCATTTTCGCTCTAGAAAATAGTAGCCGCGCTTCGGTTTGGCTGAAAGGAAACTTTTGGTATGTTGAAGAGGAAGTTATGGGGATCATTTTCGACCATGGTAGTAGTAGCCGCCACGGGTTTGGCGGGGGTGGCTCGACAAAAATTCTATGTATAATTCGTCAAAAACCATTTTCCTACTTCCAAAAGAACTGATATCACAACAAAAACTCTTTTCAAAAGGGAAACGTGACGCAAGTCCTCGTCCCTTCTTCCAAAACAACTGATATCAATTCTTCTGAAATATTTTCACATTTGATTGAAAAAATGCGTCACAAATGCTGGACCCTCCCAACGTAATAATTTTTCTGCGCTTTGAGATTTCACACGTAGAAATTTGACTACCCGCACTACATTGCACAAAGCTAAAAATAAATTAATCAAATGTGAAAATATTTCGGAAGAATTTTTTGCGTTCCGAAGCTGCAAGCGTTACCCAAATTGATGTCAGTGGTTTTGGAAGAAAGGACGAAGACTTGCGTCACATTTCCCTTTTAAAAAGGGTTTCTGTTATGATTCTATGCGACGATTTGAAGAAAAAATTAGGTCCAAGGCCCAGTTGGGCTAAGATCCCAAAACATTTTTTCACCATATAATAGAGAAAGTGAGAGAAACATTTCGGTCATGGAAGTATGGGTAGTTATTTGGCTGAAGTAGCCATTTTTCTTGATTATAGCGGTCTCGTCATAGTAACAGAATGAAGAATTTTTGAGTTAATGAGATTACTTTGTCATTGTAATGACGCTCAGGTTGAACTCAACTAGGATCGCCGAGTTCTTGAACATTTTAGAAGCATCAATATTTCGGCAAACTTAAAAGTTTGAGACGAATTACCTTTGGAGTAATGACGAGATGGCACTACATGTGTTCATTTCAGTTAGAAATCGCTAGACCCCGGTTGTACCGAGTATTGTTCATAATGAAACATCAAAATGTCGGTAATCAACCCCCTTCAATATATCAAGTTGCATGACTTGGCTGATGATTGGCACTAGATGCCGAAATATTGATGCTTCTAAAATGTTCAAGAACTCGGCAATCCTAGTTGAGTTCAACCTGAGCGTCATTACAATGACAAAGTAATCTCATTAACTCAAAAATTCTTCATTCTGTTACTATGACGAGACCGCTATAATCAAGAAAAATGGCTACTTCAGCCAAATAACTATTGTGATCCAACGGTCGAGAAAAATTGATAGATATATAAGGTATCAATCAACCCAAATGGAAGTATGGGTGGCATCTTATTGCCAGCCCCAGGCCGTGGAAGGTTTGGAGGGTTCGAACGGGTTTTTCAATATTACCTTTAGGGCATGATCAGTCATGACCCTAGTTACGTAAGGCGGCAGGACGTCAAAAGAGTTACGCCAAAAAATAGTAGGACCAATCCTTATTGCTTTCTGTAGTCCAGAAAATCAAGGAAACGTATTGACGTTATTCTTCATTGAATTATTCGTCACGGCATCCGGACAAAACGGCCCCTGGACAAAAAAACCACTAGACAAAAAAAAACCGGACAAAATAACCCCCTGATAACAAGCAAGGCGCTGCGCCGCAGGCCTGAAATTTATGAGAAAAAAAAGCGGGGTGTAGGGACGGCAGCCCCCGCGATGGGGGGTCAAGGGAGTATCAGCCCCTTTGCGGGGTCTAAGGGGTGAGCGGGGTTTGGGGCAGAACCCCATGCTTGTAAGGGCGCCTGCATCATAAAAACAACATATGCAAGCCATGCTTTGTGCGAAATTTGTCCGGATTCTCTTTTAACATTTTATTACTTCCTGAAACCGGACAAAATAACCCCTGGGGGGCTATTTCGTCTGGGGTTATGTTGTCCGTTTTTTTTTGTCTAGGGGTTTTTTTGTCCAGGGGTCGTTTTGTCCGGATGCCGTGACGAATAATTCAATGAAGAATATTATTTCTTCCGGGGTTTTTTTGTCCGTGGGTTTTTCGACCTAGAGCCATTCGTCACAACATCCGTTTTGATGTCTAATTTTTGAGGCCGTTTGCTGAGAAACGTTGCTCTCAAGGACCGTACACCAAACTGACATCACAAACTTATGCCTAAATATCAACTCAAAATCTGAAAACCCCATTTGCCTGTACTTTCTTATGTCAACATTGGAAAAAAATAATTTAACAAATGGAAAAGTTGAGTATTCTAAAACATAAATTTGTAGAAAAATGCGCTAATTATTTACTCAGCTTTTAAAAAAAAATTTCTCTTGAAATTACCACTTCATTCGTTCGAATAAATTTGTGCAGTGAACGGACATTATAACTTTCCATTTATTTTTTTTTCATTTGTTTAATTTGCTGCAGAGTTCCATTTCAGAATATCTGGGAGCATGTCTAGGCATCCATTCAATGTACTTAAAAACTATTTACCATTCCAACTTTCACAGTGCCTTGAACATTCAACAAACACAATTCATTTCTACTATTTATCCGGAAATTAAGTTCTGTAGGGAAATAATGATTTCTAACAAAATGTTTTAATAACGTTAATGGAAGAAAGTAAACCGTAACTTTTGTCTACTTTCCATTTGACTTTATCATGGAAGTCTTCAACAAATGTGAATAATTTAAATTTTGTTTATTTATTCCATTTGTGAAACTGTACGACGTTCTTTGGCGAAAAATATCATTTTCTTTGACACAAAAGGAAAATTTCCAAGAAAGAATTTCCTTTCTACAATCGGGAGCCACAAAAAAAAAACTACAGTGCGCTTTTACAAAGTTCCAAACATTATACTTACGTATTAAACGAATATAAATTGAGCTGTCTGTGGTCTCCATAGTGGTTACGTCTGGTATCTGTAACAAAACAGAAAGAAAATTTCAACTGGGTTTTTAGCAACAAAGTTTATGTTAGACGAAATAAAAGTTTCTATATTTTTCATGACTTCCACAAATTGCAACGTTATTTCTGACTCTATTCATTCGGAGCTTTCTCCGTTTGCTATTTGGTTTTACTTTTACATTAGCTTATTACTTCTCGAGTTATTCTCGAAACAATAAACTAAGAAGATTAAATTGTAGTAGGTAGGACGATTAAACATTTTCCAACCAAATACAGTAAGATGACTCCATTTGGAACAACAGGAAATAAATGTAGAACGCAATGCCAGTGTAAGATGTTGTAAGGATATGTGAGAGTGATATGCTGTGGAAGGAGAATGAATTCGAGCGGAAATCACATGACCAAAGTTGTTTTGTCAATCTTGCGCGATACTTTATCGCATAGATGAGTGGGGCAGTGGCATAGGAATTTTCTCTTTTTGCAGCTCGGGTCTTATCTTAGGGGTCATTCAAATAATGCGAATTTTAGACCTTCTTGTCCGCAAAAACACATGAAAAAAAAAATCGGAATGTATAGGGCGCACGCTTTTCTCAAACCCCCTCCCCCCAGAAAAGCCTGCGCATTTGAAGATTTTTAGATTGATTTTTGAAGATTTTCCGGATCACCCGGGATTTTTTAATCTAAAAGCAATTGTCGTTTACCACTCAGCGACGCTTTACTTCTTGGATCAATACTGAAAGTCCCACTTGCTAATTAAGGAACACTTTCAAAAAAAGTTGTATTTTAGGTCCCCCCAACACTGGGAAATTCTTCCAACGGCACATGGAAACTGTGGGGTGATTCTTAGTTGCCGGAAAACTTTCACTCGGTTCATGGGAACAGAACATTGTTTCCATGGCCGCGTGCTTAGTCCCTTTATCCCCTTTAGCAGTTTCGGTTCAACGCACTTCTGGGTTCATATCAAAAAACTTTCTTTCCCTACCTTCTCTTGCCAGCTCATTTCCAACAATATTCAAATGTTTCAGAACCCTAATAAGGTCTCCAGGACCTCTGCTCCTTTTTAGACCGAATTATTTGTTAGTTTGTGAAAAAACATCGACTGTACCGTATCTCTGCTCTACGGTCATGTTGCTTTATTCTAATGACCTAAGAAAATAGTACTGGACTTGTCAAGCGGAATATCGGTTCTCGCAATAACTTTCTGTCTTGCTACTACTTGTACAACACAAACCAGAGATCACTTAACGGTAGATAGGTACACACTACGGTAAAGAGACAAATGGTGCAAAAAAATGCCTTGGATTGATAAGTCAAATCTCATCTGCGGCTCTAGAAATATGATATTAGGACTCATAAAAGAGTCGTTGATTAGACCCGTAAGAAGTACGAAGGTCTGAGGCTTTTACTACCACGTTTGTTACATTGCGAATTCGAACCCGGGAGTAAGGGGGAAACTTTTTTTGTTGCCTACAGATGACAAATCAGCGAAATAAAATGTCCGTCTGTCGGTTTGTCTGTCCGTCAACACGATAACTTGAGTAAATCTTGACCGATTTTCAAAAACGTTTTCTGAAAGGAAGTCGAAAAACTGAGGTCAAGTGGTTTGGGCACTGGAACCCACGGAATGGCGAAAATTTTATTTCAGGGTTTTCTCGAAAAATGTCCCAATCCTGGGATTAAGCCACGTGTAGAATTCAGAGGGATGACTCATATGACTAGAACTATGGCAGTTAGAAAGTTGCTTCCAAAGACAAAGTTGTAGGGAATAAAATGTTATAGAACACGTGTTTCAGGGTTTCACCGAGAAATGTTCCAATCCTGAGATTCAGCCACTTCTAGAGTTCAGAGGGATGACTCCTATCTCTAGAACTATGGCAGTTAGAAAGTTGCTTCCAAAGACAAAGTTGTAGAGAATTAAATTTTAGCGAACACGTGTTTCAGGGTTTCCCTCAGAAACGTCCCAATCTCGAGATTCGGCCACTTCTAGAATTTGGAAGGATGAGTCATATCTCAAGAACTATGACAGATAGAAAGTTGTTCTCAATGGAAATGTTATAGAGAACTAAATTTTAAACATACTTCGAGAGCGCTTTCAACATTACCTTGGGTAATTTGTATGAGTCATTCAAACTTTTATAGTTCTAAAGGAATTTGATTCTGACAAACATTATATCAAGAGAACTTGACTATGCATTCTGATGCGCATTATATTTATGATACATAGTAAGAATTTAGTACGTCGAGGCTTTTCGCATGTGAAGGCTTTACGTACGGGTCGGCTATGCTTATGTTTTTTTAATATTTCCTATACAACATTACAGTACCCTTCATAATTCCTTTATGACAAACGAAGCGTCTTCATAAGATTTAACAAACTAAAGTTTTGATTTCGTCGTTTACGACTCATCAGTACACCTTGCCTACTAGACCATGTGTATATCAGCACACTCGGTCACAGAAAGATGACTTCTATGAACAGCGCACTTTCTTATATACCACCTGAATCGAAACGAACGACTAGGTGAAGTAGTGTTTTGAACGCTTTGAAGTACAGGAATTATGAATTCGTTTGGTTATTTTGTATTTCGAATTATTTCTGCTAAGCAGATTATCCAATTCCCAATTCCTATACGTAACTCTCTAGTTGCGTATGTGGTAAGTTGTGTATAAGAGTACATGCCGATAGGAATAAGGTTCATTTACTCTATTTGTAGTGTGGCAATCGCACTGAAGTTGGACGGGTTAGCTCAGTGGTAACGTACTGGCTTTCCACCAAGAATATCCGGGTTCAATCCTGGTGAGGTCAAATTCTGTATAGGATTTTTCTTCAACGTATATTACGAATGTAACGTTCCTAAGCACACCCAAGCTTCATACATGGGTAGTTGAGATAGTTATATCGCAACGAGTCGTTCACAACGAATTATGACGTCACCCATATTCGAAACAATTGTGTACGAAACATGCAGACTCGAATTCAACTGCTTAAAGGTGTGTGTAAAATGTCAAAAAAAGACAAACTTCCATACCGGTAGGGTTGTAATTTGAATCGGTTCGATGCGCGTCTAGGTGTTGCCAGATGTACTAGCGCGCGAAAAAATCGAAAAAAAAAATAAAAATCCTTCAATTGAAGGCGTGGTTCGGAATACACGTTAAGCATGTGGTCCCTAGTGCGGCTAGTCCGCACTAGCTGGCAGTTACTCTGTGTAACACCCCGGCTGTCGAACCAGTCACTTAACAGTGCTGCTCCCGACTAAACAGTGCCATTGGGATTATTACTAAAGTTGCACTAACCGAAATTCTTGTTAATGTAACAACCCTAACCCGAAGCAGTAGATTCATAATGTTTCCACCCACCAAACATTACGATGAAGGTTGGAGGTAGGTGAAAAGTGTTATTATTTTAGTATGTTATTTTAAGTAAATGAGAACGCAAAGATCAACATGACGATTAAAATTGCGTACTTTCTTTGAGATTTCACTAAACTTTTCCTGTACCTTGAAACGAATGATAAACGGTTGTTAGTATTTTTCCCAGGCAAAAAGGAGAGGGAAAAAATCTGATGTACATATCATGCAAATTTGTATTCATTCTACGAAAGGCATACACATAATTTTATGTACATTTAAAATATAAATATGCAAGCAGTGGTGTACGTTTGAAAAAGTTTTTTTTCTGTATTTTTCATTTATACATCCAAATTTTGAATGAATGAAAATTTAATAATTTTGTTTTTGAATAATTTTCAATGAAATTTTTACCCATTCATTATAAATTTACGAATTCAGAAAGTTTTTGGCGCTGTATGTGGTTCTGAAATATTTTATCAAAACTCAATGATTCATAATTTCTACCAATTTTTCAGAGACCGGAGAAATTGTAAATCTGTCAGCGCCTTATTCGGTTCGCAAAAACACTTTTTATGATTTATGCCAAGGTACGGAAATGTGATTATGTCCCATAGTAAGTTTCACTGAAAATCTTCCACCTAATACACTGTCGTGGATTGCTGAGGCACGTTCTTCCATTTACGACATAGAAGTCGGTAAAAATTGTTGTTATCGTAAAGGGAACATTGAGATTTACTTAGAAGTCATCGTTATAGTCACCCGAAGAACTTAAAGATCATAATAGCTAAAACGAATGGGAAAATTGTAGGAAATAATGTTCACAGGCTTTACATTTCCAAATCATTTCAAAACAAATAAAAAATCTGATATTCAAACACATTTTAAGTCTATGGCCACATTCACAATAATGGTGTATTACAACATGTGCTGCATTACAACACATCGATTAATGTAGGAGATTTTCCGAGAGCGACCCTGTGAGTAACACTGTGATGTGTAAAAATGTTTGGACCCGTACCTATGCGTTTACCACTACATTTGAAACCAGTCGATTTGATTGGTGGAGCATCGATCATCTATCCTAGATGCCGAATCTGCAATAAAAATAATTTGTCCGCACGTCTGTAACTCGAGTAAAACACAACCGATATTTAAACTTTTTCTCCCATGAAGGTATTTTTTGACGAAGGGCCGATGAGCTAAGCTGCCCTACAACACATAAAAACCTTACAAACCGGTTCTAACAAAAGAATCCTTCTGTTAAAATCGGTTTGTAAGTTATTTATGCGTTGTAGGGCAGTAAGGCCGCCCAAGCCGTTTTGAGTGTATTATACATAACCAGTGCCGGCCTGGCCCTATGGGCGCTCGGGTGGCGCCCGCAGGGCTTTCTGCCCGACCCTGGCGGTAGCCCGGCCGGGCCTTTTGGATTCTTTTGTATATGCAATCCTGATCCTTACTTCGAAAGTTCTTGACTGATTTCACTTATTATGATGACAACACTGGGACTACCTTTCGGGGAAAACATACTTTTGCAAAGCGGTCAAGATTGACTCGAGTTATCGTGTCGACAGACAGACGAACAAATTTTTTCATGCAGATTCGGAGAACGGTAAGTCCCTTGGGCCCGGGTGAAAAAAAGGGCTCCCCTACAAAATCCGGAGGCACAAAATCCAGAGGCGTCAAAATCCGGACAAAAAATCCGGAGGCTACAAAAACGAATTGAAAATTCCAAAATTTTCGCCTGCGGCGCTCAAAAATACCTCAATTTAGTTTAAAAACTACCGAAAAGCCCAAAAATTGTCGCCTATGGTGTTATAAGAAATCAATCAGTTATTATTGAAATTCCTACATAAAGGATCCCTACAATCAAAAAGTTGCGTCTGCTGCAATTAGGCGTTCTTCGATTTACCTAAAGCACAAGTGAAGGTAGTCCAAAATTTTCGCCTGCGGCCCTTTACAGGATAACCTTATTGAACACCACAATTGAAAAGAATCGACTGCGGCGCTAAACTCAAAAGTTGCTTTTGACTTCATTGAATTCCATTTGCTTACCAAAAAGCGCTAAAATATCCGCCCGAAGATATGGGCTTTTTCAGATTTCGCCCGCAGAGCCTTTTGGTAGCCACTGTACATAACTCAAGTAAATCTCTTCCGATTTTCAAAAAAAAATTTTTTTGAAAGATCTGGGAATGCCCGACAATTTATAACAGAAACGCGAGCCCTTGATGCAACAGATGGTTTTTCTTCTATATTTGCTCAACTATTTTATACTAGATTTACTGTCAGAGACAAATTTGCAGAGAACAAAATTTTAGAGAACACGTGTTTCAGGGTTTTGGGGAAAAATGGCCCAATCCCGGTATATGACCACTCTCAAAATTGGGGGGATGACACATATCTCTAGAAGTTTAAAGTATGCTACTTTGCTAACTTGGTAAGAATTACATTTTAGAGAAAACAGTTTCAGGATTTCTTGAAGAAACTACGTATCTATTTAAAAGCTCGGACACGCCATGTAAATTCAATGAAATTTGCGCTTGAACACTTCCAAAAATCTCCATAAATACGAAGATTCCAGACACGATTAAGCAACAAAAAAAACTTTAAACTTTATTTCATTAAGTGTTGGTCGTACTTTTTCCATTAATTAACATTTTTCACTCTAAATAAATATTTTCTAGAACCCTTGCAAACATTTCCAGGTTTACAAACACTTCCACTTTTCTATTATTATTTTGTATATTCACCTGCAGCTACTAATTGTGAAAATTTTTTGCAAAAATTCCCTTCCAGATCTTGGTTCTGGTTTTTCGATTTATTGTTTACACACTTTTTATTTGTTAAAATTAATTTGGAATCGATATGTAAACAAAGTAGAACCAAAAAAAAAAAAAATTTTTTTTCTTCTTCTTCTTTGAATAAAACGTTCGAAAATATTGACTGCTGAGTTCGAAATTAGCGCTATGACAGCTTCCGCAAATGACAGCGCGGGTAACATATCTTTCAAAATTTGAATAAATTTCGAGTATACGACGGTTGGTGTCTCAGATATCTTCGAAAATTTCGCTAAACAGTACAGATGGCAACAGTCATGGGGTTGTGTCGAAACTAAATGGTATGATGTCCGAGCTTAAATAATTCGCTGTTGATCCTCGTTTTGATATGGTGCAGGGGAGAACATTTAGGCCATTAAAATCAAATTACATTTGGTATCCACATTTTCTAGTTTACAATCTTATGTCTAAGTGTATTTGATTGTTGCTGATTTGCTGATATGTACGATGCATTATTGTTGGGAGGTCAACGTGTTAACAGGTCCACCAACCGTAGTGATAATGTTGTGCATTTTGTGCGATCCATTTTTGTCGTATAGCCATCATCGTTCACACAATGTTCCTTGTCCCGCCATATTTTTGGAAGGTGTTGTATGCTCAGTACAGCGCCATCTATGGAGAATCAGGGGGATGTGCCAAAGTTTTTTCCCAGCAATTTGTGTGTTTGACATCTATAGCCAAGATGTTTTGGCATCTATAGCCAAGTAGCTGTTGACACGCATAGTCTTCTGTGTTGATGCAGTGTATGCTTGTGACGTCACATATGAACATTTTTCTGGTACTTTTCGTTGCTCTACAGTGACTACCCAATTTATGAAGCTTGGGCGGTGTAACGAAACTTTAACCTCACTGTTATAAAATTCATTTCATACTTTTCACACACGATTTATTAATTCCACAAACTTAAACATAAAGTCACTATCCTTAAACAAATTTAGCGATCCCCTTATGTCTAACCTGACCTGTATGATGGGTGAATGAAACTCCGTTGACTCCACGATATTTTCGCAACGTAACGATCCAAAGTTTCGAAATGATCCAATTAAACATGAAATATCTCGTTATCTCAAAAATGAATTTCCATACAACGAACCGCGTTGTCACAACGATGAACTTTTAATATAAATCGCCGTTCAAAAAAACCAAATAATAATGTGAACCTAAAAGTCCGTTTCATCGGGCTTTAACAAAATCACCACAAAAACTTATTGCTCACGTAACCGTACTTGGTTTTAATAATAACCAAAAGTTCTCAACAACTTATCCGTTTGACGACCAAAATGGAAAAGAACAAACGATGACTTGTCTGATCTAATGAAGTATCAAAATGTCAATCTCACTGACGGCTCTATAATGTCTCCTGCACGCCATCTGTTAGTCAACGGTTTCACCATATGTCTGCAAACTAAACCACCGGGTTAATCAAAAGCTAAGTAAGGTCTAGTGTTATAAATTACATAAGAAATCATATATCTATGAAAACCCAAGTTACAGTGGACTTAAACGTTGTACAACATTCGATTTGTACAGAGAAAAATTCCTATATTTGTTTACACCGGGGATTGAGCCCCGTCTGCAAATTCTAACTATTATTCCAGCCGGGAAAGATTGTAAGACTTTTTAAACGCGAAGGTTCCGGTTTTGTATGATAACTTTTCACATTAGTTGATATTCTGAATGTTCCCATAGAAGAAGTTCTTTACCGCCCAGTGAAATTTTCTGGTAAAATGAAAAATTGTCGAGCCGGTCGCTATTTTTAAAACTTTCCTAACTACCAAAAATAGTCGAAAATTAATTTTGAAAAAGTTTTAAAAGCTGCACGTACATGGAGGAGATGGAAGTGCTCTAATTTGTACGAGACGTTAGGGGGATTATGGATGTCCTATTAAAACATTCCCTATGACAATGTAACATTTAAGGCCAAGAAAATCCATCCCCGGAGGCTAGCAGCTACCAGCGTTTTTTGTTCATGGCTTTGTGTACATTAGAATCGTGGTTGCAATTTGAGATGAAAGCTCTCGAATAAATATTGCACACGAAAAATAAATTCGTTGATTCTGCTTCAACTCCCACAATGAATGTTTTTCCATAAACCATGGAGAAAAATTAAGCTTTCCGATGGGACATGGGACAAACATTAAACTTATTTCGAATGCACAATTTATTTGTTTTATTATTTCTCTCTCTTGATCCCGTCGAGTTCTATTTTAAAAAAAATAATGAATTATTTTTCCTAAAACTTTGACTGAATATTCATCACGGTACACGGTACATAAAGTTTGTTTGCGAAAAGTTAGTTTTGCAGTTCGTGGCATTTGGATGCACATTGCATTATTTTTTATTATTTTCGCTCGTATTTTAAGCTTCGTTCGCTGTTGATAAATTGTGTTAGGAACGGACAGACACAGCTGTTAGTTTACGAATTTGTAGTCTACTATGACGAAATGGAGCACAGCAACGACCCTCCAATGAATCCGAAAAATATTCTACTTGGGGATGAGTAAAATCACAAATTTCCTCAAAAATCTAACGTTTTCTGGTATTTTTCTGAAAAAAATATCCCAGATAACAATTTGCCCCACGAAATGTACGTTTGATGCCATGGAAAAGTGTGTTCCAGCCCATTAAATGTGTATAGACCGTTACAGCTTTTCTTTTGTGAATATTGTACATTTAATGTACAAGAAATGTACACTTAATGGGGTTAAGGGCAAAAGGTGTATGTACAATAAATGTTCCACTAATCTTGTGAACATTTAGTGAACGATTCAAAACTTCTTGTTGCACAAAAAAATGTGCATTTTATGTACATCAACAAAAACGTAGAATCGACAAAAAAGTTGTGAATCGTTACACTAGATTAGGTGAACATTAATTTAGTGTACACTTTTTGCCATTCACCCCATTAAATGTACGTTAAATGTACAATAAACGATGTAACGGTCTATGTGCTTTTCAATACACATTTAATGTACAACATCACATCGAAAAATGTGGTATGTGTTATCTGGGTATGAGGCACTGGGGATGAGTGTTCTTCAAATAAAATCGGAATAGGAGATACACTCAAAACCGCCTGTAGGACATAATTTTGCTCGTTGTAGGCGTTAAGAAATTCTATTTTTATAGGATTTTTTCCTTTAGATCTTGCAATGAAACCGCTAGTGTTTGGCTGATACGTATTTCTAATTTTTTTCTATTAATTCGATGAAAGAAACTTTAATATTTTTCGAGAAATATTTTCTTAATTTATTTTCACTTTTAAAGAACTTTGATGAAGAAATCATAAAATATTTACACCCACACTTTTCTTTATAAAGAATTTTCACTGAAATACAATTTGTTTAACAGAATTTATTCAATTATACGTTTGGTTTTTAGGTGAACCACACGACAACACAACACAATTCACTCTACGTATACGACTTTAAAACTTATTTAATTTTCCTACTTTCTTGCTGACCGCTTCTCAATTTGTTAGTTTGTCAAACAAAAGCCAACAATCGAAATGAATTTCTTCTTGCAAAACATTTTCCATTTAATTCACATCCTGTAATTGTGTACAAAATAATAAAAATTCTTACTCTCATTGTAAACTGTTAGAGGTTCCTCTTTCACCAAACACGCTTTCGGTATCAATTGACACAAAAAAAAATATTTGCGTTACACTTCTTTCAATCAACGAAACAAGAATCACAAGTGAAATACCTGACATTCCCCCGAACACGTTTTAGTGTTTCTTCAATTAATTAGCGAAAAGTAATGAGAAACAATCAACTTTGAAACTAAAATAATTTTGTGTATTGTTTCTCGTTGCTATTCGTTTACATTTTCTTGGTGATAAATCATGCTAAAATTACAGCATCGTCGATGGAATTCACTTCCACCGAGATAAAAAAATGTGCGTCGAAGAAAATACATTTACTCTCATTTCGGCTTTAGATATTCGACAAAGAGATAAAGGGATCATTCATAAAGTACATCACAGTAGTCAAGTGTTTGCACTAAAAACATTAGAAAAATCAGTGCTGCCACATAAAGTGAAAGCGACTTAGGGGCATCCAGAAATGACTTTTTGACCCCCTCCCCCCTGGTCCTATATTTTCCTATATTCATAACATTGCGTGTCACTTTTTACTAACCCCCTCCCCCCTAAGTATAGCACGTCATTTATGGATGGCCCCTTACTAGTAAATAAACATTTTTGAAAATGAAAAATGATAACCTCCTACTATTGATAAACAGTTCTCGAGAGGGATGATACATACATTTTACATGGTAAGATTTCAAATTTTTAAGATAATTATGGCTGTTTCAACTCATACACGTAAATATCTCAACAGTTTTTATCTCGCGTGAGTTTCTCGTGCGGAGACAAATTTGGTGAGATGTTTACATGTATGTGTTGAAACATAAGCCCCCAGCAAGTTTTCTACTGTTAATTGGTAACTACTCCCCGAGATTTAAAAAAAAGTCCCTGAGAGTCAGTTCTCCTGATATTTCGTAATTTGCGATGTTTTTTCAAAACAGAATCCTGCGTAAATAACAAATTTTTCAAAATTATACCTCGTGCCCTGGTAGAGTGACTCGAGTGACTCTTACACGAATAATAGATGAATCAGAACTAAAAAAGTTTAAATATGTAGGTCGAAAATCATCGCATTCTAAGTTCATTTGCGATGTTATTTCCGAGCAAATTTGTCCGATTCATCTATTATTTGTGTAAGAGGGCTCTAGGACCCATTGTCCCCAGACAAAATATCCCACATAGACCGGACAAAATAGATAGATATTATATTGTGTATTGGAGGGCTCTGCCCCGTCACTACCGCGACTGCGGCGTGCTTCCTTGCTTGATGCTCTGCCTTAAACCCCGCTAGATGCTTCGGCCCTTAGACCCCGTAAGGAGGGGGGGGGGAATTCTCCCCTTAATCACCGCCCGCTTTTTTGTTGTGGTTTTTTATTTCAGCCCTGCGGCGCGGCGCTAACTAAACTCCAAATTGTCTGAAGAGATATTTTGGTTAGGGACATTTCACCCGTTTTTTTAAAAATCGGGTTATCATGTCTGGGGATATTTTGTCTGAAGGGATATTTTGGTGAGGGATATTTCACCCGTTTTTTTTTAAAAATCGAGTTATTATGTTTGGGGATATTTTGTCTGAGGGGATATTTTGGTTAGGGATATAATTGTTTGCCATAAGTTCATGGATAATAATGTAAAATTTATGTAGATCACGTAAAAAAGATGTACAAAAGATAGATAATTAATCTAACAACGATTGAATATTATTTTTCCATCATTTTTACATTTGACATTGGAAAAGCATTTACATCATTTTAACATTATTTAAATCATTTTTTCATTATTTTTACATTAATGGAAAATTGATGGACAAATATCTATGTAAATCATGTTAGAATGATGTATTGTAACACCCCAACATACTTTATTTATTAACGACACCAACATGTTGGAAGATGAAACATCGCAACCCTTAGAATATGACATTACAATGTAGCAACCCTAAAATATGAACGACATAAAGACAATATGACAAAATTGCATAAAGCGTCAGTCAGCCATGATGAATTTTGTCGTATAAATAGAAGCCGTATTGCATAGGAGAAATCACTTTGGTTTGGAGCTCTTGAACTGGTAACATCGATAGCAACTGTCTATTATCAGTTTCAAAGGGAACACACCAGCAAGGTTAGAGGAACCGTGGCGCGACCTTACTTTCAGACTAGTATATCGTCCCGTTAAAATAATATTGGACTAGTGCATCGTCCCTTCATTTCAGTCTTTGGATTTTTGTTCGTATCGTGTCGTCATTATGTAATATTTCCGTAAGACAAAGTGAAGGACTAGCATATCGTTCCGTTAAAGTATTCGTCGTACGTGTCGTCGTTCGTCAATCAACCAATAATGTAGCAAAATCCATCGTTACCCATTTTCTGTACATCTACATAAATTATACATCCGTGAACTTTTCATCATTTTTCCATGAAACATATACACAATTTACATCACTTTTACATCAAAAATATAATTTGGAAATATACCCATAAGCTCGTCTATGGTTCGTATTGCCAACTTCACAAAACAAGATTTTTTAAGTTTACACTGATTAAGAGAAACCTATTAAAATGATCGAGAAAACACATATGCAAGAAGACACACGTCGATGTGTTTATGTCTCCGTAGCCGGATGGTTAGTGTCACATGTGTCACATGTGCATTCAGAATTTCAAATTCTACTTGACTCAACATTTTTGTAATGCTCTGAAAACTCACCGGTCGAAAAGGGATGGAAAACGTATTGCAGACAGTAAACTGTATTACACATACGATGATTGCGTTCGAAGTACTCATATGAATTTTTATTCGGCGCGAAATTCGAAATTTTGTACAAATATATCTTCGATTAACTACGGATAAAATTAAACTGGACAACGTTGAAATGTTCCCAACGATTATCTCAGGTGTCCCACAAGGGAGCCATCTGGGCCCCCTACTATTCATTCTCTTCATGGGTGACATCATCAACAGTTTCAAGTTAATGAAACTTTTATATGCCGATGATCTTAAGCTGCTGTGTGAAGTTAAGTCGTTATCTGATGCTATCCAATTGCATACCTGAATTGCAGACTTGAATGCTCTATCATATTGGTGTAGTACAAATCGTCTGAGCCTAAACCTCGAGAAGTGTACAATTATGACCTTCTTTAGAAGACGATCCACGATTCATCTCCAATATACGTTGAATGGAGCCTTCTTGAAACGTGTGAAGTGGTGTCTTGCTTGACGAACAATTGACGTTTAATCGTCATATCGACTTCATCACATCTAAAGCGTACTCCATGCTCGGTTTCGTCAAAAGAATTTGTAAGCCATTTACCAACATCCGTTCTCTCAAGAGTGTGTATTTTGCTCACGTTAGGTCTCATCTTGAGTACGCGCTAGTCGTATGGAATCCTCACGAGCTAGTTTACGTAAACATGATTGAATCGATCCAGAAGAAGTTCATGATGTATGCCTTAAGGAGGTGAGTTCGTAGAGACGGTAATTATCGCCTACCCCCATATTTGGAGCGTTGCAGCACTTTAAATATTGAGCCCTTGTGGTGTAGGAGGATTTCTTTGAGTATTATGTTTGTTTTTGATCTCCTCCGTAAGCGCCTTGACGCCCCGATTTTGATGTCAAGGGTTCAGTTCAAAGATCCGGTTCGTGCTTTCAGGCATAAGGAATTTTCGTTATCCCTTACCACAGAACTGACTACGGCCAGCACGAACCGGTTAACCGGATGCTTCGGTCATTTAACTTTTTCTCCCAGTATTGTGACCCTAATGTGTCTGGAAGTGCTTTTCGTTCAATAATTATATCAGTGGCGCTCCCCGCTTCGTTTGTCTATCAATTTGGGCTGTCGTCCCTTCTCGCGAACCCTACCAGTAACGGTTGAGCGATATTTCTGTTCGTAATATTTTCTTTCATTTTAATCGTTTTATTTTTCTTTTGTGCTCACTGAACTCTTGCTGCAATTAGGTTTTTGCCGATCGTAAGACTACTAATCTATCTCTTTTATTTCGTTCGATGCAATTCGTTTATAAAATATATCTTTTTAAGTTTCTAATGTTTCTTGATTCGTAATCTGTGTTATTCGTAATGTCTTTTTTTCTGTGTTCTTTATATTTACTAGAGCCAGGTATCTGTTATTGACTGTTCAAACGGATCAGTTATGAAAACAAGTCCCACCCAATAAAACTAAGTTTGTTGTAGGCATTGTCAAACTTTTGTATGGACATTTTGACATTGCCTTTAAGTAACCAATTCATTTAACTGATTTTATTGCACGTAAACCGGTCAGGTTAAACAGCCGATCAAATACCAATTGACCATTCAATCCACCGTTGTATCCCATTAATTGATCGGATTTAATTTTGAAAAATGAAAAGAAGTCAGAATTCGTCTCTGAGAAGAGTCAGGAGCTTGACTGTCAAATCAATCTACTGCTAAAGTCGAAAACTAGGAAAATTAGATTTGAATAAAACAGGAGCCGATTTTCGGGAAGATTATACGAAAAATAGCCGCTGCCTGCGCCGAACGGCAAAATTTTTCTTCTCGGCCCACACGGCTCCCACCACGTACGCGCTCCAATTTTGTTTTCCTGCTGCAGGCTCAATATATTACCTGTTACACCACACACACGATCTGAATTTTCTCTGCGTTTTAGAGACGTGGAAATTTCCTAATTACGTACATAAAACCCTCCCACAAACGATACAAGTCAAGGCTACAAAGTGAAGACGAAATTACTGATTTTCTCATTATAACTTATAAGCTACGACATATACCAATCACAAAATCGTCCGATTGGTGAAATCATAATATTCATTACTGCTTGAACAAAGGATCAAAGTAGACATAAATTGATTTAAACCCCATAATCGTACGATGGAGTAATTTGTACAGAGTTTCACAGCACAACATACGATATTTATCGTATATAATTAACAATGCCTACCTACGTAACAGAAACCTCTCTTTCGATTCACTATAAATAGCATTTATTCGGAAGGGTGACAGTAAAAGAATCGCAGCAGGTGAGCCTCCCGTAGATCCACATATTTACTTAACGCACGGAATTCATTTCCATAATACAATCGAGTTGCTCACATAGATTTATGGAAAAATCCGACAGAATAGTTTTTTATGCCACGAATTTCCATATTTTGTGCACGGTTTTCGCGCATAGCCAAAAATATCTTTTAGACAATTCATCATAAAGTGAGATAATTGGAAAGTCTGGATCTGTTTACTTATTGAATCGAACATTAATAGAATGAAAACATGGCAGGGATTACAAATTCGGAGAAAATGGCCCCTAAAAGGCAAACAATAGAATTTTTTAGATGGATTCAAATGAGTTTCACATTCTCTTGGCTTCTTACTAGCACTTCTTACACCAGTTTTTTAATACAATGAAGAAATAAATGTTGAAAAATGTCACATTTTTCAGCACAATGAAAATTTGTCTAATAAACTCGACTCAATTGAATGTAACATAATGCTTTCGTTGGTCGTTTAAAAGAAAAATGAGTCTTTATTAAAGCTTTTTATTTCAATATTTTTCATTTTAAATCGCAATTTGTAAATAAAAAACGACAATTGTGAGCGCGAGCATTGCGGGACTTTTAATCGTAGTCTGCATTTCTGCTTGTGGTGACCAACACTCGTTTGAGTAAAACATCTACGCAAGAATTGTGTTTGTAATATACGCCGTCGACGTATTTTATACACCGTGTACGTACTATGTGAATGTAGCATTATAAACTTAGCTATTATGGCGGGCGTTCGTAGTAGGTTCACATAATATGTACACTGTACATGTACACTGTACACGGTGTTCGTAATACGTGCACGATGGATAAAATACGTCGACGGCGTATATTATAAACACAATTCTTGTGATGCTTGTAGATTTTTTCCTCAGAGTACTTTGAACAGATTTTACCAAATAAAAATACAGTGTACAGTGTACAGTGTACCCCACCGGCGAGAACATCGAACGCAGATATTGAACAAAATTCATATACATCGAACGCAAAACAAAGCTGCTACCGTCGTCATCTTAACTTGAATTCCGATTTACTGGATTGACTAACCCAGAAGTGTGTCCCCGTTTTGAGAAGTCTGAATGAGACTTAAGGACTTTATCTCTTGAGATTCGAAATTTTCCAGAAAGAAATTTTTCTCTGGATGTTGAAATTAATTTTTTGATGTTAAGTCGTGTAAGTGTTAAGTTGTTGGATGAGTAGATTGAAGTTTTGAACTGCTAAGAAGGCGAATGGCAACAAGAACGCCATCATAAGACAAAAAAGACCCGTAGCTTCGGACAAAGCGAAACCCAAAATAGGTATGAGAACAATTGCTGTTTGAGTGATGGATTTCTGGTGGTTAGCAACAGCAAACAAAAATTCATCACTCAATGCTGTTCCGAAACGCGTCATCTCATTGCAGGCCATATGATGTTATATACTTTAAACAAGTGTTTTGTATACAAACAAGAACAAAACATTCATACTAAAGAAATATACTTAGTGTATGGAAAAATGTGCTTCTCAGACGTTAAGTTGCTTACGTACAACTTTAAGAAGAATTTGCTCGATGAAAATAAACGTTTCAAATCGATTTGGTTTTATTAGGTGGTTTTTGAGAGAGCAAATTACGTACTTATAAATGGAGGGCAACGTCAAAATATAATCCATGAGTGGAGGGCAAATGAATTCGAGAAACTTATGAGTAAATTACGCTCTCGAAACTGCCTTATAACGTCATCTCGCTATAATTTCTTTAAAAATAAGGATCGACCCACACCTGATCCACAATTTTAGCTGGTCGACTCTCACCTGACCCAAAGTTTTAGAACACACAGAAAAACGATTTCTGTGAATTCTGCAACTGTGGATCGACAGGCTAAAATTGTGGGTCGACCCCCTCCAATCCTTTTTCACTGACATTTAACTATTATTTTTAAATAAGGATCGGAGTGAGTCGACCCACACCTAACCCACAATTTTAGCGGGTCGACCCACACCTGACCCACAGTTGCAGAATTCACAGAAATTGGTTTTCTGTGTGTTCTAAAACTTTGGGTCAGGTGTGGGTCGACCCGCTAAAATTGTGGGTTTAGGTGTGGGTCGACCCACTCCGATCCCTATTTTAAAATAACAGTTAAAAGTCAGTAAAAAAGGAGTCAGCAGTTCTTTATCGGTTGCTATATCCTAACAACCATCAGTTCCTGTACTCTTCTTTTAAAATGTCCCATGCAATAAAATCTTATTTTCTCCGAAAGTATTAATTGAAAAATAAGATAATTAAAGAAAAATAGAACTGAAATAACCTATGCAGTCGATATATTTTCCAACCACACGTTACTCAACATAAACAACGTTCACACAATTGTTAAACATTCCATACCGATGTCATATCATTAAAATTACGAAAAAAAAGTTTTCGTAAACCAAATTTTTTTAAGAAAAATGAAACAAAGTCAAAAGACTACCGGCGCCCATGTCTATTCAAGGTGGCTGTACGTACGTGATCTCGTTCGAGATTCTTTACAATCTATTTAAAGTCAATGATGTTAATGATTTATCGACCTAAAACTAAATGGGAACATTAAAAGAAACGTTTCTTTGTATTGGGAGGGTCTACTCAGAAATGCGATTATTTAAACTTTTAGCGAAAATTTTCTTATTTATACGTTTGGCTGAAAGACAAACCGATTCGAGGAACATGTTGAACCATTCCAAGTTTTTTTTCATTAATAAACTCTGAGAAATGAACGTTTTTTCTTCTTTGTCACTATTTAAAATGAAAAACGAAAAAATAGACTGAGTTTTACAGGATAGTCATCAATTCAAATTGTATTTTACAATTACATGCCCCTTGTTGAAGTAACAACCTTATCTGGAAGACACTGGCATTTTATAAGAAACTGGACACCAACACCTTATATGATTCTCTCAATCATTCAATGTTAGTGTGAAAGTGACAAACATGGTAGCTTGTCCAGTTTCATTTGAATAGATCCTGATTTACAGAAACTAAAATAGGAATTCAATAGCGCCGGATTGAGAGTCTCAGTCAGTCATCGTCTCCTCCGTAGATGTACAAACTTCGTCACAAATAAAAAAAAATTCCCAGAAAAATCACATTCAATAGAAAAAACAACAATTTTTTGTACGGAAAGTGCCTCTAAGGGTGAAGAATAAAGAAATGAAATACTCGCTTTTTTATGTTCCCATTTTGCAGGAAAATTTGATATAAAAATAAAAAAAATTATTTCTTGTAAAAATACCAAGTGTCTGGGAGTTGAATTTTTCAAGCTACACCCAAAAAAATGGGGTTGGACATGTAGAACTCTTCAGGACAGTTTTACGTCTAAGACATACTTCATGTACATCTGTAATGAATAATGTACACACAACATGTAGAATGTACATTGTACTTATTTAATGAACGATTCACTTGTACAATGTACGTCCAACTAAACCAGGGTTTAAGCGACACTATGTAAAAGTTGACATTATGAACTAGTGTTACGTACAATGTACAACAGCATTTTTTTAAAAATGTACGATGTACACATCCATTGTATAGTGAACAAGTAGTATGTACAATGTACAATGGACGTATTCGCACGATGAACAAGGGACATGTATAGCTGATGTATTTACGTGATATACAGGTAATATGTACAATGTACACGTACACGGAATTTTTTTTATAAATGACACGTACAGTGTACAAATTCATTGTATGACGAATAAGTGAGTTGTACATTGTACAAGTGAGTTGTGCATTGTACAAGTAAATTGCACATTGTACAACTGACTCATACATCATACAAGTGAGTTGTACAATGTACAAGCGAGTTGTAGAATGTACAAGTGAGTTGTACAATGTATAAGTAAGTTGTACAATGTATGTTCAAGTGAGTTGGACAATGTACAATGTGCAAGTGAGTTGTACAATGTACAAGTGAGTTGTACACTAAACAATTATATTTATTTAACCAATTTTCTTCTACCTTAACAATAATATCACATTCACATTTAGATGACACTTTTCAATTTCCAATATTTTCTCTGACAATCAAACGTTCACTGCTAAGTTTTCCAACCAGTTTTTAGCATTTTAGTGAGGTCGTGCAGCCCGTTGAACCGATGGATCTTGCAGTGCTGTAGAATATGTTGCATTGTTTGAACTTGTCCGCATTCACATAATTCTGAATCCCTAAAATTCCAACGGTGTAACAGGAAGGCACAACATCCTTGGCCCGTTTGAAATCTGTTCAATCGTAACCAAGTTCGTCTCGGTAGATCCATTCCGTTTACGGCTGCCGTTAGATCGCACACCAGTTTTTTTTGAAATACATAACTGCTATGACACCACTGTTTCCATCTCTCTTTCAAGTCATTAAGGTGCTCCGCTTCTCAATAGAAGCACCAAAAGGGGTTTCTAGACGGAAGTCGCAAGTTGTTTGGTGCCGATGAAATGTCGTTATAGATGGGAAGCCTGATATTTTGTGCTATCTTACGACATTCCTTTAAAGCTGCTTCCTGACGTGAAATTATCATAGGTGTTGTGTTGCTTAGGACGTGCAGCCATTTCGGTTGAATTATCGGCTCCACACACAATTCTCAGTGCTTTGTAGACTTGGGTGTTCACCTGGTTTACGTAAGCACTGTTCATCCAGATGGGTAAGCAGCGTGAGCAGTAATTAGCTACTGACATCACCATTGCGTGTGTTGTGATTGTGTTGGCTGTACACCCCCATGTTTTCACTGCTAATTTGTATAGCATATTTGTCCTGGATCGAAGCTTGTTTCTTGTGTGTACAACTTGTGGACGATATGTCAGACTCCTATCCAAGAAAATTCCAAGATACTTCGGGTTTCGATCGTACTCCTTAACTATTTCATCCATTTGTCAGTTGTACAATGTACAAGTCAGTTGTACAATGTACAAGTCAGTTGTACAATGTACAAGTCAGTTGTACAATGTAAAAGTCAGTTGTACAATGTACAAGTCAGTTGTACAATGTACAAGTCAGTTGTACAATGTACAAGTCAGTTGTACAATTTACAAGTCAGTTGGACATTGTACAAGTTAGTTCTGCATTGTAGAAGTGAGTTGTACATTGTACAAGTGAGTTGCACATTGTACAAGTGAGTTGTGTATTG
Organism: Pseudolycoriella hygida; assembly: GCA_029228625.1. NCBI lineage: Eukaryota > Metazoa > Arthropoda > Insecta > Diptera > Sciaridae > Pseudolycoriella > Pseudolycoriella hygida. Next base: position 143,208,431 of record CM055404.1, read on the forward strand.
TACAAGTGAGTTCTGCATTGTACAAGTGAGTTGTATATTGTACAAGTGAGTTGTACATTGTACAATGAGTTGTACATTGTACAAGTGAGTTGTACATTGTACAAGTGAGTTGTAAATTGTACAAGTGAGTTGTACATTGTACAAGTGAGTTGTACATTATACAAGTGAGTTGTACATTGTACAAGTGAGTTGTACATTGTACAAGTGAGTTGTACATTGTACAAGTGAGTAGAGTGTTCAAGAACAACTTGTACATTGTACAAATATATAGAACAATATAGAATATAGAACAATGTATGTCTAGCTAAACAAATGGTTTAAGAGTGAATTTGCCAGAACAAGCCGTGCGTGTATGAAAAACGAATCCAACGTGTCGCGGAATTTCGATCTCTATAGCTTATTCGATTTTTCATTCCAATAGAAGACTTTCGTAGAAGAACAATTTTTCTTTAAAAAAATTATTTTGTAGTTTTGAACTCTCGGAAAAATGGTCTGCACAGAGGTCAAAAAAATAGTTTTTGATGAATATCTTGGACAAGACCAAATCGATTCCAGGAAGTCAAAAACGTCGAAAAAATGGTCATTTTCAAAGAGTCGTGGAAGGGACGGTATAAAATTTTTTCCCAAACCCAAAGCGGGAGGCTGTAGCCATTGCCCTTAGCTTTCAATTGAATGTCTGAGTAGAGCTTTGTGAGGCGTAGAAAAAAAATGGAGTTGATTTAAGTAAAAATTTTGAAAAAATTCAAAATCCGTAAGTTTTTGTATTTTTAACTTTACGTACCTCCACAAATGGAACAAAGAACTTAACCCAAATTAGAAGGGAGTTCCTATATTGTGTGAA
>CM055404.1:143209771-143235851 GCA_029228625.1 Pseudolycoriella hygida
TTTTTAACTTTACGTACCTCCACAAATGGAACAAAGAACTTAACCCAAATTAGAAGGGAGTTCCTATATTGTGTGAAAAACAAAAATTATGAAAAAGTAAAAATGTTTGGAAGTGGAAATTCCAAATTGTTCACGAAAAACTCACATTCGAGGTACGTTTTTTGGTTCTAAGTGTAACAAACTCGTCCAGGAATATTCACTAATTATGCCAGTGTTTCACTTCTAGACGCGTAGTCTTTCAGGTAAAGACCTTATTTGTTGCAATTCATTTGGAAACCACACATTCAACGTCATATAATTATAAGGCCTCCAGTTCTTTCCGTAAATATCGTTCGAATTTTGTGTTTAGCCTGTTAGCCTTTATTATTACCAGCTTACGTCCTGGTATGATGCTAACGGTTAATTTCAAAAGCTCTGCTTTATTATGCTCAACAGAAAGACTTACGTCATTCTTCTGATAATGCGAACAACACTACTAACTCAGACGAGCTCATGTCTATCGATTACATTGAAGATGATCGAAAGTACAACTTCAAAAACATCTATTTCCAAGGATGGGCTAAGAAAGTTCGTAAAGTTGTAAAGTTTAAAGATAAACAAAAATCATTTATCGAAATGTTGTTTCGGCGTGGTGCAGAGACTAAGGTGAAGCTATCTGCGGAGCAAATGGCTGAGAGAATGCAAGAATATTTGATTGATGGTGTACACTATTTCCGTACGGAAGAATATTTGCAGCCCAGCCAAATACGAGGCCTTATAACTAGGTTCAATAAATCAAAACAGTTAGTCAAAGAAGAAGAACACATTGACATATCAGAATGTGATGGACAAGAGCAAAATATTGAAAAAATATTCGAGTCCCAAGACGATAATATTGCAGACTTATCGGATGATTCTGATGAAGAAGATTTTTTCGGTTTCGATAATACTCAATAAAAGCAATAGTTGAGATTTCGAACCTTTGACTTTTTCTCTTACACTTCTTCTTTCGTCTCGTTGCATGTAGACAATAAACGTGAACACGGACGGGCTAAACACAAAATTCGAACGATATGTACGGAATGAACTGGAGGCCTTATAATTATATGACGTTGAATGTGTGGCTTCCAAATGAAATGCAACAAATAAGGTCTTTACCTGAAAGATTCTGCGTCTAGAAGTGAAACTAGCATAATTAGTGAAAATTCTGGACGAGTTTGTTACACTTAGAACCACAAAAGGTACCTCGAATGTGAGTTTTCTCGTGAACAATTTGGAATTTCCTCTTCCAAATATTTTTCCTTTTTTATAATTTTTGTATTTCACACAATAGAGGAACTCCCTTCTCATTTGGGTTAAGTTTTTTATTTCATTTGTGGAGGTACGTAAAGTTAAAGATACAAAAAGTTACGTATTTTCAATTTTTTGAAATTTTTACTTAAATCAACTCCATTTTTTTTCTACGCGTCACAAAGTTCTAATTAGACATTCATTTGAAAGCTAAGGGCAATGACTACAGCCTCCCGCTTTGGGTTTGGGAAAAAATTTTATACCGTCCCTTCCACGACTCTTTGAAAATGACCATTTTTTCGACATTTTTGACTTCTGTAGCCAGCTACTTGCACTTGTCAGGAGTGTTGCCACAGCCAAAAGCTTTGTATCATTGGACTACTTAATCGTACATAACTTGTCTGGAATCGATTTGGTCTTGTCCAAGATATTCATCAAAAACTATTTTTTTGATCTCTGTGCAGATCATTTTTCGGAGAGTTCAAAACTACAAAATAATTTTTTGAAAAAAAAAAACTGTTTTTCTACGAAAGTCTTCTATTGGAATGAAGAATCGAATAAGCCAAAGAGATCGAAATTCCACGACATGTTGGATCATGGCCATGCGAAGTTCTGGCAAATTCACTCTTAAACGATACTATGTACGGGGCAAACGTACAAATGTACAAGTCTCAGGTTCGTCATTTTTTTGGGTGTAGTTGCATGTACATCTCGAATGAATCTTTGGAGAATGGAAAATACAATTTGCAAGACAATTAATTAACAAAAATGAAGGACCTTTACTAAAAGATGTCACAGACACGTTGCTTTTTTGTATGCAACAGTAAAAAATGTGTATGAGCTTTTTACTTCCTATTCAGCAATAAAATCTCTCCTCTGCAAACACACATACCCTGACCTTTCTAACTAAATAAAGTGTTTATACATTTGAATGCATATCCATAAATCCCAGGTAAGTTTGAGTTATACACGAAAGGCTATAAAATTACTGAAAACAAATTAATTTCACGAACTTTATCCGTGCAAAACACCACACCATATACATGGCATCACACCAGTCCAGTCTATTATTTACACGATTCACGGGAGCTTTTTTTCTTTTCGAAGATTACACTTGCTTCCATGTGTATACGGTAAATAAAATTATGTAGGAAATAGAATTTATAAATTAAGTAATAGCACACACGTCCATTGTTTTCGTCTCCCTACACCACATTGCATTTACAGTTAAAAACCCGATCACTAAATTTATTCCAATTTGCGACTTGATGTATGTTTGCTGTTACGAAATAAATTGAATTTAATTTGACTGGATGGTACAAACTAAAATTATTTGGTATAATGACTTATTACGCTATTTACAAATAATTAGAGTTCCATGAAACCGTTTCTATTGCGGTTCCACCAACAAAACTCAAATTAAAAAGAAAAAAAACGTGTCGTTTTCTATGTTTGTCCATTTACTAGTGTCAATGACTCGTTCCAATTGAAATATCTACAGAGACAAATGGAGTCATTGATCGAAGCCAATTTGTATTTTTTGTTTGTTTATCAACTACTGACATTGAATTAAGGCATCTTTTCCCTCATTTTTAAACCTGTACGAAGTATGAAGGGCGTATAAATTCACTGTTGTGTTTTTAACACTTTAACAATGTGGTCCGCGAACGCAGGTCATCCACACGTTCGTATGTCAATTCAAGATAATATTTAGCTAAAATTGTTGTATTGGTCTGTAGAACATAAAATTTGCTAGATTTTGTATAGCTTCGGAAAACCAAATACGTTAAAAGTGCAACAAGGATGGAATTACAGATACCGAATTCTTAGATTGTGCAACTTTTTATTTTACCAGCTGGTCTAAAAATACATTGAAAATGACCAACGTCATAAGCATACAACATTCTTAACCACAGAAATGATACGTAGGTCTAGGTATCTTTCTTTGTTCTCAACAAGAAAACGCCGTTACCATCGATTCTTGTCATGAAATTTGTGGTTCAGAGTGGTTCAGATATATTATGTATATCTTTATTGCTGCTATAACCAACGTGTTCGCATATATGAATGAATTTACGTTTCGCGCCGCGAAAAACGTTTAAAACTTGCTATAAAAAAATACGGGTCCAATATTTTCCTCTTCCGTACACTGTAGACCCATAATTAACTGAATTCCCGACCTTACCCCCCAAAAAAACTACCCTAATCCCCCCTTCCACCTTCCACCTCGATCTACCTCATGGTACATTAAAGTTGTTTGTAATAAACGTGTACTTTGTACGGGCCCCATAAAAATATAAATCAGTAAAATTAGAACAGTCAGGAATATAAGAGGCAACTCGTAAAGTTCGCACGATAAAAATGACGACTTTATGTCTGGAATGTAATGTATCGTATGTAATTCCCTTCCAACTTAGAAGCGTGCTTACTTTGTGCATGGTCCCTAATAAGTTGCAGAGAGACGTCGTCGAAAACTGTGAAATAGTTCAGAGAGCAGTATTCGTACCGCAACTTACCTTACAGAGGTTGATTCACATCACCTGGAGAAAAGCTATTTGCCACATGTACATTTTCTTCACCTTCTTCTGAGTGAAGAAGACCATTACGTGTGATAGGTTTTTCGCGAAGGAGGTAATAGTAGATCACAGTGGGGGATGCGGAAATAAGTCATTACATGAGGGATTAATTTTGTGATATGAGTCAAACTCAAGAGGGTGTTTTTAAGCAAAAAGCTTTGAAAGCTGTTTTTTAACGAGTGTAGAGTTTTTATCCCGAGCCGAAGGCGAGGTATACAACTACAGGAGTCAAAAAAACAGTTTTTAAAGCGAGTTGCTTAAAAATAAACGAATGAGTTTGCGAGTGTCACGAAATTATCCAGAATGGATGACTTATTAAGCATCCCCCACTGTATGCTGTTTTACTTGGTGTCCCAACCGAAAACGCGTCATTACATGTAATGAGAAGTTTCCGATGGGGCTACATGTAATGAATAGCATGTAATGAATAATTTCCGTGGGGTGCACACATACATGTAATGACAAGTTTTCGGTGGGACAACGAGTAAAAAGGTGTACTAGCATACCTGATTGTAAACGTACGGGTCTTTTCTTATGTTTTTTTTAAGTATTTTCGATATAATTCTTATAGAGAAGTTCTAAAAATAGCGACTGAGATTTAAAAAAAGAAGAAATTTCCAAACTTAAATTTTCGAATGAATTTTAAATAAATTAAAAAGTCTAATTTTGATTAAAAAATTTAAATTCCGGAAGCATTATAATGTGTCAAATGTGTGTAAAAATGTTGTTTAAAAAGATTCCAAAAATCTGATTCATTTTCCCACTGTTTTGATTCAACTGTTGTCCATTAATCATGAACTTCATGTCTAAATTTATAACGATCGCAAATATTTAAAATCTCTTAACCCAATTTTGCGAGAGAATTATTATTTAATTAATTGTTATTTGTATTCTAGTTTACCTCCCGACATCATGCTGTCGTGTTTGAGGATTAAATTCATTGTATTTTTAGTATTTAATTCATTTGAAAAATGGAATTGTGTTGACTTTATTAATTGGTCTAAATTGATTCATTCACTCGCTTTATTGTCTTGTTGTGAGAATAAAATGAACTCATGTGGATGTTTACGCTGCACATTGTCGCCAACAAGGTGACAACTTTTCTGACATTTTACATGATTCATGTCGTCTCTCAAAAGACAGACAACTGTTGCACAAAGAACATTCTGTGTGGAAGGCCGTCGGAGAGATGGACAAATAACATCAAGCGGTTGGCACCTCGAAAAAATTAGCACAGAGCACAAAAGATGCTGGTACCATTTAATAATAGGTTTCAATACCATTAATTTTCATTTTCCATACCATTATTTCCTACATGCAACGTGAGAGATGAGAAAGATAATAACGTTAGTGATACGTTAGGTTTACGTACTTGACGAATTGATTATTCCAATGGAGACGTCGTTTGCCTGGTCCTCTGATATTTTGTGCCGCACAAAATCCCACCTCATCGTAATTTCGACTCCAAATTTTAAATATGAAGCAAATACTTTTGGCTTGGTCGTCTGATATTTTGTGCGGAGTCCAAATTACGATGAGGTAGGATTTTGTGCGGCACAAAATATCAAAGAACCAGGCAAAAAAACGTTTCCTTTGGAATAATCAACTCGTTAAGTACGCAAACCTAACGTATCACTTACGTCATTCTCTTTCTCATCTCTAACGTAGCACGTAGGATTTAATGGTACCAAAATTAAAATTATTGGTATCGAAACGCATTTTTATATGGTACCTGCACACTTACACATACTTACGCCACATGTGGTTGACAGGACAATCATGGCAGCAAAGGGGAGTAAGAGGAGGCCTACATCCAGCTCATAGGAAGATTAGATTCGGTGAGTGGAGCCCTCTGGGACTCCTGCACCTAGGCCGCCAATGGGCCTGTTGTGCTTACCCACGAACGTTTTCTATTAATTACGAATTGTTGTTGACAATTTCTTGATAGTTACGAGCAGTTATAACCTCTTAATAATAATTTAGGAGAAATGCACTTCATGTGCTCATACTTAACAGTATATGAGCCAAAATACTTGGCAATCTTCATAATGTAAGCCGGGCATTTACATAGAAAGTGCTCGGCAGTTTAGGATCACCACATTGTTCACATCTCGGGTTTTCGACGATTCCCATAACGCGGAGATGGGCCCTAAGCTGACAGCGTCCTGTTAAAATCCCTACGACTCGTTTCAAGTCCCATTTACTTAGAGATAGACCTTCTTTTGATCTGGCCTTGCTCAGGAGGATACATGCCTTGGTCTGTCTCGTGTATCCTATCGATTTCCAATAACTCGCGAAGGAGACGAATTTCCATTCGTCAATCCAGCTTTGAAACGTTGCGATTGGGACTCAAATTCCCGGCTCCGGGCCTACAAGGCCCTTAACAGACGCCTCACGGGCCAGTCTATCTGCAGTCTCGTTTCCCATGAAACCGCCATGGCTAGGAATCCAGATCAAGTTCACTTGATTTCGGGCTGCAATGAGCTGAAGGGAATCTCTACACTTCAGAGCTGATGAGGATGAGAATCTATGGCTATCTGATGCTTTAAGTGCTGATTGGCTGTCTGCGTAGATATTTATTACATGTCCACTTTGACCTTCTGAGAGAATTAGTTCACAACATCCTTGAATGCCTGTTATTTCTGTAAGAAACACAGTTACCCATTTTCCTAGTGACAAAGATTTTCTATATTCATCTATGCGCAGCAATACCCTGCCCCTGAGCCGCCACCACGGCAAGAGCCGTCAGAGTACCAATTTATTTCATCTTCCTATGGACTGGTTGAGTGACTCTCCCAATCGTGCCTTGATGGGATGCTAACTCTAAAAGCTTTATCAAATTTGTACACCGGTTTCATAGTGTCACCAGGCATTTCAAATCCCGGATTAGATTTCACCATCAAGTTCCAAATTTTAGCGGTGTTAGATATCCGCAAATAGTTTGAGAGTTTAGGTAGACCTTGCGACTGCTTCGATTTGAATATTCAGAGGTGGAATATGTAGTAAAGCCTCTAGGACTGCTGTGGGTGCGGTGCGCATGGCACCTGTGACTCCTACTAAAGCTAGGCGTTGAATCTTGGACAGCTGCATCTTAGCTGTTTTTAGCCTACACCGTGGCCACCAAATTATTGCAGCAAAGCATAATCTAGGAATAACTATAGCTGTGTAGATCCACAGTAAAATTTTTAGGCTTAAACCCCAAGTTAAACCGAAGGTTCTCCTGCAGTGCCAAATCTTTGCGATTGCCTTCTGACAAATATTAGAGTGATGAAGCGAGAAGTTCATTTTAGGGTACAAAAGCATTCCTAAATGTTTTACTGAAGGAGACAGTTTGAGCTCTTCCCCGAAGAATTTTGGCGGCGTGAATCCAATGATTTTGTTTCTTCTCGAGAATGTTAGGTAATAGAAGGATAAAATTAAACCACAAGCTAGAGGTGTACAGGTCGACCTTTTTTTTCGAAATGGGACACGAACCGAACCAGAACAAAAAAAAAATCAAAACCCACCGGAACCGAGCCCGATCTAATATGAAAATTTCAAACCCGACCCGATCCGAGCCCGAATGAAATAAAAAATCAAACCCGACCGAACCCGAACAGAACACGATCCGAAATACAAAATTTAAATCCGAAGCGAACCAGAAACATTGACCCGAACCCGAACTTTTTAAAAGATTTCATTTGAGAAAATAACTGAGGGATTTGTTTTTCGGGTTGGGTTTTGAAGTCTTCAAACACAACCCGTCCCGAAAAAGACCAAAGTGAAAACCCGACAAAAAAGTAAATTCAAAAACCCGACCCGATCCGACAAATTTATTCGGGTCCGGGTCGGGATTTTAGTCGAGTTTCGGGGGGCCTGCTTACCTCTAACACAAGCACACCAACACAGTATTGTCAATTACACTAAACAACTTAAAAATGAACTTTTCATCTACAATGACCGTGGAAGACTAGAAGACTTATTGTGACAACTGAATAAAGAATTCCACCACAATCACATCAACACATTCTGACGTCACTCGATCTGTACTTTCCCTCGACCTTCAGTCTCGATAAACGTACATCTGCTGTATGCTATATTATAAAGAAACAAACATTTTGTGCCTAATGACTCAGGCCAGTAAATGTGTTTCCAGTGACGTTATCTGCCAACCCCGATGATTTATCGATTTCAGTAAATATGAATTAGTGTTTAATAAGGCATTATGATGACCTATGAAAATGATTCATTACTCAACTAGGGTAAGTCGATTATCATTTTCTGACGAAAGTGGTCCGCTTTAAGAACGAAACTTCTGCTGTGAGTATTTGTTACTTATTTTTCTTAAATCATCACAAGTTCCACTAAGTTCCACATGCGTTATTTATTCAGAGTTATGGATCTCATGCACTTAGACCATTTTAGAAATATAAGTGTAGGAAACTGGAAGAATTGTAAGAAATATAAATGGAATTTGAGCATTTTTTTGGCCTTGGAATCTGCAATTCTTCAATAGTTGATGTGAGAGTAGAAGAATGAGAATGATTGAGAAAATAAGTGAATGTTTTGGAAATGAAATTAAAGAATTCTTGAGGAATTTTTTGAGTTGAAAAATGGAATTTATTATGATGAACGACAGTGGTTATCTCAATGGAGGTGTTTCAGTTATACAGGAGAGGATTCGTAAGATTGTGCAACGTTTCGTTTTAACTCGTTTCACCGAAAACCCGAGTTTTACATGCACATAATGCAAGCGAATACGTGAAAAAAGAGATAAAAAAGAAATAAGAAAGGTGCACAAACTTGTGATTCTCTTCCTGTAGTGGATTTTGATAAAAATTGTGGAACGAAAAGTTGTATCAATGATATGAAATAAAATACTTACTTGGGAGTTGTGATTCTTTGGGGATCGGAGAAAACTTATAAATTCACTATGATAGTTCACTGTTAATCGATATTTGTCGAGAACCCTAATTCGCCCGTATTATAGACGGACCGACAAATGATTTGCTGCACATAAGGTATCTTCCTCAACTAAATATTTGCTGCATAATGTGAGCATAAAAGAGACACTTCGAATCAATATCTACCAACTGCTAACTTCAACGATCTAATAACGAATTTCTAATCTCTATACTAAACCTTTCCGTACTGCTCTTGAGCAAACCCTAAACATAATTTTGTATTTTTTTATGCGAACGTGAATCACAATTTTATGATTGCGTGTTGTTTATGCTTTTTTTTTTTTTTTTGCTTTGATATCGCATATCGTAGTAGAGTATTACTTTTACGCCAGCACAAATATATGCGAATTCACAATTATAATTAATTCGATTGTAAAAATTATTATCAGTTGAATTAGGAAATATGCGTCGATAACACAATAACTACTTACACAATATTAGAATTAGACCATTAGCGTAACAAATTAGATTTAAAATATCTGTTTTAACACACAAAGTGCGTACTGAACAAAAAGTTTGCTTACGTTCAAATTATGCTGCATCCGCATAATAGTTTTTCGATGGAATTCTTTATGAACTTGTTGGATCTTGTAGCAAAAAAAAAAAATGTAGAATGATTCGGAACTTTTCAAATGTACGTCATTTTAAAATAAATTTACTTTTCCGGAATTTTTAATTAAACAAACAATTTAGTAATTAGTAAATAGAACTTAGATGAATGTGGCTCTTGTGGTAGCAGTAATTTTTATAAAAATTGCGTAGTAATTCCTGCACTTTATCACTCTAATTAAATGAAGCGTATCGATTGTATGGAGAAGTGGATATATGCTAAATACTGTTTACGCTCTTAACTCTTCATTCACACAATTAGATGTAGTTTTTTATAACTAAATACTTGTAACGTGTCGTCGTTTTGTTTACAATAATTTGTCGCACGTTTTCATAATTAGAATGAAAAATTGAATTGATTATGCGTGAACAACACACACTGCCGAAAGAACCACCTTGCTAGTAAGACAACAAACCATACAATATTTTTTTTTACATTGGATAAACCGAACAAATATAAGTTATTCGTAGTCGATTGCGTCGGATCAACTGAACTGAAATACATATCGAGAAATATTACGTTGATAGTAATCGAAAATAATGTAATAAATGGACTGGGGAATTATGAATTATCTTTTATCTATATGGTAACACAATTTGTAATTTTCGTAATTTGCCAGAAAAATTACAATTTACTTAATGAAATTAATAAACGAGGAATTTCAAACAAGTAGCTAAGAATCTTATCTTCTTAGCCATTTGAAGTAGTCACCGGTGCGCCATCGCCACCTGGTTCACACTTCAACGCTACTTGAGAGAGAATTCACAAAAATTCCGGTCAATCGGAGTGAACCATCTCTATACATTCAATAACACTCGGATCATTGAATCTTCGATTTTTTTCGAACATTTTTTTCTACGAAAATTCTCTTTGGACATGAGAGATGTGTAAGCAAATCTTATCAAAGGTGATGTTGACGATTCTCTTTAAATGAAATTGGTATCATACCAGTTTTGGGAAATGTTTCATTGTTGTTTATTTCGTTATGTCAAAGAGGAACCGAAAATGAATGCTTACTGGTGTAATATTCGAGAGTTTGGGCAAAGCCACTTATAGCCAAATTTATAACATATACATACATCTAGCTATTTGTTTTGAGTTATATGTTTATGTTATAAATTACAAGTTTACGTAAACATTATAGCTTTATAGCCCAGATCAGTATTGTAACTGATCCAGACCAGTACTGATCAGTTCCAAAACTGATCCGCATCAGAACTGATCAGTTTCAAAACTGATTTGAATTAGTAGTTTTAATACTGATCAGTACTGATCCGTATCAGTTTTAAAACTGATTAATACTTATCTGGATCAGTTTAAAAACTGACCGTACCAGTTTTAAAACTGATCAGTACTGATACTGATCAGTACTGATACTGATCAGTACTGATACTGATCAGTACTGATACTGATCAGTACTGATACTGATCAGTACTGATACTGATCAGTACTGATACTGATCAGTACTGATACTGATCAGTACTGATACTGATCAGTACTGATACTGATCAGTACTGATTCGAATCAGTTTTAAAACTTATCAGCACATCTGTGTCAGTTACAATACTGATCTGGGCTATGAACTTATAACTTGTTCCGTAAACTTAAAACGTGTTACTTATAAATTATAACTCATAGCTCGTAACGTAAACTTATAACTTATAACGTAAACTTGTAACTTTCAACGCAAACATATAACTTATTACTTATAGCAATATGTATATGTTATAAATTTGGGTATAAGTCGCTTTGCCCAAACTCTCTATTTAGTTGCTTGACTCAATAACATATAGTGTACTTCAATCTGCTAAATTTTAAAATGCTAAATTATTCACTTCGAATTTCCATCTGTTTTACATCTACTTCCATCTTCGATCTATTTCCATCTTCGATATATTCATTTCCAATTTCAATCCATTTATTTCCATCTTCGATCCATTTATTTCCATCTTCGATCCATCTGTTTCCATATTCGATCCATCTATTTCCATCGTCGATCCATCTATTTCTATCTTCTATCCATCTCTTATGAATTGAAAAGCACGTGTGCGAGTGGACCTAAACCAACATTTGTTCTGTTTTTATTTCTATATATCCAATGGAGGATACATACTGATACACGTGTATTTAAATTCATAACTGATGAATCGAAGAAGGAAATAGATGGATCGAAGAGGGAAATAGATGGATCGAAGATGGAAATAGATGGATCGTAGATGGAAATCGATGGATCGAAGATGGAAAAAGATGGATCGAAGGTAGAAATAGATGGATCGAAGATCGAAATAGATGGATCGAAGATGGAAATAGACGAATATAGATGGAAAAAGATGTAAAACAGATGGAAGTTCGAAGTGAAAAATTTAGCGTTTTAAAATTTAGCATAGTGAAATGCACTCGACTGGGTTGACGTAACTATCAAATGAAGCAAATATGAAAATATGTAATTTGTCACTCAAAATAGCCCCAGAATTTAGAACCGACCTAGAGCACTTAGCAGAGGCCTGACCCATACCTGTTCGCCTCTTTTTTCTCCACAACACTGCACAAAAAACCTCATTATCAAAGGAATATTCACGAAAAAAACCAAATAGCGTGTTGGGTTGCGTAGAGTGAGCTGGGTCCACACTAGGGTGGATCGGTTAGAAATTTTTGTTTTCTTATTCAATTTCGACATAGTTTCTGGTGACCGGAAAATTTTGCAGGAGAACATTTTTTTTTTATTTTTGCGGTTTAGTCATTCAATTTTTCCAGTAGAGAAAATTCTTCATGTAGACGGTTTTTGAAGGATCATTGCGCGAAGGGTTCACTAGATGCGTTATAGGCCTCTTCTGGGAAAATGTCAGGAAAAGTCTCAAGTTCATTTTGTCTGAAAATTCATTATGAAAAAAAATTAATTATGCGAGAAGTACAGGTCGTCAAAGTTGACTTTTGGCTCACAGCAATCATAGCCAACTTTGAACTTAGAAATACAGAAACTTTTATACTGCAATCATCCATCTGGTGAACCCTTCGCGGAATGATCGCTTCAAAAACTCTCTACAATCTTCTCTACTCAAACAATCGACTACTGGCATGACTTGACTGCAAGAAACTAAAAACTAGATGCACCCTGTAAAGCGTTCATTATATTGGCTATTATTATTATTATTATTATTATTATTGGCTTATTATTATTAACTTGACAAAATTAGTTTTATTTCTGTCAAGTTGAGCTCTCACACAAACCTAAAGCGATGCGATTCGCATCGCGTCCAATATAATTAACGCTTTAGGCACTTCAATACATCACACACCAACACATACATGATTCACGCTGATCTGTTCAGCTGAATATACGTAATACACATAAGTTTAAGTGGACGCACTAATACTACTTTCATGTTTGCTTCGATTTGTGTCAATTTTTTGTCAAAGACTGCCAATCTATACTTTATATATCCATGGCTTGGCTCATTTGCTGAATTGTTAAGATGAGTTTTACGTTTAAAACGCCTGCTTTCTATATAAAGAGGCATAAAAATCCTTTTGGAATCTTTTGACAAAAAATCCTCCAAAAATATTTTGATTTCTCAGAAATTCCGGTGTTAGGACCGAATGTCCAAAAAAAAATATCCCCAACCAAAATATCCCCGTGGACAAAATATCCCATCAAAATATCCCACTCAAAAAAGTAAGAATATTCAATGTGAAGTGTACTTAGCGCCGCAGGCCTGAAACAAACAACCAAAAACAGAAAAGCGGGGTCGAGACATTACATCTGGGGATATTTTGTCCGTTTTTTGTAGGATATTTTGTCTGCGGACTTTTTTTCCGGGGATATTTTATCCGGGGATATTTTGACTGGGGATAATCGGTCCTAGAGCCAGAAATTCAATAAAAATCAAAGAAAATTCGTTCGACTTCAAGAAAATATCTCTTAAAGTCGTAAGAAATTCTTAAAAAAATCCTTAAATATCCCAGGAAATCATAGAAAATCCTTTTGCATCCTAAACACTCGATTATCCGCCTCTCGTTGCTTAGTTCCTTCTCTAGAAATGAGGAAGGCTGGCGGTGGTTATCAATTCGTCCCACCCACAAAATTTAAATTGAATGAATTCTCTTCCCAAAGAAAGCCTTAAGTTCAATTCCTTCAACTTAAGTTTCTTCAGAACATAACACTTGCGTTTCGTATAAAATACAACGCAACGATTGTACCTTTAGAAGACTTTCAACATATTTTTGAATTTTTAAAAATAAAATTGAAAACCTATTGCTGGGTTGTTCTTTTGTCCTTGGTTTTTCTATCTAACAATTCTAATTTTTGTTCAAGTAAGAATATCGCAACAGTGTCAGCAACGCACCTGTGCCTGTGCGATGACAAATGTTCAACCTCAAATAAAACTACCAAAAAACTATTTACTCTAATTGAACAGTTCCCAGAACAGATGGCATTTATTTTTTTGTTTTTGTGTTCTAAACACATCTGTTAGTCACATCAACTGGAATTTGATTCAACGAATGGTTTTCTGACGCATCACTACAATTTATTGGGTACCTTTTTTCTGACTAGTTCTTTGGCCAATTCCATAAAAATTGATTTATTTAAAGAAAAATGTGTTCGTATAATCGAAAAAGACAAGCACAACGTTAACTAAAACAAAACGAACCAACCGTTTTGAGTTCTATAACTTCACTGAGCTACTCATAACAGTTCTACAACGACAGAGAGAGTCATACCAACTTTCTACATGTTTTATATAAAATAGAAAGAAAAATTTCAATTTAACTTATTACCTAACACTACGTATATTATCTAATTAGAACAATTTCGTATACAAGTGATAACAGAGCACTGATTACATGATTATCCAATTATCTTCGAAACAAATGCTCTAGGTAAAAGATATACAAAAACTTAAACGGAATGATTCTTTTTAAAATATTGCGCCATGCCATGCTACGTGAATCAATTTTGATTTAATAGAAAAAATATTTCCGTTCCCATAAATCATTTCGAAATATTAGTTCGCTGGCCATTGGTAGTAAACAGTGAAGCAAGAACTGGGGAAAATGGAAATAATTGGTTTAAACTTGCAGCGCGCGTAGGCCTATAGATAATTTATTTACACAAACTTTATATTCACTGAAATAGCACCCCAGATGGATGTCTGCTACTGTCGGCGCGTGGTTATGAAATTGTTACATGGAAAATATTTCCCAAATTATAATTACAAGAATTATTATATTTTACGGCAAGCCCCATGGGACCGTCGATTTTCTACCCTTTTTTTGATATTTTAGTTAAATTAAGACTTTCGAAAAACATAAATTTATTTCTCGTGTATTGAGCGAGGGTCTAACCATTTTTTTTATCGAAACAAAGTATTAGCATATGGCAAGTACTGTTCCCACGACCCAAAGTTGTTTGTTCAAATAGACGATCTAAAGCTACATTTATTTAAGAAAATGTTGGACTCAGAAAAAACAAAGTTGAAAATTAAAGTAGATACATCCCAAAGCTGTAAATATTACAAGATTTATCATCGCTTTTTAGGTTACTACGATTAATGTACGGAAAAATGGGAAATGTTTACATGCTTTCTTGATGAAGTCTTTATTAGAAAAACCTCTACCCTATGGTCAACGACCGCACCCGCAAATCGATAGCAAGTTAAAGTATGAAACTGCACCTGATTCCAAAAAAAAAAAAAAATTTTAACTTACAAATGATAGCACGTTCCACATGTTCAGAATTTCGTGATGACAATCTTAAAAGCAGTAAAACATAAATTTTCTTTCAGTTCACATTGACACCAAAACGTTCAAATATTTTTTTTACAACGTGCATTGGAAATGCATTATAAAGACACGTTAGTGAACTGAAAAAATTGAACGTGAGTTTCTGAGAAATCGCACACGTACACCTTATCGTAAATGTAACCTGACCAGTTGAAGTGAACAAAGCCAGTTAATTTTGATAGTGTAGTTAGTTCACTGGTTCGTAACGACACAGCAAATAAGTTGTTAGTTAGCATGACCAGTTTACGGGCGAAAACTAGTTTAATTTCAATACAATGTCCAAATTTCCATGCAATAGTTCGACAGTGAATGCATCAATCTCAGTGCTTCCATCAACCGGATTAGTTATGAGAGTGATTTTTAAAAAGATAAAGAATCTCGTCAATTGACTCTTTGACCGGATCAATTATGAGAGCGAGCCACAGCCAATGAAACCAACTTTGTTGTAGGCATTGTCAAAGTTTTGTATGGAAATTTTGACATTACCTTCAAATGACCAGATGATTTGATTGCACGCAAACTGGTCTGGTTAACAAGCCCATAGGTTGTTCTCTTTCGGATTACGTATCAACTTCATTTTAAAAACATAACCAAAGACCCGTACGTATGAGAAAAGATGTGACAAACAGAATAGATGTGGCAAATAGAACAAATCTTTTAAAAAGACTCGAACGTATCTTAATATAGTAATAAGTAAACAAACTAACGTTTTACGTTCTTTTATAACTATAAGAATTTCAAAGATCCATAGAAATTACCCAAGGTAATGTCAAAGGCCCTACCGAAGTACATCTCAGACCATTCAAATCTAGAAATGGTTATATCCAAGGATATGGCCATTTTCCCCTAAAACCCTTTAACACGTGTTATCTAAAACTTTGTTCTACACAACTTTGCTTTTGGAAGCAACCTTCTACCTCTTATTGTTCTAGAGATATGGGTTATCCCTCCCAATTCTAGAAGTGGTCATATCCCAGGATTGAGGCATTTTTAGCCAAAACCCTGAGACACGTGTTCTCTAAAATTTTATTCTCTAAAACTTTGCCTTTGAAAGCAACTTTCTACCTCTTATAGTTCTAGAGATATGGATCATCCCTACCAATTCTAGAAGTGGTCATATCATAAGATTGTCGCATTTTTACCCAAAATCCTGAGACACGTGTTCGCTAAAATTGTTTTCTCTACAACTTTGCCTTTGGAAGCAACTTTCTAACTCTTATAGTTCTAGAGATATGGATTATCCCTCTATATTCTAGAAATGGTCATATCCCAGGATTGGGGCATTTTTACGCAAAACCCTGAGACACGTGTTCTCTAAAATTTTATTCTCTACAACATTGCCTTTGGAAGCAACTTTCTACTTCTTATAGTTTTAGATATGGATCATCTCTCCCAATTCTAGAAGTGGTCATATCCCAGGATTGCGGCATTTTTACCCAAAAATCTGAGATACGTATTCTCTAAAATTTTATTTTCTACAACTTTGCCTTTGACAGTGAATCTCCATAAGTTAAGGAAATAAACACGAAAAACTGTCATGCCCCGACCCCTGACCAGATTCCCACAAAGTTTTTTCCCAATTTTTAGACATCAAATCCTTTCATTTGACACGAACATGAGCAATTTCCGCGCTAAATTTGCTAAGATATTTGCGAAAAAGCTTCACCGACCTTCGAAAAACCATGTTTTTGGTCACTTCCTCGACCATATCTCCGGAACCACTTGATCGATTTTGCTCATCTTCGAACTTGAATCATGGGAGGCATGTAAGTTTCAGGAAAAAAAAGTTTAGGCTGATCGGTTGAGCCGTTTGAAGAAAAAGTGGAGACGGACGGACGGACATTTTTTTTATTGTTGATTCGTCATATTTAGACGATAATAAATGCATCCCCCCCAACTTCCACCTCGATCTACTCCATGTTACATTAAAATTGTTTGTAGTAAACGTATAGGACCTTCGTACTTCGTACGGGTCCAAAAATAATGTGGACGTTACTGCGCAAACACGTGCAAATAGGTTGTAATTTAGATTTTCTTTTGTAAATCAGCAGCATCAGCCCTAACAAAAATTCTGCTATAAGTTAGTAGCTGGAAACATTTTATTTTTAGAAGCAAGTAAAATATGAGTCGGTGCATTTATTTTGTTGCAAGTTTTGCTTTTAATGGAGATTTTCTTTCTCGCAGAAAATTCCCCTTTTCCGGTTAAAGTTATTAATATTCCACACGCATACTCTGTGTATAGGTATTGTGAGTATATGCAAATGTTCTACATAAATGTAACTTACTTTGCATATTAGTTGATAGGAAGTGATCTTCACAAACAACGCTGTAAGTGTGTCAGCATGTAATAGTAGATTACGATGATGCGAGGTTTGGTGAACAAGCCGAAAGCGAATGACGTATTCGCAATAGTCAATTGATTTATTGTCTTCCCCATCCGAAAGTTGAGCATTTCTGGTATATTTACCACCTACGAAAACCATGCATTACATGTGGGGTCTTTTTGGGACATTTTTTGTGAAGCAAAACTCCTGTCTTCACTAGTGAAGTAAAATCTTATCGTCGCTAGTGAAGTGAAAACTTTTGTTTTCACTGGTGAGGTAACACTTTTTTTTCACTAGTGACGTAAAACTTTTGCTTTCACTAGTGAGGTAAAACTGTTGTTCCACTACTGATGTAAAAATTTTGTTTTCACAGGTAAAACTTTTGTAATGCTCATTTTTTGGACAAATAGACAATATGGTTTGGATATTTTTATATTGACGAGTGGGAAGTTTGCATCCCAAGCTGAAGACGTGAGTCAAAATAAAAATTTCCAAACCATTCTGTAAGTTATTTTACTTGCTAAACCCAGAGAAAATGAAAATTACCGCAATTGTCATCAGGTAATGATTCATTTTCGCGGAGAGCTACGAGTCAAACATTATACATTGGACCCTGCTACATAATTCATTACTTAGGACACAATTTTGAGAACTCTCGAACTCACCGGTGCTACTTTGAGCAACACGCTTTGGGAGTGAAGTTGCATACCTCACCTTCGGCTCGAATATGCAAGCTCTACACTCGTCAAAATAACGTTTCCAAAGCTTCTTTACTCGTGAGTTTGGCTCGCATCACAAAATTGTTTCCTTATGCTCACGTTTAATGACTTACTTTCGCAGGATCCGATGTAATGTACTATATAGGGAATTCTTCAGTAAGCTCTGATGATGATAACAACTAGTTGTCAGAAGCTTAGCAAATGAAACTAAAAATCAAAACAAAAAACCTCTTATTCCAATTATTTCAATCCATCAGGTAATACTGTAATATTTTACTCTCTACAATGAGAGTGTACGGGTGTTTTGTGAAGGAAAGGTCTTTCCCTGCTCTAGAAAAGGAAAATTGTACATGGACACACTTTCGTCTATTAGAGTAAAATGTAGTTCGGTACACCCATTACACATTTGGTTTCATGTGCGTACACATTTTGAGTGCATTGTATGCAGCGCCGGGTGGTAAACCTCTTTTTATTGTCTCAAACTGATCACCAATAGTTATTTTCTTGACAAGGGTAGAAAATAGAAAATTCCTCAACAAGGTTGACGTCTGTGGCCAAAGTAGAGAAAATTGCAATTCGAGTGAATTTTCTCTGTTCGTGCCACAAACTTTACTCAAGTTGCAATTTTCTCTGCGAGTGCCACAGACGTCAATCGAGTTAAGAATTTTTTGCTATTCACGTATGTAATAGGCCGTATTACCTGTGCGTTTGGGAGTATAAAAACTCAAATATTACGTTACTAATATGAAAGCGTGCGGCAATTTTTATTTTAGTGCGGTAATTTCTGTTTCAGTGCCGTAATTTCTGTTTCAATGCGCTAATTTCTATTTCAGTGCGGTAATTTCTGTTTCAGTGCGGTAATTTCTGTTTCAGTGCGGTAATTTTTTATTTTTGTTCATTGCAAAAAACGTTGTGTGTTACACGTAATTTAAGGACTCATATTAACGCACACGTTGTAATTTGTCCTAACGATCCTCAGTGGTGCGATAATATTCGTCCTTACATTACTTGTTACACAAACTACTATTCTTACCTCATTTGGAAGTGCGAAAATATCTCCGCATCTCCAAATGAGGGGCGAAAATATACTTTTCATTCCTATGACGGAAAACTGCTGTTTTAGAACAGAAAAGCAGTATTCTGAACCCTCGGAAAGAAAAATATTGTACGAAACTCGTAAAAATATATGTTTTTGACTAGTGTGATTGCAGCCCTTAGCTTCGCCGCGGGCTGCAAACCTCACACTCGTCAAAAGGATTATATTTTTCCTAGTTACGTAATAGTGATTTGTGTACCTGTTTTGGACGATTGATTTTAGACAATTTCGTCTGTAGACTGAACGAAGTGAGGTCTACAAGCGAAAATGTCTAAAAACAATCGTCCAAAACAGGTGCACATACAACTTTACGTGTAAAGGGGCGAAATTCAAAAAAAAAAAACTTACAAAAATGCCTTCTTTTTCGGCCCCGTGGCATGTAAATAACTATTTCATCCAGCTTTGAACTACTCATGAAAAAATCAATTTTCGCCCCTCATTTGAGGTGAATGTGAAATGTGACAATAATATGCAATTTACTGCACACTAGCATGTAAATCATACCTTATGTGAGTGAGAGCAGAAAAAGTGACTTTTGTCGATCTATTACTTCTTCTCGGAAAGCGAATCTCGTACAGTTTTTAGGTATTAATTTCGCATTTACAACGGCGTGGCAGCTCATCAACCTAATTTGTAATCTTAACTTCAAAGAATTTATAACTTTCGTTGTGTTAGTGGAAGACGAAATTACAAAATGTTGATAGTAAAGTAACTACATCAAACGCAAGTAGCATTTATTATTTAATGTATGGTGGAGTTACAGAGTCATATTTTCAACAAATAATTAATTTGAGTTGTGAGTTTATAACAAGAACGAGAGTAAGTCGAATACATAATTATGCTTTAAAGAAAAATAAACATTCTCCTATTTGTTCGATTATTATATTTATACCGTGCCATTTTCGTAACACGAAACGATAGTTTATTTTAACTAATAAAATAATTATTTTAAGTACACACTAAAACTGGCTATGAATTAATTCCACGTAGATGGAATCTAACATGAATTATAAAGAGGAAGAGACGAATTTTGTTTATTGAATTTAAATTGAAATTTATTGTGAAAGTCGTTCAATCAAAGCAAATCGATTATGAATACTTGAAGTACGATTAATTTTCCTTCCAATATAATTGATTGTGGAATCTCATTTAATTCGCAAAGTTAATATTTTCAATTTTTCCATTTTTTTCTGAGTGAACGGTTGCTTCAGTTACAACAGAGAGATTTTGTTTCGACTGGGACTTATTTCTTTTTTTAAATATAAGCGAAGAATTTGTAGCAAGAAATCGGAATATGAAAATATATTTTTATTGAATTCTTCTGATCTAATGTAATGTAAGTTGATTAATTTTAATGGGAATTGAATTTGGGGTGCAAGCGAATCCGGTGTGATGGTATGCGGTGTTAGAAAAGAAAGATTCAGACATTGTTGTAATACCCCTGTTAACCAGAGATGTGACATTCTTTTGTTTTGATCTTTGCAAGTAATATTCAACGTGAAGTTAGCTGTAGTTGCGACTGAGGCTAACTTCATTGCAAACAAAATCAGCTGATTTTTGAACTTTTCAATGAATTCAGTTGATTTTAGTAAATTTATGAATGAAATCAAATGATTTTGCTTGTAATGAAGCTAGATACGGTCACAGCTGCAACCTTACTTCACGTTGAGTATTACTTGTAAAGATCAAAACAAGAGACTGTCACGCATGGGTGTCTAACACAACTGCATCACCGATACAACAATATTTATACAGCACTTACGCAACACTCATACAACTGTTATATACTTTACATACAACACCAACTATTTTTAGTTGCTAATAGAGATGAGCAGGCACCACTTTTTTGCGCTACCCTAGCCTAAATTTTGAAAAAAATACCCGTCCCAAAAAATGGTGCCCGAGTTCGCTCGGTCCCTGCCCGAAATTTAAAAAAACGCCCGAACCCGAAATGTGTCCGTCAATTTTATGCCCAAATATGCCTGTTCCTCAAATTCTTCCCTTGCACACCTTCAAAAATTGAGTTGAAAATGTTTTAGGCCAAAGTTCTGAACAAATCTGGTTGATTGATTGATTTATTATGAAAACCATTTCAGCCCTAAATACAAAAAGAATTCATTAGAACTAAAATAAGCACTTAGGCCATCCCTATTGGGCCCATTCTACTGTGTCTTCTGTTTTTTGGTTTATGGCGTTGTTGTGGTGAATGTTGGCGGTGAATCGTGAGGAGAATTATCTGGTTCTATTGTGTGTTGTGGGCGAGGAGTTGTATTTTTTTATGTGTTTCCATCTATCACTGACGCTGTTGCTGCGCCGTTGGTGGGTCCAGCCATCCGCTGTCTGTGATAAAAGCTAAAACATTAGTCAGTGGAACTCTTCTAAACTCTTCTATGGTGAGATAAAAGTACCCTAAATGTTTCGTCCCCAGGCTTGCCAAAGTCTAGTAATGGCATAGGAAATGCTTTGATGTTTCAGGTATGTCGCCACACTTTATGCAGTTTGGATAATCATTAAGTCCCATCTTGTTGAGATGGTATCCTAATGAGTTGTGCCTTGCACTGCCTACCTTTTAGAAAATTTTCGCGAAATTTTCGTGATTTTCTTGAATTTTTCGTGAATTTTTTTTTAAAAATTCAAGAAAATTCAAGAAAAATCACGAAAATTTCACGAAAATTTTCTAAAAGGTAGGTAGTGGTACCTTGTCAGCATTCCTATCAATCGCCTGATTCCGCCTTTATTCAGGCTTAGCAGGAATCTGATAATCCTTAAGTTGCGGCCCAACAAAAATTCCTTTGCCTGCCTGCAATTGTGCAGCCTTTCCCATCTACGTTGGTGCATTTCTTCGGCTTCTCTTTTGAGCAGCTCTTTAACGCATCCAGCGTAAATAACAAGTGTCGGCTCAGCGCCAGTAAGTCGGTAGCTGCTTCCCTGTCTTGCCAATTCGTCGGCTCTCTCGTTCCCTAATACGTCTGAGTGACCCGGAACCCAGATCAAGGAGATAGGATTATCTCTTGATAAAGTTTCCAGGCTCTCTCGACTGTCGAGTACCGTTTTCGCTGAAAATTTGCAAGAGGAAACAGCTGGTACTGTAAAGGTAATCTTTCTCATAAATATTCAAATAAAGATATTTTCCATTTGTTCTCTCCAATGACTTAATAATATATAGACTGGGTTTATTTATTTGTCAGTCCCAGCCTATATTTACAGTATGTCATTCGTTCTCTCTATGTAAAATTGGTTATTGAAATTTTAAGCAGGGCATGTCGCCCGTTGAATTTGTGCCCGTGCCTGCCCTACCCTAGCACAAAGTTTAAAAAAATTGCCCGCCACAAAACGTGCTCGTTAAATTTGTGCCCTACCCGGCCCATCCGCTATCGGGCACGCGCATAATTTGAAATTCCATCCCGCTCGCTCATCTCTAGTTTTTCAAAAATGTTTCTTCCCTCAAAGGTACTTGAAAAATCTTTTATGTGATTGAATCTGGGCACTGTCGGGCCAAGGACCACCGAGCTAGGGCCGTTTAAGTGGTTTTTGGTCTTTTGTACATAACTTGAGTGAATCTTTTCCGATTTTCAATTTTTGTGTATTTCTTGATTTTGAGCGTTTGGACTCAGCAAGGGCCCTTAAACTGAGTCTCTAGTAGAGCCCAACATGTTCTTTCTACGTAAATCGGGTAAAACTTATCCGACTTTCAAAATCTTTTTTTTTTCCTGAAAGATAATTGGAAAAATGATTAGGGGATTGATGTTGGTCAAAATCGGCTGAAAACTTTCGAAATTACGATCGCAAAAGTATTTCTCTGAGGTCGAAGAAACTTTTTCACTGCGAAATTAGCACGGAAACCGCTCTTCAAGGCTTTGAGTGAAAGATATGGACTTCCAGAAATCACGAAAAAAAATTAGTGAAAATTGGTTAAGTGATTCCGGTCTCCCTTACGCTACAAGACTACACGATATTTGCTGGTTTTTGATGTATATTTCTCTAATGATGAAGCTTTCTGTGCAATGTTGTGGAGAAAAAAGAGCCAAACGTTTTCGTCCATAAACGTATGGATCCGAGGCCTCTCCTTAGGGCAGAGCCTAAACTAAGCAATTTCCACTGGGGAGCACTTTCACAGAAAGGGCGTAATTTTCAAGGCCAAAAAGCGCAAATTTATTAAAACACAAATGTCTTTTCACTTCATACTCTCGTTTCGTTTCTAATTTTTTTTAACAAAATCGCATTCTTTGTACGAGTCTAAATTAGCAAGGCAAAATCGCCTCTCCTTCTTTGTATAAACTGTAGCAACAGCTAACCGTGAGTCAATTTCCCAAAATTTCCCGTTTTAGACAGAATTGAGCGAAATTTCCCGGTGAATATTTAAAAATTACCACGCTCCCTATATAACGGAATAGACATAAAAACTGCGTGATTTCATTTTGTGCATTACAACTAGTATGGATATTTTATCCCTTACTCATGAAACATGCGTATGAATATGAGATTTTGAACCGGTGTGCAGAACTAAAAAACCGCAACCGTATTGGGCGAGCAAAATTTTTTGAAATTTCAAACTCAAGCACTGTGTGAAGTAGTAAAAAAGCGCAACAGTAGCGAGCGAAAAAATTTTGGATTATAGACCCACGAATATTATTGAAGAAATCGCGAGTGTAGCGAAATTTTTTTAGATCTCGAACTCAAACACTCACTGTGTGGAGAACCCACTTCGCGTTTCTGAATCGTCAATGATTCACAGTGTAATCATCGATAATTCACAGTGGAATCACCAATGATTCACAATGGAATTACCAATGATTCACTGTAGAATCTTCGATAATTCACTGTGGAATCACCGATGATTCACAGCTGAATCATCGATGATTCACAATGGAATGATCGATGATTCGCTGTGCAATCATTGATGATTCACTGTGGAATCATTGATGATTTGCTGTGGAATCACCGATGATTCACAGGGAAATCACGGATGATTCACAGTGTAATTACTGATCGTGTAATCGTCAATGATTCACAGTGTAATCATCGATAATTCACAGTGGAATCATCAACGATTCACAGTGGAATCATCAACGATTCACAGTAGAATCATCGATGATTCACTGTGGACTCATCGATGATTCACTGTGGAATCACCAATGATTCAGAGTGGAATTATCGATGATTCACTCTAGAATCTTCGATAATTCACTGTGGAATCACCAATGATTCACAATGGAATGACCGATGATTCACTGTGCAATCATTGATGATTCACTGTGGAATCATTGATGATTTGCTGTGTAATCACCGATGATTCACAATGGAATGACCGATAATTCGCTGTGCAATCATTGATGATTCACTGTGGAATCATTGATGATTTGCTGTGGAATCACCGATGATTCAGAGGGAAATCACGGATGATTCACAGTGTAATCACTGATCGTGTAATCGTCAATGATTCACAGTGTAATCATCGATAATTCACAGTGGAATCATCAACGATTCACAGTGGAATCATCGATGATTCACTGTGGACTCATCGATGATTCACTGTGGAATCACCAATGATTCAGAGTGGAATTACCGATGATTCACTCTAGAATCTTCGATAATTCACTATGGAATCACCGATGATTCACAATGGAATGACCGATGATTCACTATGCAATCATTGATGATTCACTGTGGAATCATTGATGATTTGCTGTGGAATCACCGTTGATTCACAGGAGAATCGCCGATGATTCACAGGAGAATCATCGGTGATTGCCGGTAGAAGGGTGCACAGACAGGAAGGGTGCAAACATTACGTAGCCATTGCTACTTAATAACTAATCGTCGCGGTACAGTTTTCAGGTTTCTTGTTCTACGATGTAGCGAACCCATTATATTTGTGTCGCTACTAAAGAAGCACCAAGAAGTGTTCGATTGGATGATCATTCTCCACATTCATAGGTTTTTTCTATGCGATTTTTGTATTCTTCATCGATCGGGGAGGACGAGAATGGCGTTGGAGGACTTCAGTGAGAGTCCGGTGCACTTTTCCTCCTCCAATATATGTTATTTTAGGCTCTGCTTTAGGGCCATAATTTGGTTCTAAGGTCGACCCCAACACAAAAAATTTCTTTTGCTATGTTGTGGAGTAAATCGAGCAGAACTTTTTGTCTATATGAAAGATGATTTTTTTTTAATTTTTTGAGAAAATTTTTTGCGAAATCTTTTTGAAAATATTTTTTCGAAAATTGTTTTTCATAGTTGCTTTGGACGGGTTTTTCAATATTGCCCTTTCGGCAATTTCCAATACAATTTAATGTCGACGTAATTTCGTTCACTTAAGATTTAAGTCAATATTTCATATTTCATATTTATTTATTCAATTCCCATGTAAAGGCTAGGTGCCTTAAGTTTCACATGGTCAGCTAATGGGTAAGCTCATACATAGATATTAACTAAAATTAATTAGGTTTCTATTGCTAAATATAAATACCCTAAAAATATATAACAAATTGAAAAAAAAAGAAAATAATAATAATAAAAATAATACTAATAATGAAAACCTGAAGTAACCAAAATCCACAAAAACGTTCACCCCAATAGGAGACTCAGTGATTTTACATACCTGAGATTAACGCACTGTAGGACGACATCCCCAATCGCCGAACACTGCATAGAGGTGACACATCACCAGACTATGCCCTTCTGCGGTAGAAGTCAATCACGTATTTGCTGAATTCGTCAATAGACAGTAGTCTTCTGACGTTCACCGGAAGAGAATTATAC